>VDFB02353493.1:44748675-44876945 GCA_007258455.2 Sequoia sempervirens
AGAGGGATGTAGCACGGGCTTAGTTGCAGAGGGGGCTGGTTGAGGGGGGAGGGCCAGGCACAGATGTGCAGGAGCTACACACGCAGTTACAGGTGTTGCAGGCGGAGAGGGATAGAGGCTCAGAGCAGATACAACAGTTGATACTAACTCAGGAGGCCTGGGCACAGGAGTGGCGGGCTATCAGTGCAGACCGAGATCAGTATAGGCATGAGCAGAATGCCACGAGACTGATAGCTGGGCAGAGGGATGAGTTTATGCAGCAGACAAGCTATTGGAGGGGAGTATATGAGCAGGTTGTTCCAGATCCAGTGCAACGCACAACGCGCTATGTCAGTCAGGCCCCACAGCCACTAGGGCCGTCCCAGTCATTAGGGACACGCACCAGGGGATTCAGTGATTACCAGCAGACTCTGTCTCCATATGGCGGTTACCAGGGGACTCCCACCCATGAGTATCAAGGGACACCCACTCATGAGTATCAGGGGACTCCAGCACACAGAGGACCAGTACCCGATTCTCCGCAGAGATCAGATGTGGGGAGCTCACAGTAGAGCAGATAGATGCAGGACATTGGTTATTTTTGGAAGATATAGGATGGATGGTTTGTGCATGTCGCCAAAGGGCAGAGGTGATCCACATATCTGAATTTGGTATCTTATTTGGCGATATATGATGGATATGTATTGTATTATGACAGGATGTTTATTATTTTGATTATGCGATGGTCTTTATTGACATTATGCATGATATTTCTGTTTATGCAGCTATATGGGATGATTCATGATGTGGTTTTTTATATATATACTCATGTTTATATGGATGGATGGTTTATGCTTTCATGATTAAGTTTTTATGGATGTACATGTATGTTACTATGATTATGGTGATGTAGCTGTTTATGAAAATGAATAATTGTTTACGTTTTATGATATATGATTTATGGATGGATGATTTATGATCGATGTAAATGTTTCTATGATTTATGATATATGGATGCACATGTGGATGGACGATTTATGCATGTTTATATGATTTATGATGATAGATGCCTAGTTGTTTATGAAAATGGATAATTATGTATGGTTTATGATGTATGGATGCACATGTTTATGATCTATATAAACGTTTCTATGATTTATGATGTATGGATGCAATGTGAATGGACGATTTATGCATATTTATATGATTTATGATTTATGGATGCACCTAAGTGTCAATAAAGACCGTTATGAGGAAGCGGATGGGCGATAGGCATGTGGAAGAGTGCATTTTCCAAAAACAACCATTAATATCCTGAGAAGAAGAGGACTTAAGAGGAAAAAAGAACAAGTACTTGCACAACCAAGATCATAAGCGATGGTCACGATGGAAACAAAAGGTGATGCAAAGTGGTGAAAATACAGTGAAAATGAGATTTTTCCATCTTTAGAGCATTGATTTTTACTATAGCGTAGGGTACCAAGTACCTTGATATTGAAGATCAAGGCGTACGAGTACTCTACACATGAAACAAACACAACAAACAAGAAGGTTATCCCAACACCCCAATGTCGCGATGACCTCGGTCAGGCCTGGTGTTGAGATAACCAAAAATAGACAAAGTTATCCCAGCGTAACACAAGACCTTGGAGATCTCGGTGGGTCTTACGAGGGACAATTGAGAAAACAGCAGTTAAAACAAACAATCAAGGTATGCCCCCATGTCAGCAGGTCAAAACACGCCATGGTATGGTGGACCAAGGCGACCCTGACAAGTGATGGGAAGGAACCCAAAATGATAAACAAAATTTGAAAGCATCAAAAGATCATAATCAAGACAACAGGTCTTTTGCCATAGGATCAAGGTGATGGATGTGATTGACGAGGTCTGCTACGAAGGATTCATCCTGTTGGGACTAGAGATGGATGCTAAATTAGAATGACCCAGTTGACGCGGGATGTTACCTAGGGACAAGATCTTGTAACACTAGGGAGCCTTGTTTATTATGAACCGGTTAGATGTGGGCATAACTTGATGACGAAGTACAAAAGACCGACATAACCTACAGACCTAGGGGCTCGGGGGCCGATCATAGATTAGCCTTGCTTACGTGAAAGCGCAGAGCCCTCGTAGTTCCAGAAAAGACCATGGATAAAGCGAAAAGGAGACAAATGGTAACCGATGATGATGAACAAATTCCCCAGGGGTGAATCAAATGATCAACCTTGCCTACGTGACAGCGCAGGGGCAACGTAGTTTGATTGACAGACGCGACGGGATGGGATCTAGGTGAAGACCGAAACAATGGATGATCCTACCCGATGACACAGATATAACAATGAAGGGAACTAATGACGTAAGCTCAGAGCAGGATATTGAAAAGCTCAGGAATGGGGGATAGGCTAGATGGGTCATCCAATGCTCAATCAATATTTACCAAGCCGCTGGGGATGAGATGGGTGAGGACAATAGTGCGGAGGGAGGCATAAAATAACTAGAGTGTCAGGTAGATAATGATTAAGCCCTCTATGGATGATGCCTGTTACCAGGTTTTCACCATCCATACTTATCCAAGGCGCCACCAAGAGGTTGTTTTCACCATAGGATGAATTTATTTCTCTTGACTATTCTTATTTTTTTGATTTATTGATTTTTGATTTTTGACAAGATGGGGTAACCAAGCAGATTTAGGTGTAGAACTTTTTCAGGTGCATGATATTGATGGGCTCATCAAGGGGTTCTCCTTCAAGAGTATCCAACCTATATGCCCCAGATCCATATTTAGCGGCTATGATATAGGGTCCCAACCAATTCGCCTCAAATTTTTCTTTTTTGTCTCGGTCTTGCTGAGTACACTAGTTCTCCTTAAGGACAAGCTCGCCCACCTAGAATTGTCGAGGATGAACCTTCTTGTTGTAACTACGCTTGAGGCGATTTTGGTATGCTTGTAGATGATCATAGGCCTTTATTCTTCGTTCATCCAGTAACTCTAGCTGTGCCAGCCGCGCAACACAAGCATCCTCTTCGCTGATAAGGTTCTTTAGAGAGATTCTCAATGATGGAAGTTCAACTTCGATTGGCAAGACGGCCTCAGCACCATACACTAAAGAGTAGGGGGTGGCGCCTGTCGGGGTGCAGATGGATGTGTGATATGCCCAGAGGGCAGGATGAATATGGAGGTGCCAATCTCATCCGGTGTTATTGACAACCTTTTTGAGAATACAGATGAGGGTTTTGTTGGTCGCTTCTGCCTGACCATTACCCTGGGGGTAATAAGGCGTTGACCAACGGTGCTGGATATGGAAGGTATCGCAGAGGTGTTTCATGGCTTGGTTTTTGAAGGGTTTTCCGTTGTCAGAGAGGATGGTGGACGGGATACCATATCTGCAGAGAATATGGTAAAGGATGAATTTGGAAACCTGAGTACCAGTGATTTGTGAAAGGGGCATTGCCTCCACCCACTTGGTGAAGTACTCAGTGGCGGTAATTATGAATGTATGGCTGTCAGATGATGGTGGGTGAATCTTGCCAATCAAGTCAAAACCCCATTGAGAAAATGGCCATGGTGCCAGGAGGGGCTGAAGATCTTGTGCTGGGGCGTGGATTAAATATGCATGTTGCTGGCATGGAAGATACTTTTCACAAACTCGCAAGCATCGTGTTCCAACGTAGGCCAATAATATCCAACTCGTAAGACCCTTTTGGCCAGAGCCATACCATTTGAATGTGCTCCACAAACACCGCCATGTACCTCCGTTAGTGTAGCATGGGCTTCGGTCTCATTCAGACATCTAAGGAGGATTCCATCATACCCATGATGATAAAGCATATCACCGATGATGACGTATCGAGAAGAGCAATGAACGAAGGATTTGCGTTGGTTACGTGTGAGATCTGGGGGTATAATGTTATCATGGAGATAGGTATAGATGTCTTGGTACCATGGGGAGGTGGGACCCATGATATCGCACACCATGTCAGTTTCAAGGATGTCATATGCTGGGATTAAAATTTGTTCTACAAGAAACTCGCATTCTATTCGGTCTTTGGGCATGTCCAGTAGGGAGCCAATAATGGCCATTGCATCAGCTGCTTTGTTGCGTACCCTGGGAATCTGTTCAAACTGTATAGAGGTGAAGTTAACGATTCCCTCTTGGAGTAGCTGCACGATGACCGGATACTCTTGCTTTGAGAGTGACTTAGCTACATAGGTGACCTTAGGACTTTCAACAGTTCCCAGATTGACTTCTTGAGTCTCTTCAATCAGAATAGATGATCGGGCAAATAACTGATTTCCCATAAGGGGAAGATGAACATCTCCATCTTCCGGCGCCTCTTCGAGGTTTTCACCGTTAGATGCGTCCTTTATTTTTACTTTTTCAAAGTCAAGAAGTGCCTCAGGGAGGTTTTCACTAGATGACCGCTTGTTACTTTTCTTATTCTTATTTTTGCGACTAGAGTATTCATCCTCCCCCAATCCCATAAGGTTGACATATGTGTCCGCCGACATACTAACAGGTGTGCGATTATGTAGGTCCCAATCAATAAGCTTAGGATGGAAAAGGGATAGGTTAATAGTGCAGACGGATAGGCATTCAAACATAGATGATAGGTTGGTGTGGTCGACGTCATCGTACGCACAT
Source organism: Sequoia sempervirens (assembly GCA_007258455.2). Taxonomy (NCBI): domain Eukaryota; kingdom Viridiplantae; phylum Streptophyta; class Pinopsida; order Cupressales; family Cupressaceae; genus Sequoia; species Sequoia sempervirens. The sequence continues at coordinate 44,753,299 of VDFB02353493.1, forward strand.
ATGATGGATTCCTCCTCGGGTATGTCTTCTAATGAGCCCTTGTCCACAGCGACACTATTGGAAGCATTAGACGATGTTTCGGGGCCTTTCTGCTTTCTGTCATACCCAAGCCCACATTTTTTGGTAGCTTGGACGTATCAATGGGTTGCAACTGCCCTTGTTCTTCTTTTCCTAGGCCCCTGCCTTGATAGTTATGCTTTTCCACGAACTTTGTTGGCCAGGGGTACTTTTCTTGAAAGTATTCCTTGAGAGGAGTTTCCGGCTGGGGTTCTTCTTGGTAGACCCATTGGCTTATGTCCTCTTCTGGTGCATCTATCTTGATACTTGGGGATACGAAAGTGGTGGTAGGGATGTTTTTTCCATGGAAGGTGATAGTATTATCTTCTTTTGGGGTAGCATGCGAAGGTTGACCATACTCGTGTGGTGATGGTGGCATGGTCACTACATTAAGAGCAGTATGCATTTCGTACTCACCACACCCTTTGTCAATGATCTGGACTTTTGTGACTATAGGATCAATGGTGGAGGATGGAGTGGTTATCACGGTGGATGGTGGATTAGCGGATGATGACTGAGATGCCCCCATTTCAACCCCAGGACAATAATGTAAATGGGGAAAAGATGCTTCTAGAGCGCGGCAATATTCAAATGGTTGGGGATCGACATAAATGGTGACCTCTTGTCCGTTGAATGGGAATTTGAGGCACTGATGGTAGGTGGAGGGCACGACTTGCATAGCATGGAGCCATGGACGACCGAGGAGGAGATTATATGGCAAGTCCAGATCAAGGACATGGCAGGTAATGTACTGAACCACCGGTCCCACTTGGACAGGAAGATTGATGATCCCTTCTGAATTCCTTTCTGCATTATCATAAGCCTTGATTGTGATGATCTGATTGCTTAAATTTGCTTGAGTATACCCCACCTATTTTATGAACTTTAGAGTGCACAAGTTGAGGGCAGAGCCATTATCTACCAAAACTCTTTTTATTTTATGACGGGAAACCACGACTTCGATATGTAAGGGGCGATTGTGATTGGCATCAATGTTAGGCACATCGTTTTGGCTGAAGTGTAGTTGGTGAGATGAAGCTAGGTGTCCTATGTTTGGCATGTCATTTTGACTAAAGCGCAGTTGGTGAGATGAAGCTAGGTGTCCTACCAAGGCTTCGAACTGTGTAGGATCCATATTATTAGGCACATGGGTTTCCTGTAGGGCTCTATTAAGGATTTCTTGATACACGGGGGAAGACTTGAGTAAATCCAAGATGGAGATATGTGCAGGGGTCTTTCCCAAGTGATCAAGGATATTGTACTGGGAAGTTACAGGAGTCGGTTGGGCAGGTGTAGAGGCTGCAGGAATGGTGATGCGGGCTCGTCGTGTGGTAACAGCACATTGAGAGTCTTTAGCTTTGACATGTATCATGGATACATGAGGTTCTACCTGCTCAATGTAATGAATAATACCCTCATAATTGAGAGGTACATTCTTGTAACTCACGTTATTTGTGCTGTTGTTTTGAGGATTACTGTTGGAAGTGCTCGGGCCTTGGTTATGGTTTGGGGAAGGAATTTTGATAGATCCTCATAATTGAGCATTGGATCTAATTTCGAGCTTGACTGGTTGGACTTTGATATCACCTCGATCTATGAGATTCGACATAGTTTTAGACCCCGACACTTATTCAAAGAGTGCCCTTTAATTTTGTGGAACTCACAATATTCATTTTCCCTAAACCATGCGGGCTTAGGTTTAGATTCGTCTAGTGGCTTGGTGACGGGGTACGTGATTGGATAGCTGATCTGCAATAGTTTATTGAAGACTACACTCAAGGGTTCTCCTAGCTGAGCATACCGGCTAGTGTTCCTCGCTATTTTGGTATGGATTGCTGTTGTTTCTGGGATGTGTTGGCCATGTGGACATGTTTAGTATCAGTAACACCATCGTTTACTGCATTTTTGTTCTTGTTCCAAAAATGTGGCTTGTCGTTGAATGTCCTTTCCTTATCTTGATTATATATTTTGATGTGCCCCTTGGCAACAAGGGCACGCTCCAGGATGGGTCCCTTCTCTACTACCTCCGTGAAAGTGGTGACATAATGTAATCAAAAGTTATGGGCCATGTCGGGATGGGAGTTATCCACGAAGAGGGTGACCATGTCCTTTTCTTTCAAAGGGGTTTTCATTCGACTTGCTAGGGCAAGCCACCTCTAGAGGTAGCTAGTAAAGGTTTCCCCTTCACGTTGTTTCTCTTTGAGAAGATCCAGGGTATCAGTATCTTTCTCCAAGTTGAAGGAGAAGTAGGAGACAAACTTTTCTGACAAGTCTGCAAAAGATTTTATAGATCCCTTTTCGAGGGTCATGAACCACCCTAGCGCGTTGCTTCCTAGACTTCAAGGAAACAGGTGTAAGAGGTAGTTGTCATTGTGGAGAACTTCTTAACAGTAGGAGTAAAACTCCTGTAAGTGGGCCTTAGGATCTTTTTTCCCCTTATATTTGTCAAACTTTGGCATCTCAAAATGTTTGGGGAAGGGAATCAATGAGATGGAGGGATCATATGGATAAGGGCATATATCTCCAAACTTGAATGATTGTTTGCCAGTCCCTGCCTGGAGATCTTTCAGAGCGGCTTTGATTTCGAGGATGTCTGCATTGGCCTGTGTGTTGGATGGGTATTGATGGTAGGACGATTTTGGATTCTGAGATGATGTTTGGAGATGGGCATATGGATGAGGAGGTGGCATCCCCTACTGATATGCCAAGGGACCTTGCTGATAAAGAGGTTGTTGTTGCGAGGCGAGATATGAATTGGTTGGGTAGTTATGGCTGGTGTATTGTTGGGAAGTATGGAGAAGGTGTTGTTGATTAGCTTGTAGATATTGGGGGTGCTGATATGACTATTGTGATGCCACATAGGAGGGTTGTTGTTGATATTGTTGTTGTTTATAATAGTTGTAATGATGGGGTGGTTGTTGATGCATAGTTGGCGGCTGTGGTGGGTGAGATGGGATGTTATGTGGTGGTTGCACTTGCGGACATAAAATGGATGCAAGGAAGGGAGATATGGTCAGGGCTGAAGGCCGACGTTGGTTTCCTTGCGGTTGATGTTGTGATGGTTGTGTTGAAAATAGGGGATTGACCAATGGTTGTTGTTGAGGTGGAGGTGCAATTTAGATGTTGTGCGAGGGAGGTTGTTGAGCGCTACTAGGAGCATAGGCTTGGGGAGGTTGTTGGGATACGAATGACGATGGAGGAGGGATGTTGGATTGGGATAGTTGTTGGGATATGAACGACGATGGTGGAGGGTTGTTAGATTGGGGTAGTTGTTGGGGTATGAATGATGATGGTGGAGGATTGGTAGCCCCAGGAGGTGGGGGCAAGGAAGTGAAAGGGTTACCCCCAGTGTTGATAGGAGGCGGGTTTGAGGGGGGTGGTGCTAGTAGCATTAATGGTTGTGGTGGTGGGATGTTTTGCGGCATGCCATAGGCAAAATGATTGTTGGGATCAATGGTTTGGGGTGTTCCTATGACTGATATGGTGGGATGTGTAGGATTTCTGATGGGATACAGGACATCATTTCCGAACTCAGGTTGATGCCAACCTTCTACGGAAGGAACGTTGGGGACATACGAGCTACTGGTAATGTCATGTGAACCTTGGGGTACATTAGATGTTGAGGTGCCATACTTGGATAAGTTGACACCTGACGGCAGCTTGACACCTTTGTCGATCAAGTGAGCCAAGATTTTGTCCCCATGTCTTTTGAGAAGGCGTTCTATCATTTGTGCATTAACAGGGTTGCTGAAGTGTTCCTCGAATGTGAGCTCAGGTTGATCAGCCATGTTTTCTTCCCTAGGTGGTGACATGTTTTGACCATCCACATTGGATTGTGATGAGGTGTCGTTGTGAGGATCGTGAGGGATATTAGCACCATAGTTAGGATTTGATGAGATGTTGACTATGTTGGTGGGATTTTGGGGGTTGTTTGATTGGGCATTTAGGGCTTGTTGGTCGGCCATTTTCTTTGCCTGTGATCGAGTCTGAACGTGCATGCAAGATGATGAGGTAGATCAAGATATTGGAAAACCTTGATGATGAAAGATTGATTTGATTTGATGGGAGATTAGTTGATGATGATTGGTTAGGCCAACGTGGATTGGTTTGATGGAATCGGATTGGATTGATTGGTAGACATTGGATTAACCTAGATTTCAGGTTTTGATCTAGATAGGTTTGATGATGTAGGGGTCAGGTCGATCTGATGATTAGGATTGATGTGAGGATAAATATGATGAATACCGAGATCCACAACCGAGTTTAAGAAGGATCCTTGGTAACACTAGGTATTGATTGAAAGGTGGATGAATGATAACGACACCGAATCCAACATGAGATAGAAGCAGATTGATTGGGTCGAAAAGGATGACTAACTTAAGACGGATAGCAATCCTAAGCCAGTTACGATGATTAATTAGGGATGACTACCTAGGTCAATGTGGATGACTATTCAAATGGGGTTTATATGGATCAACGGAGATCGGATATGAAGGCAGATTTAGGATAGATGGGGAGCGTTTTAGGATAGATGAATGACTCTTGAAACAAGCAAAAGAGTGTTCAGGATAAATGCCCCTTAGATTGAAGGGATGGAGACTCAGAACGGATGTTCAGATGTTCATTTTAGGATGGTGGATGATCGTGTTGATGTTTGAAACAGAGGGACAAGGGGTGCCAAGTGATAATATAGGCTGGTCAAAAGTCAAGTCTACCACAGTATTAGGACAAGTCTACCACAGCACAAGGACAAGTCCGCCACTGCAATAGGATAGATCCACCACAGCACAAGGACAGGTCTGCCACTGCACTAGGATAGGTCTGCCACTGCATAGGGATAGGTCCACCACAGCACAGGGACAGGTCCGCCATAGGGTTAGGACATGTCCACCATAGCATAGGGACAGGTCTACCAAAGGATAAGGATAGGTCTGCCACTGCACAGGGATAGGTCTGCCACTGCACAAGGACAGGTCCGCCACAGGGTTAGGACAGGTCTACCATAGCACAAGGATAGATCCGCCAAAGGATGAGTTTAAGCTTGATGTTTTGATGGATGGGTAAGGCAAAGGACCCAAAATATAGCAATCATAAAAGACTTGGCCAAACTAATAATCACTAGTTTTTGCACAAGAAAGACAATTCAAATAGCACAACCCTAAGATTAGTAGAAATGGGTATGGTCAAAAAATTCTTCTACTCTAGGATGCACATGGTTGCTAAGGAGTCCTCGATATACACTCGGTACGTGAGGCCCAAACCGTGAACACCAACTCGTTACAAGCATGAGTCAGGAACCTTAGCAAGATACTAAAGGCTCAGACCAATTCTTCACGTCATCCCGACGCTTCACCAATTACAATGTGGTTGGATTGAGGTACAAATTTCACTCTCCCACCTTTATATACCCCACTGGTATGTGTGGTTGGAATCATCCCTTAGGGTGATGAAATCCCCAAGCAGGTCCCACTAAGAAAGTGAAAAAGGGGTGACTCAAAAGGACTTGGAAAGCTACAATTTCTTGTCACCCAGGATCACCAAATGGCGCAAGGGGATTGGATACGTCAAATAGCCTTCCAAAACATGCCAAACAAGGTTTATTGACCCCTTTTATTAAACTATTTCCTAATCTGCAAAGAGGCCATCCAGAGAGAAAAAGCAGGGGTACACCTTACGGAGGGCAGATGCAGCCACTCTCAGGACGGATGCTTCTGATAGGGATAGGTCCACCCTTTGGGATAGGTCTACACCATAGTAAAATTAGTCGCCCCTTTGGAGGATAAATTCACTTGTAGGGCAGGTCCGCCACTATAGAGCCGAGTCCCACCAGCGGGGACGAGATCCCAGCCCTCTGAGCAGTGCACTCTGTAACCCTAGACCTTCAAAAAATGCAAAAAATAGCAAGCGTGAAAAGAACTAGACCCGTTTGTGCAGGGTCCTGAGGCATGCCCGAAATGTGATAGGTTGAATATAAGCATTAGAAGTGTAGCAAGTAAAAAGAGGTGCAAATAAACACCAAAACAACCTACACCTCAAGATTAGCTAAGTTGGAAACAACAAAGGAGGAAGCAGCAAATGGGACATACTACCTTAGTCGAATCGATCCTTTGGTTGGCCAACCGATCTTTGATATGTACTCCTTGGATGGCACAAGATGCAAGCTAAATGATGTTGTGAAGATGAGTGCAAGTGGATAAAAACATGAAAATGGCTAAGTATAAGTTGAGAAACAAAATTGCAAGAGTTTGGCTAGCAAAAATGATCTCCTCTAAAATGAGAGAAAAGAGGGGTATTTATAGGATTTTTGGGGAATTCCTAGGGAAATGGACGGTTGAGATTGAGCCACCAAATATCAAGATGTAGGGCTAAGGTGAGTTGAGAACTCACAAGCCCTTATCTTGACATGTGGCATGTGGGATAAGCCCTAAAAGGTGAAGTGGACATGAGGTGGAAGGAGAAGTACATGACATGGAGAGGGTACAAAGTACCTTGGGATTGGGACAAGATCTCCTCATAAAGGAGGTCCTTGTCCCCATGTGGGTGAGAGGACAAGTGAGGAATTAAAAATTCATCAAATATTCTCATGGGGATGGGAAAGAACAAAGAATAAGTGAAGGACATGTGGGAAGAAGTGAAGGAATTAAAATTCTTTTGGGTGCCTTGGGGGATTAAAAGGTGAATTAAAAATTCACATGGGGAAGTGGAGTGCCTTGTCCAAAAGGAGAAAGCCTTTAATAAGGTTGACTTAAGGACACATGCCATAAGTGGGAGGAGGATTAGGTTAGGCTAACCAAATGATTAAAGTTGTGCAAGTACTTAGTTAGATGGACTAATGACTCATTAGAAGCAAGTGGGAGATTATGGAGGATGTGACCTTAATGATGATTAAGAGTGTGCACATGCTAACCCCTGTTAATTAGAAGAAGATGAAGTAATTAAGATGGATTAGGGACCAACTTGCAAAAGTTGGAGGATGTGACCATGAGAGAGAAAAGAGGAATTAAAAAATGAATTTTAATTCCAAAAGGGGAATATGACCAAATTAAATAAAATGGTAAATTTATTTAATTTAGAGGAGGAAAAGGGGTAAAGTATTTATTAAATTAAACACTTTAGGACCCTTATGTAAGATGCAAGGTATTAATTAAACAAATGGTTTAATTAATATTGACAGAGGAGATGAGCAATCAGATAAATAAGAAGATGTGTTTGATCATATGGAAGTGATCAAATTGGACGTCTACATAAACAACAAACCACATTTTCTAAACTGTGATGCATTCGCAGCTTAAAGCGACACATTTTTCTGTCAAAATTTAAAAGTTCATATTCAAAACCTGAGGTCTTCAAACTTTTCAACCATTTGTCAAAAATTGTTTCCAGGGAGATTCTTTTAGAAACCAAGTCTGAAATTGCTCAAAGTTTCACCATTAGTTTGTGTTCGTCACCATAGGTTTCATACTTCATTCTTTAGTTGCATACATTTGGCATTAGGTTATCCCTAGGTTCATATTTGCATATTTATGATTAGACAAATCTTAGCACACATTGCAACATCATTGTTTTTGAAACTAGGCTCTTTGGACTAAGTTATTAAACCCTTTTCAATCATTGTCCTCTTTTGTGGATGTTCCAACTCAAAAGTCTAGTTAGGAAAATTCACTAGTCAATTTTACATTGTCACCCTGTCATTTTCAACAAAGTCCTCTAGTAACCAAAATCAAAAACAAAGTTCGATCTTAGACGTGCTTAGATACCCTTGTCTTACATTACATTTTAAGTCTACACATTGCATATCCTATTTCATGAAAATCCAAAAACATTAGTCATTCTAGTCATCCTTTTGAACTTAGACTTCGCGTAGTACTTGCATTTAGTCATCATTCCTATTTGAGAAATCTCATTTATGGTGGAAACTAGATTTCAAAAACAACAACGACAAATGGAAAACTCTCGGCAAGACACCATGTCTACTTTTGATAATCCAAATTGGACCTTTTACGATCCACCTCCAGTGACAACACAATCCTCATCAAACAATACATTTGAACTCTAGTTGCAAAGAGATGAAAATGGTCAAATACTTCAGGAAAACATAGAGGCAATAGCACAAAACCCAGAGGCCTCTCACTTTGTTGAAACAATGGTCTATCACGATAGAGACAGATTCTTAGCTATCCTCTTGAGTGAAGGAGCCAAATTACCTCAAGGATTTGACATTAACACGATAAATGTGACACCTCTTGACCCTAATAACAACAACGCACATAACATGTCACATAGTGGTCAACCTCCAAACACTACAAGCAATACTCCTGTTGACACTACAACGACAATGCATGCCACTTCCAACATCCCAAACACCTCCAACAACATAAATACCATGACAGTAAATGCTATGACAAAAAATTCCATGGGGGCATCATCAAGTCACAACAATCCCCCCTCGACAACTCCATCTATTCCCATGAGCGCAACTTCGACATATACGCTCACTGGTATTTCACAAAATCCTTTGGGAGGAGGCAAGGGATGTATTTTTATCTAAGGACAACAACCAAACGTTAACACAACAACACAGTCAAATGTCATTGCCTCCCAAGGCACAAACACAAACATTCCCCTTGTGCAAAACCAACAATTAACACAAGGTGGCCAAGTAACACAACCCATGGTACCATTAATGCATCATAACATCCATGGTCATCACATTCCCCAAATAACGACACACATGACTGGGGGACACATCCCAACCTAATCATCTAACGTTCATACTCATCAACATACACCCAATCATAACTTCCAATATCAACAACACGTCAATCCGCATATGTCATACATATCACAACAATCCACACCGCCACAATACAACAACATTAATGTAGAACAAACAGGGACCTATGGTGTACCAAGCAATCCAATGTACAGAAACATAAATGACCCTATTGTAGATGCCCTCCAAACAAGAGTGAAGGGTTTAGAGAAAACCATCCAAAACATATACATTTCAGGTCAGAAATCGGAAATATCATATGACCTAAATGTATACCCATTTGACATGAGTTTATACATGCCTCCATTTCCTCTGGGATATGTGTCACCCAATTTCACAAAATACAAAGGCAAGACCAACCCAATTGAACATGTTCGAGAATTTGCAACCAATTGTATGGACATCGCTTATGAACAAACATACTTGATGACTTTTTTCTAAAAGTCTGGCGGGTTAGGCCCTTGAATGGTTTTCCACTCAAAAGGATATCCAAACATGGGATCAGCTTAAAAGAAAATTCATAAAAAATTACACGTACAACATTGACATGGATACCTCTATCACTAGCTTGTGCAATCTCACGCAAGAGGATGTTGGGGAGACTTTCATCCCATTCTTTTAGAAATGGAGAAGTCTAGCTAGTAGATGTCATATTGATATACCCGAAAGAGAAAAGGTCAACATGTTCATGCAAACACTTCTTGGGCCCCTAAAATATGAATTGCAAGTACATTGTTGCACAAACCTCATAGACTTAGTTGAAAAAGGAGTCCAGATTGAGAAAGCCCTTATCGCAAAGGGAGAATTGTGATATGGTTCCAAAAACACAAATGTCAATCCAACCACCGACAAGAACAAATATTGGGTTAAAAATAAACACGTTACAAATGATGGTGTTGTTGACGCAAAGGCTGCAGACATTATGGGTCTTGTACTAGACCTAAAGGGGGTTCAACAACAAAACAAACCAACAATGACACTAACACCTCCTCCCAATATTCCTTCAAACAACACAAATGGTCAAAACAATCAGGGACAATACTGTCAAATGAAACAATTTCCTAAAGGTCGCACATACACTCCTTTGGGTGAACCCATTGAAGAAGTCCTTAAGAAATGTATCCAGAATGGGGTCATCATATTTCAAGAAGCAAAACCATATGACCCAGGACAATTCAAACTAGCATGGTGGAATGATAATGCATTTTGCGACTACCATCGAGGAAAAGGACATACAACCTTTAACTATCACCAATTGAAAAACCTAATACAAGATCTTATCGAAAGTCATGTCATTGAAGTAGGTGGATCTCAATTTTCCTCTAATTCAGATCATACAATCCATAAGAACCCACTGCAGGACCATGGTTCTCATAATTCTTCCATGTCAGGTCCACAAAATCAAGCTAACTTCACCTAAGTCAAGTACGACTATTCTGGTGGACCTATTATAAACAATGTCTAAACTGACAATGAATACATCAACACCATTACGGTTAGAAGAGCACCCCAATGTAATGCTACTACTCGTAGTGGCAAGGTCACTATAGCTGGTCCACCTCCCACTAGACAAGCTAAAATCACCATACTGGGCCCGTCTGCTAAACAGACACATCCTGGCACATCTATTAAATAGCCAGAACCTGTCTCGACCATAAAGCAATGGAAACCCAATGGTCAGTTCAACCTCATCGATCAGCTAGGAAATAATCTCGCACAAATCTCTATAATAGAGCTGCTTCGTATCTCTCCCACGCACAAAGATATCCTAGATAAAACCCTGCTAGAGTCGTCAGTCCCCAAGGACATCGATGTCAATCAATTTGAAACCATGGTGGGATATCTCACTATGCCTCACCATGTCACCTTCTCGGATCAAGATTACTCATCACCTAAAACCAACCACAATGATGCATTGCACATAGAAACTTTTGTCCACAAGCACAAAGTTAGATGGGTTTTAGTAGATGGCGGAGTAGGATTGAATATATGCTCTCTCAAACTAGTTAAGGCTCTAGGGTTCTCTGATGTGTGTGTAGACCCAATGAAAATTATAGTGATCAAAGCATACGATGACAAGGAATGCTCTTCACGTGGTGTTATCTCTCTCCCTATCAAAGTGGGACCTATCATCGTGGACACGACTTGCCAAGTCCTGGATTTGGAACTACCATATAACATATTGCTAGGTGGTCCATGGATTCACGCTTTAAAAGTCATTCTGTCCACATACCACCAATGCCTCAAGTTTCCATTTGATGGCACTGAAATAACCATATATGGAGACCCTGACCCTTTCCAATATTGTACAAACTTAAGGGGTATCTCTAAAAACTAAGTACCTATTAATTGAGAAGCATCTGGCTCCTCATCATCCAAATATATCAACCCATCCACACTCACGCCATCTTCCACATTTGCTCCATCTACGTCTTCCGCCATACCACCACCTTCCACTAGCCCTAAGATTGAATCCACTATCAAAATCTAGGACCTTGGCAATGGAGAATTCAACTACACACAACATACAACATAACAACAATGCCTAGGTCTCCCAAGGACTATGGTTAGCCATGTTTCAGAATGGAACCTTAGGAAACTTTCAAAGTTCCACCGAAAACAATTTTTATCAAGTGGGGAGACATGAGTAAAGAATACCTTACTGACATTACAGGATGGATCTACAAGGATACTGTTGCCCTACCCCCATTACCAGTTCAAAAATATGGCAAAGGTTATGACATCATGAAGGCTAAAGGCTACGATGGTACTAGTGGCCTAGGAAGAGATAAAACTGGCCGAAGGGAACCCATAGAAACTTTTCAAATTTTGAAGTATCTTGGATTAGGGTTTGGAGCATCCGACAATGATGATCAATGTACCTTTGGACTTTCAAATGAGTGTGTACATGATTCGAATAGTGTTGAGACTACTAGGGAAACCCTCACAGAAACAGACTCCCATGAGTGGAAATTTGGCTCAGAACAATCCCTAAATGACTATTGTCTTGATGATTTGTTTGTCAAACCATGGGAACTAACCTCTGAGCAACGATTTTGGAAAACATTCAAAATTGAACAAAAACCAAATAGTCAAAGTCCCATTACCACTTCCCATGATGTCCAACATCCGTCATCCGAACCCATTCTGTCCAATCCATCCAAAGTATCAGACGATATTGACAATTAGGGCTTTAGAACCTTCACTCCTTATTTTGACAATGAATATGACACTAGTGAAGGAGAATATTGGATAGAGTCTGATGTCGAGTTGGATGATGATAATCTCATCTACAACATCACTAAACATGTCTGCATGCTATCCACATCCTCACCCCAATTCACCAACATGGATGATGGCATCTCCTTAGTTTACCCTGACCTAGTCGATTAGGACCAGCAAGGACCGCCAGTGCTAGATACATTTCAGAATGATGAGGCAATTGATGAATTTATGGGACTAAGAGAAGGCATACCTAGTGGGGACCACAAATCAAGATTTGCTATTGATTTAGACTGCACGACATACTTCAGTGAGACTGTTCAGTCCTCTAGTCACAAAAGTAAAAGTAAGAATAAAACAAAAAGTGAAACGTCTCTAGGTGAAAACTAAAAGGCACCTATTGATGATAAAATAGTGAAAATAAATGACGTATCTATGGTGAAAACCTCTCTGAGGCACCCAAAGATGGAGGACTGGACTTTCTCCTCATGTAATAGGAGAAATTGGCCATGCTTATTGAGGACACAATGGAGGATAACATTTCAATTGTAGAGGATCCCAAGATGGTCCTCTTTGCTGCATCATTGATTGACGAAGAGAAACCAGAATTTCATAAATTCTTTGCAGAACAGAAAATCAACTTCGCATGGTCCTATGCTGACATGCTAGGATTGGACCCTGAACTAGTTCTACATCATCTGCCACTATTACCTAATGCTAAACTAGTCAAGTAGAAGTTGCGCAAAATGCACCCTCAACTTGCTCTATTGGTCAAGGCCGAGTTAAAGAAATTACTGGATGCCAGATTCATAAGGTCTATAGATTATGTTGAATGGATTTCCAACCTAGTGTGGGGACAAAGCCAAATGGCCTGATTTGTGTATGTACAGACTTTCAGGATCTAAATAAAGCATGTCCAAAGGATGACTTTCCTTTTCCCAACATTGACATCATAGTTGACCTAACTATAGGATATGAGATGCTATCCCTCATGGATGGTTTCTCTGGCTATAATCAGATTCACATTGCTCCTAAAGATCAGCACAAAACAACATTTACTTGCCCATGGGGTACATATTGTTGGAATGTCATGCCATTTGGTCTCAAAAACGTAGGTGCCACATATCAAAGGGCTATGACCATGATCTTCAATGAAATGATGCACAAAATAATGGAAGATTATGTACATGACCTATTGGCCAAATTAGAAACCAGGAAAGATCATTTGAAGGTACTCGACATAATTTTCAAGAGACTTGAAGAGTACAAAGTCTGGCTAAATCCTAAGAAGTGTGTTTTCGGGGTCACATTAGGAAAACTCTTTGGATACATAGTTTCTCGAAGAGGCATAGAAGTTGATCCAGCAAAGGTCAAAGCTATCATAGACATGCCACCACCTAGAGGAATTAGTGAACTAAGAACTTTACAAGGCAGAGTACAATCTATTTAGTGTTTCATAGCCCAATTAGCAGATAAGTGTCACCCATTCCAGTATTTGTTGCGCAAGGGTATTCCCTTTGTCTGGATAGATAAATGATAGGAATCCTTTCATCAAATCAAAGATTATCTACTGTCAACACTAGTCCTCATGCCTCCAATAAATGGAAAGCCATTGATCTTATACATCTCAACTACTAGTTCGGCACTGGGGGCATTACTGGCACAAAATGATCATGAAGGAAAAGAACAGACCATCTACTACATTAGCCACACACTAATAGGGTTTGAGTTGAACTATACACACATTTAGCATGCATGCCTTGCTGTTGTCTTTGCATCCCTAATAGGACAAATAATAGCAGATCAACTAGCAAATGCACCAATTCAAGTCACTCATCCACTAGTAACTGACTTTTTTGATGACTCTATTTTTCATGCAGAACTAGCAGTACCATGGAAGCTATATTTTGATGGGTCTCATACTAGTCATGGCTCAGGCACTGGAATCTTGTTTATCACACCACAGAGGGATTCAATTCCAAAGGAATTTTGGATCACTTTCCCTTGTACAAATAACATTGCCAATATGAAGCACTAGTCATGGGTCTCAAAATGAAAATTAAATGGAAAATTCAAACGTTGCATTTATTTGGGGATTCCTAGCTCATTATCAACCAAGTGAATGATAACTATGAAACAAAGGATGAGAAGTTGCTCCCCTACAAGAGGATGGTGGATAGTTTCCTGACATACTTCCAATTAATTTCTTTTGAACAAATCCCTAGGGTACAGAATAAGGCAGCTGATGCAATGGCTACTATTGGTTCTCTCTTGGATATCCCTCAAAATGTGTCACAATTTGAGTTCTTAGTATAATAGTTTTTAATCCCAGCATATGATACACCAGAATCAAAAATGGTTTGTGAGCTTGTTGGTCCCAATTCTCCCTGGTATCAAGACATTTATGACTACCTAAAATCTCAAACCCTTCCACTGAACCTGTCCAATAACCAAAGGAAGTCCTTCATCCAAAAATTTATCAAGTATGCCATCGTCAGTGACACCCTGTACCGCCATAGTTTTGATGACACCCTCCTTAGATGTCTTGACACCGATGAAGTGCGTACGACCTTACATGAAGTGCATGATGGTATATGTGGATCTCATTCGAGTGGTCCTACTCTAGCTAAGAAAATAATGAGACTAGGGTATTATTGACCAACAATTGAAAAGGATGCAATTGAATATGTGAGGACTTGTCACAAGTGTTAGATCCATAGCAATCTGATCCATGCTCTAGCTCAGGAACTTTGACCAATCACTTCTCCTTGGCCCTTCGCTCAATGAGGACTCGACCTCGTGGGTAAGATCCATCCAACCTCCTCCAATGGCCATAAATTCATTATCACTACCACTGAGTATTTCACAAAGTTGATTGAAGCCATTCCATTGACATATATTACTGGCAAGCAAATATCCAAGTTCATCCTTAACTACATCATTTGTCAGTATGGCCTTTTGAAATCCATCATCACTGACAATGGATGTCCATTTAAAAACCAATATGTTTGAGAGTTATGTGAGCGATTCCATATCCAACACCACTTTTCATCTCCATACTACCCACAAGGAAACGATCAAGTTGAGGCATCCAATAAAACCATTGTCAAGATCCTAAAAAAGACTATCAATGACACTGGTTGTGACTGGAACATACAACTCAACCCTACTCTATGGGCTTACCGAACTAGCATTCGTACGCCTACAGGAGCCACTCCTTTTGCCCTAGTCTTTGGCATTGAGACCATCTTACCCATTGAGGTCAAAATTCCTTCATTACAAGTCTCCCTGAAAGGCCTAACTGATGAAGAGGAGTATTGACAGTCATGCTTGCATGAGCTAGAAATGCTGGAAGAAAGAAGGCAAAATTCACTAAAACATCTCCAAGCATATCAAAACCATCTTTGTCATAGCTACAATAAGAAGGTTATGGTTAGAAATTTTGACATTGGCGACCTAGTTCTCATGAAAAACCCCAAGAACCAAGCCGACAGAGAAAAGCCAAGAAAGTTTGAACCAAATTGGTTGGGTCCCTACATTATTATATCTTCTTTCAGTTCTGGAGCTTATCAGCTAGCCACACCAGATGGAGAACAACTGATAGAACCCACCAATAGTTTACATCTCCAAAGGTTCTTCACATAGCATCAGAGGAATGAGTTGGAGACCATAAAATACAAAAAAAATGGTAAATGACAAAAGAATCATTGCCTTGATGAAAACCTGGCAAACAGGCGTCTTGGTAACACCAAAAAAATAAAATTAAATAAAATTAAAAAATTAAAAAAAATCCAAGAAAAGAGTAAAGAGAAAAATGATTCGTTCAATAGTGAAAACTTGGCAAATAGGCGCTTTGGACAAGTACCATGGTGAAAACCTAGAAAATAGGTGCCATGCGTAATCAATCATTGTTTTTCCATCTACTATCACTTTGTCTTCCTTGGCCTAGGATGAAAGGTATTATCATCATTATTACGCAAATCACCACCACATTCTAACATACCTGTCATAGTGGATAAATGATTGGCATCAAGTCTTGATGACTGTCCATCTAGTAAACTAGTAGCATTATGTCCATGTTCCTTAAAAATGGTTAAGTCTTGCACCTGACTAGGGGAAAAATCTTTATCATGAAACTACAGTGGATGTCACACATGATCTTGAGAATTGGAAAAAATTCCTGAAAAAAGACAAAAAACATCACAAAAGTCCTTAAAAAAGACAAAAACATTGCAAAAGTCCTAAAAAAGACAAAAACATAGAAAAAAGTCCTAAAAATAGACAAAAACATCACAAAAAGTCTTGAAAAAATGACCAAAAACATTGTAAAAAGTATAGAAGAAAGACCTAAAAATCATAAAACATCCTGAAGAAAACCACAAACAAAAACATCGGACTGCTCAAAAAGTGCAAACACATTGTCATCTCTTGTCAAACTCAGTCATATCAATCAGTCTTTGTCATTTGTCCAAACTACGCTATCTCTGCGCATTTGCTACGTAGGCAAGACTCACATTTGAGTCCCTAAGACATTAGGTCAGTCCATTTAGGTTTGTCAAAAGAAAATCATGATTCAAACTTCTATCTTGTGGACAAAGTCATTAGTTGTGTCGAACTATGAGGTCTCTGAGTGTATGACATAGGCAAGGCCATTTGTCGATGATCCCCTGAGGCCACATTAGGTCAGTCCATTAGGGTTTATGACATCACACTGGCACACACAACAAAAATTCTTCAAGGCAACACAATTTTTTTCCCAAATGAACGAAACTCATCAAGCAAATCATGACAAACAGTTATTTCAATATGACAATTTCATCGACATGTCAATCATATCATCATAACAATATCGGCACATAGTCAAACACAAGTCAAACTCGGGCAAATCAAGTCAAATCATCATAACCTGTCAAACTGTCAAACTTTAGGTTAATCTTCAGATGAGTCCTTCTAAACGATAACCTCTATCATTTATGCCTTATGATGTGTCTTTCCTAGGCATCAACATTGTCATTCGACATTTTGAGTGATCCTCTTGACATCTAAAGATCACTCTTCATGACATCAGTATTCTTCAGATGTGTCCTTCTAAAGAACAAACTCTTTCATTTATGCCTTAGGATGTGTCCTTCCTAGGCATCATCATCATTTAGAGGGACCCCTTATGACTATCAGGGATCAAATCCTCTCGTCATCGGCATTATTTAGGATGTGTCCTTCCTGAATTCACCAGTTCTCAACATTTTCCAAGGTCATCAAAACTTTCAACATTTCGGCATCTCGACATTATCAAACATGGCATCTTGGCATCAGAACAATGGATATCCAAATGCACTTGGCAAACACTTGACAATTGTCTTTTAGTTTTTATCATAATATTAATTTTTTCAGTGAGATCCCACTAAGTAGGATTTAGAGAAGTAGCGATGTATCATGTCAATTAGCACGCATGACTACTAGTTTCTTAGCGAGGTCTTGATTTTGGGATTTAGAAAAACAACGACATATCATGGTAAGGACTCTATTTTTTTGTATTTTGACAATCATGCTACTAGTTTCTCAAGGATGTCCTAGAAATACGATTTAGAGAAGCAGCGACGTTTCATGATTTGTCCTTGTCTTTTTTCTGCATGTGGTTGATTATGGAAAAAATACTAGGGCAAGCATGCTCCTAGTATGAGTCATGATCATCCTTGTCTATGACTATTTTCCTTACGTGATGGTATGACTGTGCACACCTTGATCTATGTCATATCATGGTGTTTCTTGGCCATTACAATAGTCTATCCAATGATGATTAAGAGCAATAAATACTAATGTCCTATAGTAAAGCTTTGAAGGATTTGGTCTAGGAATTAAAATGCATTTTCATTAGTTTGGTCATCTTCTCTTCTTCGATCTGGTCATCCTCTCTCATCAGCCTCATCGTCTTCTCTCATCCACCTCATGATGATATCCTTTGACATCCAAAAACATAAGTGCATACATGATCATATAAACACTGCATTAGGTCCATACATACAACATCCACAACATCAAATCATATACATAATCACAAACATTGCATTAAAATAATCATCAACATTGCATCTTTTACTAAAATACATTATGCACATCATTATCATCATCATCTCATATAAATAAGCATTGCATTATCATGGCATCAATATCACAACATAAGCATCATAGGACATACATGGCATCATAAACTAACATCATACATCATACATATCATAAAGCATTAAATCAAAGAACATCACATAACACATGTAGGTTGCATCAAAACTACATCATCATATAGTATCATCTCAAAAATGTACAATGTCACATGATAAAGTCATGGGATATCCCAAAAATGGAGCTCATAGACTCTCATCATCCCCTCATAGTGAAGAATGTGGCGGTAGCAACTCTGTCACTAGTATTGAAACAATATGAGGACCTATCGCAACCTCTACCTATGCCACTGATGGAACTGCAAAGGACGGTGTCATCTCAACTATAAAGGACATCTGTGATGTCACTGCTGCCTGACTTTGAGTAGTAGATGGATCACCAACTGGTGGTTGTACCTGTGCTGATCTTTGTACTGAACTAGTCAACCCAAGACTAGGAGTATGCTAGCGTGAATGATGTGACCTGTGCCCTAAAGTGTGCCCTGTCGAGGTAGACCCTCCGACACTGGTATGACTCCTACTACCAGTAGCACTGCCTGATCTAAGGCCACTGCCTGTCCTCGACTGTGACCATGAAAAAGTTGGATCCTGTCGCTCTGGTGGCACTACCTGCTCGTACAAAGTCTTGTACTGCCCTTGTCTCATGCTCACCCTGGCCAACTCCCAGGCCATATCCCCCATGGGTCCTGAACATAAAGCTGTGAACTTTGTACACCACTAGGCCACATCCTGCAGGCAGATCACTGCCTGATCTCGCTCTACCTGAGCTACCTATAGCTCTCTCTGTAGTGCCCTGACCTGTGCCAAGCTGGCATCCAATCTCTACTGAAGGTCTACCACACTCTGATCTGCAGTAGCATCCTCGGGTAATCCAGAGGACGGTATCTCCTCCTCTCCCTCCACCATCCGCCATCTGAGAAGTCTCTCAGCCTCATCCATGGTGTCATCCTCATCATCATCATTCTCTATTCTCCTCCTGACCTCCCACCTCGACCTCCTCCTGCCCTCTCACTCCACCTCTTCCTTGCCTGACCTCCTCCCGCCCATGTCTCTGATGGATCTCTGCCTCTATCTCTACCCCTCCCTCCATCTTCGCCCCTGCCTCTACCTCTCCCTCTGCCTCCATCTCTACCTCTGCCACCTCGCCTAGCTTGTGGAACCCGTGGAATAATTGACCATCTGTCCACTGCTGCTAGCCCATCTAGATTCGTCAAAGGCACTGGCCTGTGTGTCTGTCACCATAAATCATAAGCTGCGGTCGTACCAGGATCCACTACTCCTCCCCTCCAACCCCAGGCCTAGGCTACTAGCACATCTATCTACTGGGATAGCTGGCCCCCATGCATACTCCCTGGATGATTGAGCATACTCTACTATCCCTGCGGGCACATCCTGCTGCTCTCCAAACTATCTCAAAACACGCTATGACAAGTACATCTCAATAATTAGGGATGTCTACACTGTCTAGCCAATCAAGTACCTGAACTGCCTACATAGACTCAAGTGCTCATTCTCGTCATCCCACTGACCACAATCTCGGTATGACCTCCAGATAAAGGATATCATCTTGTCGATATGATGCCACCACCACCCTGTCTCGCCCATATGGGTCTGTTGTAACACACTTGCATAATAGTACGCATAGGGCATACCATCAGAGAACTGTGGTCTCTCAATGGGAGGTCAAAATATCGCAATGTGATCCCAAGCCCAAATCATCATTAGGGTCATCCCACAGGAGATGCTCTCTCCTCTCCTAGACACAACATCATGTAGCTGGTGATAAAGTGTCCCCAGTAAATAAGGACCCCAAGCATAAACAATCATGTCTCACCTCATGCCCACCAGGGCGTCTCCCCAGCCAATAGGGAATGTGTGTCCCCATCGGTCGGGAACCAAAATACCTACAATCATAATCACCAAAAATGCATCGAAGCACCCATAGTGCTCCGCCATGAACTCCCATCAGATCTCATAGCCCTGAATCCCCAGTCTTGCACCCTAATCTTGATAGTAGGCACAAAAAGTCTGGTCACTATGCCGAGGGTCGTAGACAATCCGCTCCCTACGAATCGACACTCACAAAATATGGTAGACATCCTCTAAGGTGATGGTAGCCTCACCTGTCGGCAGGTGGAAGGAGTAGGTCTCTAAGTACCACCACTCACACAACACCGTTAGCAAACCCCTGTTCACTCGAATGGTAGGCATGAACGCAACATAGAATAATCCCAGTCGCATCAATCATCGCCGCTCTCGTAGGCCCAACTGACTAGCAAACTGAAACATCGTCGATCTGCTCTCGTGAGTATAAATAGGGGCAAGCTACCTCCACAAAAACCAAATCAAGCCGTCAGAACACATTGAACAAATTTTTAATACTATCAAAAGCATCTAAGGTCACGCAAACATCAAAACAAGTTCTATTCACGATACAAGCAATTGCATCGCAACCAAGCAATTGGGTTGCAAAAAGTCAACTTTGTCATTCTGTACATCAAATGTGTCGCAATAGGTCAATTACGTCACATTATCATGCTTGCGTCATGAAATTTTGCAATTACATTGCAACATGGCGAATGCGACACGCCTTGGCTATTGCATCACTCAAAGCAGCGACTGCATCGCAAAATGGCGATTGTGGCATTCCAGCAGTCAAATGCGACTCAATAAGTCACATGCATCGCACGAATTGTCAAATGCGGTACAAACTGCCGGTCCACCTTTTTTATTGTCGCACTTGCATTGCAATGCATCAAATGTGTCAAACGCGAAAGCGATTGTTTCTTACGCAAATGCATATGCGTCGCGGCGCATTCGTTGTTTTCCCTAGAAACTAGCATTTGACATGCAAAACAAAAAAATGACAAAGGCAGGGGTGCTTACCGCAGGCTCTGAGCCCTCTGGTCGTCTGAAGTTCGGACGATCTCACTGCGGTGCTCTGCTACTGGGATAACCATCGTCGTTGCGCTCCTTTTCGCTCTGGGCTCTCAAAATTTGCAAAGTAAAAAGTGGAAATGAATTGACTTTTACCCCTTTGTCAATTTATTTATAAGGTCAAAATGACATTTTTCTTAGGTGGGTTACTACTGAAGGCTCATTTGACCACCTTTGACTTCCCCGTTGACTGTCTTAAATATGTCTGAATCTGAAACTGACTGTGCCATTATTTTTTTGAGCATTAAATTGATTTATCGGGACCCTTTACAATTTTTTTCGTGCCTAAAATTTGAAAAATTTCCTGAGGGGGCAAGATACTCTGTACCTTCACTGGGGCATATTCTTGACTTATTTTTTTTGTCACAACACGACAAGCAACATTATGACAAAGAGGGGCAAAATGTAGACACCTAAAAATGACCTAGGCTTGCAAGCTTCATTTTTTTTACCACTTTCGTCCTACCATAATTATGACATTTAATTATGTCCTCGGTCCACATTCGACTATTAATTAAATAATTTATAATTGTTTAATTAATTCATGTCTTTTATTCTTCATGATTATTAAGTAAATAAATTTTCATTTATTTATTAAATACGTCATTAATTGTCTAAATCTTCTTTTAATTAAATAAATTTGTTAATTTATTTAATTTCTTTTCTTCATTTATTATTCCTGATTATTAAATAAATGAATTTTATTTATTTATTTAATGTCACTAATTGTCACAATTAAATAAAATTAGTAATTTATTTAATTATTCAGTCTTATCTTCCAAATTAAATAATTATTTCTAATTATTTAGTTACTAATTTCATTTTTCTCTCATTTTGAATAAATGAAAATATTTAAAATGATTTCATTTTATTAACTTTCACTCTTTTTAGTAAATAATCTAAAAAAGATTATTTACTTGTCTCACAAAATCATCATTTTGAATTATTTAAATTCAAAAGGATTTTAATCTTCCAAAAATCAAGTAATCGAGCAGATTCTTGATTTTCCAAATCTAATCTTCAGTTCAAATCTTATCTTCTTGATTTTTTGAATCTCACAAATTGGGCAATCTTATCTTCTTGATTTTTGAAAATCTTTATTTTCTAATTAATTTGTCTCATTTATTCTCCACCGTCGATCCGATTATCTGAGATATTATCTTGACCGTTAGATTAATGAATTTTCCCTAACCCTTATTAGGGATTCTGAGACTTAATTTGGACCTTTCATTTTAGGTTCTTATCATCAATTAATCTGGTTCGTCCATTCAAAATGACATTTTCTATAAAATGTCATTTTCATGTCACTTTTCGATGACACACAGACACACTATCATTTTATACACTTTCACACTTGCATTCTTAGATTTATCATAGCATTTATTATAGTCATTGGATCAAGTCTTGGCATTTGTTTAGGCATAGACATTGACAATTATAGTAACAGGCATAGGCATTTAGACATAGCATAAATCCTTCAAAGCTTGGTGTAGGACTTAGGAATTTGCAGATTGCTCGTACGTCCAATTTGAGGGCAACATCATCCAGCAAGTAAGAAGGTATTACAAAAGTGAATCATGGAGGTATCAGTGATTAGGTATAATTGTTCTGTGTTATACTTCCTTTGTGTTTTGTAAGATCTTTGGGTTTCATTGTCATTTATTGTTTGTTACTAACACTCCTAATCAAACCTAAAAGAAATCCCTAGATTACAGAAACCACAACAAGTTGCTAGATCATCCAAAAATATCCATACCACAAACTAGGGTAAACAAACTATCATTGGTAAAACTTCATGCTATCAACATAGTAGCCCAAATCTACAAACAAGTCCCTATATATCCACCATCCTGCAAAAGAAGACTCCAAGGTAATAACACACATATACATGCGATAAAAAACCTCTGAAGTAACTCACTATAGTAAAATGTAGCCAGTCCAAGATGGTTCCCCTCTCATATAGAACACATATACCTTCTGGAACTCCCACTAAATAGGTAATGTCAAATCTGAAAATAAAATCAAAGCATTAACAAGTCCTCCTATAGCACTTCACATAGAGGATGTGGCTAACTCCTCTATCATAGTGTCAAAGAAGCATACAATGATATGCAAAATACATCTCTCATTACTAATCAAAATAACTCTCCCATGTCCTCCAAGAAATGAAGAAAGAGATCCAGGAGCTACCAAACTATTGCCAAAAAATAATGAAGTACAAACAATAGCTCATAACTCCATTCATGAACCTCAAGTCCATAAATATAAGAACCTTCAAGAAGAAGACAATATTCCCATAAAGAGATAACCTACAAATCAAACCATGTCCTTATACCACACTAACATGTGCCAAACTATGTAAAGTAAGATCTCCTTCAACACTCCCAAACTGAAAGGATATCAACATCTAACCATTCAATTTATAATAAAACATAGCAGAACTTAGATGTAAACCGCTCACAAAAAGTAGATCAAACTTAGCCAAAAATTCCCACAACATAAGGGAATATGCCCAATTCCACTAATCATCTCCTGTACCTCTCCTACCAAATCCCAAGTTCAAGATTGTAAGGAGAACAATGGAAATACATAAAATCATGCATCTACTTCTCAATAATCCCTTAGAACTCAACTTTCAAGACTAATGCATAAGAGAAGACAAGATACATATAAATAATGCATCTAATAATCAAGCGGGAAACACCTCTTAGACCATTTTCCTACTGAGTAGACCAAGAGTGGGATACAAGATTGTCCTGTGCATACAATACCAAGCAATATAGAATTTCAATAATGACAACCTTCTCATCAGGTCTATGATGGAATCACATCCATTTCCAGGTGTAGGCTCCTCGGTCTTTACTGTTGAGAAACTTTTATAGCAAGTAACCATTCCAACACATATCTCTTAACATAAGAAATATCCAGCCTAACCCAAGTCTCTCTAGTATCCATGAGCACCCACTAATCAATCCATGCCAACTTCAAATGCAACCTGCAAAATCATGAAGCTCCAAGCAAATGATTAACACTCAAAACCAAAGAGAACTACATCCTCTCCAAAGGAATAACAATAACAACTTTACCAAATACTATAAAGGTCCTCCATGAAACAAGATGTTAAAACCTCTTCAAATCACATGAAGATAACCATATCCTACCAAAGCTCCCACTGAATTGTGATACTGAGCTAGACATGGCAACAAGATCATCACTTTCAAAAGCTCCCACTAAAACATATAACCAAGCTATCCATGACATCATGATAACAATCTCCTAAATGAAGATCATCCATGGTTTTAACACAATAAAAGAATCCATTGTAAATGACACAACTCCCAAAAGGTCAAGAAAACCATAATCTCCAAACCAAGAAGATAGAACACACTATAACTACACAAAACTCCCACTGAAAGTCATACAATGTTGTATACATGGTATCATGACAAACATCATTACCAAAACCCCACTAAAAGTGAGCAGAGCTTTTCATGCACCATAACTTACTACTATAGATTCTAATAAATAACTATATCAAGTACTCTAAACCATCCTTCTATCTCATTGCAATAAACATACCAATGTAATCAAGGTGACCAACCAAATACAATCTTCATCAGACAATTTACAAGATTTGAACTCATGCAATATCTCAATGGAGAAAAAAACATGGTCAGTGCTTCAATCTCAAATAACTGAAAGAATAGATTCCACCCCACATAAGTAACATGAAAAATATAAGTAGCCAACAAATAACATGTAGATTTCCAAGACTCAAACACCAGAATCAATGGTAAACCCGATTTTCCAAATAAATTCACATAAGATTATCCATAGATCATAAGAACCCATCAAGCAGCCCTACAAATTTGTAATTGTTTCCATCCAGAATACTCTAAGAGTTTGAATACAATCTTTCCACAGATCTACAAACCACATATTTTTGTGAACATGTAAGACTTGCAAAACCATCTCTCTATAAATCTGAAATCACTTAAATATCTAGGTATTCACACCATACATGTCATCTCAAAGAATGAAATATCACAGATCTACAAATCCACAACTTTTTGTAGCAAGAAAACTATAAAACCTACATATCCAAAATAACATGAATATGAAAAAGGAGGAACCAGGTTGTAGAAGAATTTCCATATCACTAAAATACCAACTCCACAACCCACATGCAACCTATGGAAAATCATCCAATGCTTTCATGTAACCAAGGGCTAAACCCATGAATCCAACATAAGCACTCCATACTATAGTCCAAAAAATAAATTTTCTTCCATGTAACTAGGGCACCAAAATCAACCACCCAACATGAAAACCCATTCACCTCACATGACCACAAGGTAAAGGAACATAACCACCATGCAAGAGGATACTCACATATTGCCAAACCAGAGCTCCAAATCACTACCACGAGATCAACTCCATGAAGATACATAACCCTAAGCCTCTAGAGCCCACTGTAGATCTCATTGACAATATCCATCTGAGATTTAGATACCATGGCTTCCAATCTCACAAATCTACAAAGCAATGTCAACATACATAACATCCACTGCAGCCCAAAAACCTCCAACATTCTACAATTCCTTCCAACAGATCCACCAGCTTTACAAGCTAAATTCAAAAAAGAAGGAATAACCATAACCAAATTACCATGAATCCATCAAATGCAAGCACATCCAAGCAACATGCAAGTCCATGCAAGTACATGCAACTCACATGCAAACAGATGCAACACAAATGAAAAAACATGCAAGCACACATGAGCACATGCAAGCCATGGAACAACCTTAAGCTCTAATACCAATTATTGGAATAAATGAACAATAACTAATCCAATTTTTAATCACCAAATCACTAAGGTATGGTACCCATTGGTGAGATACAAGGTTTTGACTACTACAATATAGAAATCTGAAAATTGTATGCAAATCTGTAAATAACTTTTCTTAATCCTTGAAATACCATGAAGAGATTCACCTTCTTTATGATGATAAAATCAGCCAATCTAACATGCTTGATAAAACCAACTTAGATGAACTTATAACAGCAATAACATCACCATAAGATAGCAGAAAAAAAGAGGCACAAATCAGCAACATAAGAATGCAAGATCTCACAACACAAGGTAGCAATAGAATAGAAGAATAAACTCATAACATAGTGTTTACGTGGAGAAACCCTTGCGGGAAAAACTCCACCAAGAAGAGAGGCCCAAGTTGTATTATCTTCAAAATAAGATTACAATACATCCACTTCCAATCTCCTCTTGAGTCTTCAATCCTGCAACAACCTGTTACTCTTGTTATTCTCTCTCAAACTTCACTCTCAAGTCTCATATTTATACAAAATGAGTACCCACCAAAGGAATTCGTGGGAGATGGAAAAAAACCAATATTTCTATCTTGGGATACACCAAAATAATCTTCTTACATATTCCCTTACACTTATCATAGGCATCTTCCCAATATAGGTGCCTAGAACCAAGAATAGGAACTTACAAGACAATAATAGTTGTCATATGTTGTCATAGAATCTCTTACACCTTATGACAATTGTAAGTTGTCATATATTCTCTTAAAAACTTATGGCATGCGTCATAACAACCCAAAAATACATTTCCCTAAGATAGGCACCAAGATTCTCCACCTCACCTCATTTACTATTTACCAAGATTCCTTGAGCAATAAAAGTAACTTTGTAATAAACTATCGGTGAAACTTATTCATCCCTTATGGGTAATTACAAATTAAAAATAATAAATGGAATAAATATAGTATTGGGATTTAAAAGGTTAATGGCACCTTATCCCAACAATGATTACCAACAAAATCACATCGAACATCAAATGAGGAATTCCATGCAAGTCATGACCTGACACCTGAGAGACCTTGCAGTGATTTTCAGCATCTTGTTGTTGGAGATTTCCTTCCAAGAGAGGTAGTACACCTATGCACTGCTTGTGTTGAGAAAGTGTGCAAGACACCCCATCAACAAATTATGTTATAGTTTTTGAATTTATTGCCTCAAAATTATAATGTGGTATGGAAGGAAAATGAACCTGTTTGCAAGAAATTTTTTAAACATTTCAATACTTTGGAAAATTGTGAGCAAGCTGATGAAAATTTCTTTACAGGGTTGTTGGGAAAGTTTGGAATAGTTGGTATCTCTCTTTTGGTAAAAGCAGTTGAAGTTGGGTCCTCTTCCAGTAAGGTGAAGAAGAAGCAAAAAAAGGCTCTAGAGTTTTCTGATGACATTCCTCTAGCACACAAATCTCCAAGAATTGAAGAAAAAGGAAAAGAGAAAGGAATTTTGGATATACCAAATGAAGATTCTGATGATTACACTCCAAGAGATGAACTAGAATCAGCTAAACTGGATGTGATGATAGCAGAAGAAAGTGATGAAGAAGGTGCTTTATTCAAAACAAAGACACTACAGATTGTTCAGGAGGAAGGTGTACAATGCAAAAGTTTTCTAACATATGGTTAAATGGACCATCATATAAACATGACTTCATTGAGAACACTCTAGGCAGATACTTTGTGTACAACAACATTGAATTGGAAAGTTTGCAGAATGTACTTCTAGAAGAATTGATTGAATGTATTAGGGAGGCTATGGCCTCTGTCCCTCACCAAACTAAAAAAGGAAATTAATGTGTTAAGGAAATGCATTGAATCAACAAATAAGGTCTACAATTATTATGTTTGGTGGCCTCATGTGGTTGGTAAATACAAGGATAAGCTAGATCAAATTGAGAGTGAGTTGATCAGAATTGGTCAAGATTACAATATGTTTCAGGACTAGGATGGAGCAGTCAAGAAAAAGATTCATGAGTTGTTGGTTGAGAATGCAAAGGTTCACTTTGATAGAAACACTCTTATGGACACTTTCTGGAAAGTGAAGGATCTAATTAAATGCATAATGGAGCAGCAAATTGATATTCTGAAGAAAGGAGATAAGTTGGAAGAAGTGATTACAATTCTAGAATCCTTTATCCAGATCATCAACCGAAAATAAAAAAACAACAGTTTGTTAAAAATTATTGGGATTGCAGTAGATGCTTGGAAAAAATTTCCTCTGGAGATAAAGGATAAGTATAAAATAATTTTCTGATTTGTTTAGTAGTTGTAATTTCTCAAATTTTGATCAATTTTTACATCAATAAAGGTTGAGAGAATGCAGTGAAAAATTTAGCAAAAGGAGATTAAGTAATGAAGTTTTGTCATTGATGTCAAAGGGGGAGGAGAGCAATGAAAAATGACTTGAAATTCTAAGGGGGAGTAGTGTTTTTTTGTGTTTTGAAATTTTGAGTTTTGGTTCTAACATTTAGTCATTTTTCACTAAGTGTTTCCATTAATTCCAAAGGGAGAGATTGTTGGCATATGGATTGGGGAGATTTTTTATGGCTTCTAGTGCTGTAATTGATGGCAACTGAATTCATTATCTTGGTCCACAGATCAGGATCTACTTATATTGGCAGGAAATGTAGAAGATAGTGTGTTACCGACAAAAAGCATGAAGAATGGGGTATCTAGTTAGTTAGTCGATCTATATGCTTCAATAGATCATCATTTTGTGTTGTGGATCCCTAGGAAAGTTTTTAAAGCATGTATATTACCTTATTGGTAAGTTTTGTGGTGTTGCAACAATTGGTGTACGAGTTACGAGATTTAGTAGAATGATTTTCTATTTATTTGCTCATTGTGGCCAACTCAATGAATGTAGTGTATTGTAGATGTATAAGGAATAATTGTTTAGATGTTTCTAAGTTTTAGAATATTTTTTTGGGTCCCAAACTTGTCTTATCCAACCTTTGTGGGTGCGCATTAAATATAACTTGTGATTTGAGCTGACTATTGGAGACTATTTCTTGTTTTGTTGAAGCTAACATAAGTGATTAAAAAATTTTCTAGCAGATATATATATGAGATCGGTAATTCATTTTTGGAAAGAGTACGAAGTGGTGAGAAGGTGTGAATTTATGAAAAGAGTAGACCAAATGTATGAGAAAATATCAAAAGGTTAGTTGAGTAAATTTTTCTTGAGCAGAAGAAGATTATTGTGAATTAAGGTAAAGTAGAGCAGAGGGAGTTGCAGGATCAGATAGAAGGTTCATATTTTGTTTTATTTGCTTCACCAGAACTAAATCTAGGAATTTGTAGATGTTATCTTCTCAGTTCAATTTTTGCTATAATCACAAACATTTTGTAAGGCAATGAGCCTTCCTTATTTCAAGTAGTGAGCCCTAGGCGGTGTGCCTGAATGCAAGTGCATTCCCTTTTATTCATACTTTTAATAGAGTATAAATTATGGATGAATCTCTAGCGTGGTTTTTCCCCTAACAAGGTTTCCATGTAAAAATATTGGTGTTATGGTGTTTTGATCATCTTGTTCATGTGCTTGCATCTTTATTTTTGTTTATGTGTTTTAAATGGTTTAAGATCTGAATTAAAAGTATACTTTGTTAAAAACTTATTCAACCCCC
The DNA here is from genome assembly GCA_007258455.2 of Sequoia sempervirens. NCBI lineage: Eukaryota > Viridiplantae > Streptophyta > Pinopsida > Cupressales > Cupressaceae > Sequoia > Sequoia sempervirens. The sequence goes on from VDFB02353493.1 coordinate 44,782,970, forward strand.
CCTCTCAGTGTTCCTTGAGTCCAACATAGTATTCCTGATCTATTGATCATCAATTCCAAAAAACATGTTCCTTATATGAATAGCTACACGCTCATCATTTTGGCAATGTACTTTTCAAACACCTGAAACCTCATTCATGAAATAGAAGAATAAACATAACAAAAAATTACCATATTTGAAAGTATTCTTGTATTTCTTGATTTTACTTAGATTCTCCATCATCTAGCTTCTGAGTAACTCACACAAGTCATAATCAACATTTTGTTTTACCATCTCATAAGTTGCATAGATGGTCGTACTAGATACCAAATTATCTCAGTTTGAATGATAGATCTTGTAGCCAATGACCATTGATGTAAATTTTACATCCACTTCAACAATGTCTTATATTGTCATTGCCCTTCTATCCCATTGAGCACTTGTTCCACTAGTAACCTTCTCATTCTTCATAGATTTCAAGACTAGAAGTCTATCAATGGAATTTAGACTTGTGACTGCACATATAGCCTCTTTCATAATTTTAAATGGCACATCAACCCACATGAACTCAGCATGAACACAGCTCAAAACATATCACACCCATTCATTTTCTTCAAATATAGGAAATTTTGCAAACTGCATGAACTTCTTCTCTTCTAGGGTTTTAAATTTTGGTTTTATAGTAACATCCTCTCTAATTATATGATGGGAATACAAATCCATCATTTGATAGCTTCCTAATTATTCAATAATGGCATGTATATAAGCCCTAATATCTTCAGTATGCAATACTCCATATAGTACAAATTAAAATGGACCTAAGGGCTTTTTCTCAATAGACTTATAAGGATTCCATTTGAACTTTGGATAGGGTTTGTTCTTAACTTCGGTGACCAAAGGAGTGGACATGATTGCAATTTCACAAATTCATAGGCTTTTCAATAAATTCCTTTCTGTCGAATTGAAATTTGATCTCTAAACCTTCTTCATGCTTGAATCTCTCCACAATTCAACAAAGTTCACTCCAAAGCTCTCCAAACTACTTTCCTCCAAAATGCAAAGTGAAAAATGAAGGATAGAAATGAATTTTTATTGTTCGCTCAACTAACCCTTTTTTCCACAACAAATGCATTTTCCCTAACTCATTTCATTACCCTATTCCATGTATTGAGATAGATGATTCCTCTGTGGATCTTCAAAACTTTACAATACTGCCTCCATTTGAACAACATCTAAAAAGAATCAATCAACTTATTGGACCTGTCCACATTCTAGTATCAATTTCTTGTAGGGGGTTAAGAGATTTTTCTGACAACTCCCCCTAGGCCAAAGGCCTAAAATTAATTCTCGAAGGAATTACCATAAGTAGATTCTAGTGTTGGCGTATTTACTTCAATAGAGGGATTCTTCTTCACCCATTTCTTATGTATTTTCATTTTGATCACATCAATAGTGACTTTACCTTTACCCTTAACATCCTATTGCATGTTCTGATTTACTGTACCTCTCCTATTCCAATAGAATCTAGCAGTGTGTCCAAATTTATTGTAGTTGTAACACACAACATTTCTTTGTCTAGGTCAATTGTTCCACTGATTTGGTCTTGATCTACATTAGTTAGCAATATTCCCAAATCTATTACATGCATAGCATCTCACATCTCTATGAAAATTATTCATCACAACTCTACATTCACTTGACTTATGACCATACTTATAGTAATTAAATCACTAACCTGAGAATGATGGTCCACTTGTGTTCATCTTGCTCCTACAGTGAGAAGCCATATAACCAAATTTTTTGTAAGAAAAATAGTAGCCATTGAATCTTTGAGCATTTGGTTGTCTTACTAGATTCCTTCTAGCTCCATTCATTTTATTTCCTTGCTTGAATCTCCCTTGTGCGGATTTATTTTGTCTAGATCTAGAGCTTTCTCCTTCATATCCAAGACCTTGCCTTTCACCATCAGTCCTCTGTCCTTTGATCAGTTTTTCATGTTTGGCCAAGCTTGCTTTGAAATTTTCCTTGCACTCATTTGTAGTAGTGAGTTCATTTATGAGATCATCAAGCTATTTTTCAAGTACTTCCTCATTGTTTTTAGATTTCTCCAGTTCATTTTCCAATCGGCTGCATTATTCAAATTTTTCTTTCAAGGATTATCCAAGATTTTCTTCATTCTTGTTTCTATCTTCAATCTCCATGGTCATCTTCGTCATGATAGATTCCATCTCATGCTTCAGAGCAACATTTTCTCTAGAAAACTTTTCACATTCTTCTATTTTATCCTTCAAGGCATGACTAAGTTGTTCATCTTCCATGATTATGTTCTTCTTCTTAAGTTGATCACACAATTCTTTTCTTTTATCCCTTGATTCATTGATTTTGTCTTTCAATAATTGAATGAATTTCTCTACTCTCAAGATTTTCTTGCAATTCCCGGTTCTCAGACTTTTACTAGTCAAGATCATCCAAGGCCACCATAAGTTGTTGTTGAAGACTACTTCTATCCATTGAAAAAATCCTTCCAAGATCTCCCCAATCTATTAGATTTCTTTCAAGGAACTAACTCTAATACCAATTGTTTGAAACAAGCAACACTTAGAGGGGGGGTGAATCAGTGTTGTGAAAAAATTAAATTTATTATTTTGATCCTTAACTCACTTAAGCTTTCAACAAAAAGAAATATACATGAACAAAAAGCAAAAAATCACAACATCAGGATTTTTACGTGGAAACCCTATTAGGGGGAAAACCACAATGGATGGCCAATCCACAATATAATATGAGTATACCCAAAAGAAGGATTATAAAATGGGAATGCACTTGCATTCAGGCACACTGCCTAGAACTCACTACTCAAAATAGAAAGGCTCACTACCTTACAATGATTTGGATTATATCCAATAGAATTAACTAAAGTAATATCATCTAAAAATGCTTGATTATAGTTTTGGTTAAGCTTGACAATCGATCTTCTATCCTTCTAACTGATTCGGCAATTCTGCTCTACTCTACACAAACTTGCACTACAAAAACCTTGATGTACAAGTGAAACTATACATAATTTCTTAATCAACCTTTTGATAATCACAAAAACCCTTCAACACATCTTTCACACACACAAAATGATATAATTGATCACTTATATATATATCTGCAACAAAGGATTTAGTCACTACAAGTTGGCTTCAATAAAACTTAAAAATATTAGCAACTGTCGGCTCAAATCTTGAGTAATATCCAATACACATCCACAATGGTCATTCACAACTTAGCTTGGACCCAAAACATAATGATCAAACACAAAAATATTCAAATAAACATTTCTTGAATATCTCCAACACATTATATCAACTTAGTTAGCCACAAAACACTAATAAACATAAAGATATCAACCAGATCACCAAAATTACACATAGCTTGGTACAAAGCACTAAGATTTCTAAATAACATAAGAAATATACTGATAAACCTCCCATGAGATCCACAACTCAAAATAGTATCATAATATCTGAATGTGAATCGATGATCGCCAAACTGCCGAATGCTCTATTCTTTTAACTATTTGCAAACTATCTGCCAGTGGGAGCAAATGATGATGTGCAAATCAGTCACTGACTAGGGTTTCCATCAATGAAAACACCTGAAATAATTTGTAGTTTCTCTTTCCATCACAATGATCCTATTGATTTCTTTTGAATCTGTACACTTTCTCCACTCTTCATCTTTCTTTGGTGCAAGTATAGTTGGTACTACACATGGGCTCAAACTTTCTCTAATCAATCCTTTCCTCAATAACTCTTGTATTTTTTGATTGAACTCTGCATTCTCTACTAGTGTAATTATATGTGCTACATTTTTCAAAAAAAAATCTCTCAATATAAGATCTATATGATGACTGATACTCTGGATTGATGGAAGTCCTTCTAGTGCATTCTCTAACATGATATCTTCATATTCTGTTAGTATTTTTTAGACTTCTACCTGTGGTGGATCTTTGTCTCCTGCTATCTTTGGACTATCCCCCTTCTTTTCAATCAATGAAAAAACCGTGTTCTCATGCCTCAATCCATCAATAAATTTCCTTCCATCTACCAAAAATAGTCTGGAAGTTCCACAAAATTTAGTCTTCTCTTCCTCCAAATATATCAACTTAATTATCTTTCCATTTGATGTCATAGTGTAAGTATTTCTTCTCCCATCATGAATAGCTTTCTTATCATATTTCCATGGTCTTCCTAATAATAAATTACATGCATCCATAGGCATAATATCACACAGTACTTCATCCCTATAGGACCTAATATGAAAATTCACCAAACATTGCTCATTCACCAATATCTTATGATCATCTTGAATCCATGCTAACCTATAAGGGTTCAGATGTTTCAACCTCTTTAAATTCAATTTGGTTACCATCTCCTCTAAAACTAGATTATCAGTACTACCATTATCAATGATAACCTTACATACCTTTCCTTCGAACTTACATATGGTTTTGAATAGACTCTTTCTTTGCAGTGGTTCCTCAATTACTTCTTCATGCATCAAAGCTCTCCTCATTACCAATCATTCACCTTTCTTTTGTTTCCAAACTAAATTATGAGATTTGACATGTTCTTCATTCTCAAATTTTGTTCTTCTAGTATGCTCATGTTTTTTTTGGTAATTCCTTGATTGCACTCAATTCCTCTTTGTCCTTCACCTCCATACTTGAAAAAGGTTCCTTTGAATGGTCTTCTCTCATATATTCATCTCTCTACTATCCATCATTATGGTAAGAATTATGACCTCCTCTATCACTGTGATAGAAATTTATATCCTCTCTACCTCTACAGTATGAATTTGTATCCTCTTCTTCACTTTGATAGGGTTTTACATCTTTGTTCTGCTCTGTGTAAGGTCTTCTTTCTCTAGGTTGGGGTCCATTCTTCTGGAATCTTCCTCTTGCACTTATTTTCCTTTGTTCAAATTTCTTTTTCAGCTTCTCTTCAACCTTCAATGCAAATTTATATGCTTCCTCAATAAATGTCATCTTTACTGGGCTCAGTTCTTCTTGAATTTTTGTTCTCAATCCATTGATGTATCTTGAAACCTTTTCTTTGCTTGCTTCACTGTGATTGATTCTGATTATCATTTTGTAGAATTATTTAGTATACTCCTTCACAAATCTCTCCTTTTGTATCAAGTTCTGCAATCTCTTCAACAATTCCAATTCATAATTTGCTGGTATGAATTGGTTCTTCAATTTTCTCACCATTGTATCCCATTTGATGATTCTTTCTTTACCTCTCCTATTTCATTCTAATTGAACTTCTTTCCACCAAAACACAACATGTCCTTTCAACTTTGTTTTTACAAATCCAACTCTTTTTAGGTCTTCAATTTGTTCATATTCAAAGCATTCTTCCATTTCATTGATCCAATCAATCAACTCTTCAGGATTCAAATTTCCAACGTAATTTTGGATTTCAACTCTAGGTCACTTACCAATCTTTGAAATTTGTTTCAAAATATTTACTTGATATTATTCTTCTTCTTCTTTACCTAGGGCTTCTACAATTTGATTCACATCATATTCTTCATCATAACTTTCATCATTCTGCCTACAATTTAGGCCTTGCCTTCGGTCTTCTTCAATAGCATCTAACCTAACTCACATCTTGTGCATCATTCCCAACATCTCATCCATTATTTTAGCAACATTTACCATAGCAGGTGCTCTCCTTGGCAAAATATCTTGCTCAAATTGTTACACTACCTCAATTTAGTGATCTAGCTACAAGGGTTTTAACTTCCTCAAAATTGGTGATCAGTTGAAAAAAAATCACTCTACCTTAGGTCAGTGATCGATTCACCTCAAGGAATTCCTTTGGGAATCAAACAAAAAAAATTGATACCACCTGGAATAGTCACACTAGGAGGGTTCTTGAAGGAATAGCCTGAACCTTGCAACAATGAGTCAACATAGAAAAAATAACACAAAAAACTAACATGGGAATAGTAAAATTCATTAAGTTGATAGTCTTACATGTAAAATAGGCCTCCAAGTAAAATATCCAAGTCTCACATGCCTATCACAAGGGATTTCAACAATACAATTCTCCAATAAGCATTATTGCATGGCCTTGAAGGGTTGAAGTGAAAATATAATGATTCTAAAACATATAACTTATCACTAATCTAAATGAATCCCAAACGATTAAAAATTCTTATAAATATGATTATCAAGCTCCCACAAAGTTTCATGTCATCCATAAGGGTTCATAAACCCAATGGATGATCATGTATGAAGGTTGGCATCAAAATATGTAAAGATAACTCCATGTGAAATAGTATGACTTACAAATCTCCAAGATATGTCCCAATGAACCCAAGATGCTTGTAAGGTGTCTCATTAAGCTCTACATAATTTGGAATAGGCCCACACTAAGAAATTTGGTCTAGGTTGGCCCCAAATGCTTTGATTAGTGACCATAGTGAAATTTTGAGAGTGATAACTTCTAGTAGACAAATGCAACTGATGTGAAATTTGGATATATAATAGATGTTGATGTGTAGATTCTATATCCTACTCTATGAGATGAGAAACAATGATGTAGTAAAATGTGGAATGAACAATTAAAACTGCTACTAAATGCAAAGCAAGAAAAGAATTGTTTTTGGTTGACACATGACTGCTTTACAACCAAGGATGCTCTTGCATCACATTATCAAGGTTATGCTAAAGCATTGAGAAGTACACATATAAACATCAAGGAGAAAATAAAAAGGTATAAAGGTGTACTCCATTTCCCCTCATCAAGGAGAGAATCAATAATTCTAGGTAAAAGTATTGTTCTTTGTATTGCTTTATCTTCCTTTGTTTTCCATCAATATTTCCCACCCTCTTCAACTTGATTAGAAAAATCTAACCCTGGATATAAATTCATATTGTGTAGAATGGATGATGTCTTCTATTTCCTAGTGGGTATGTGTAGGATCATCATGAAAAAAATAGGCCCTTAAGTGGCAAAAAATTTAGAAAAATCAGAGTTAGGCAACTTGACATAAAAATTTGAATAAGTTATCTATTTTATTTAAAAAATATGTAAGAATAGAATGTGTAGCAAATTGAATGTAGTTTCTAAACTACTAGGTTTATTTTAAAAAAAGAAAAATCTATTTGGTGAAAATTTGAAATTTCAATGCAGTAGTACTTAAATTTCAAGTAAAAAATAAGTAGCCATCTGTCTGACGACCCTAACCACAATAAAATGATAATATTATTTTATAATATTTTAGACATTAGTAGAGGACTGATTTCCAGATGTGATGCATATGTTTTTGTAATTTTTTTCCAAGTAAATAATTAATTATGGATTTTTTATTACAACTTTTAAAAAATATAAAAACTCGTATGTCTAACCACCTTAACTTGGTCAAAACTTAATGAAATTCATTTTTTCTTTTTTTATTCCTATAGTATGCGAAGCATAGAATGCGATGCGTGTTTTGGATTCCAAAAATGTGATACCGTTTGAAAGCTATATATGTTTTTCAATTAGCTTATCAATCGGGACTTTAGTTGTAATTCAAATAGAAAATGAATAATAATTATTTATTAAATTCAAAGTAAAGTATAATTTATATTAGTGGAAAGCTGAGAATCTCCTTTAAAAGCCCTTTTTATTTCATCAATTTTGGGTAAAAAAAAGTTGTCAGCCACATACCCTACAAACACCCATCATATCGCCACTTTTTGGCCCATCATGATCCTGCACATACCCTACCATGGAAAATAATTTCCAAACTGAGATGGTAACATAATCATAATTGTAGGAAAAATATTCAAGTTGTGGTACAATTATTTCATCATTTCCATCAACTGTAGCTCACTTGTGATCTCATGATATTCAATATTAATGGCCATGATGATATTCACTTGACCAATCTTGGGAATTGTTGAACAAAACCTCTCCAAATTTTTGAATATTGGTTTTAGCTATTATAAATTGGGACAAAATCCAATTCAAACCATCACTTTGAATGTTTGTAGCTTGACCTATTTCATTCAATTTTAACCTCGAAGGGGAACAACTTTTACATTTTGTATCTAAGATAGGGTCTTCAAGCATAGGATCAGGGTTAACATTTTGGATGGGGGAATTAGGGGGACTAGTAGGGGATGCTATGGCAGGAAAAGTTTCCAAGGGAAGGAAGGTGATAGGAGAGTTTTCCCTGAAGGGAGAAATAATAGGAGAGCCTTTAGGAGCTAGGAACCAAGAGGATTCTAAATTATAAAAGATAGAAAATTGAGGAGGATCAACAAAACCCACTTTTTCTTGGTGGAGATGGGGTTCTCAACAACAAGGGTCTTACCTTTAGAGGCTCAAGGTGGGTTGGACCTTGTGATTCTAGGAGTATGGTTCAAGGTTGACACATTTTCAAGGCTAGAAGAAGGATTACCAGCTGAAGACTCAAGGGAATTATTAAAGACCAACCCTAGGTTATGTTGGAATTATGTGCCTCAATCTCACAAGCTAAAACCTCTTAAAGAACCAAGTTGGTGTGACATCCATATTGTTTGGCCAACTAGAACCTCTTGAACCTTGTGAAAAGTTCTGGTTGCTGAGACCTTGCTTTTGTCTTGCTGACAATGCAACATGTGTTTGTTAATGGATGTCTTCGGTATGACTCCTGGAAAAAGGTGGTCTTAGGGTAACATGGAGGCTTCGGTATGAAGTCTTAGCGGCGAACGAAGTCTCATCAATAGTGGAACATTGTGGTGTAACTTGAAGGCATTGGTATGACCTCTCAGTGATAGCGGTAAGTCTTGCCGACTATTGGACATTTCAGAATAACATGAAGGTTCAGTATGATCTCTTGGCGAAGGATGATAGTCTTGCCAATGGGAATACTCTTATCTATGTGACTTTGGAACTTTGGTGTGATGTCTCATCGAATGGCGATTGTCTCACCGATGAGAGTACTGAGGTCGATGTAGCTTGTGAACTCGGTATAATGTCTTGCCAATAGTGAAGACTCTTGGCAATAATGACGATCTGGCTTTGTGGCATCGGGGAGACACGGTTAGTGTCTCACCAACATGCGAATATGTTTTGAACACCTTTGATCCATTGGGAGATCATCCTACGTGGTGAGTCTACAACCAATCAGAGAAGCCGAATGGGAACCATTGGAAGTTAGTTTGTTGTGGCAGTTCTATGAGGAAGTTTGACAAATAGGGGTGTCATGAATATATTTTGGAATTTCAGATGATGTTCGGTTCGATGGATTATTCGATGAATAGTTGGTAATAGTTGGATGATCAGTTCGATGAGTGATTAGTGAATGTAATTCTGAGTGTATTGTAACTTGAGTGTTCTATAGCAAGGTTGATCATTGTGAATGCTATTGTAAATTGACATCAGAGAGAGTGAAGTCTGTACTCTGTCTATAATTTCATTACTGTAATACAAAGGGGTTTTTTCTTGGTGTGGTTGGTTTTCCCACGTAAATCTAGTGTTCATATGTGTATGTTTAATTCTTTGTTTCTATTATCTCTTTCAAGTGCATCTTAATTGGACTATAATTGAAAATTTAAAAGTATCTTTGCATTCTTCCCTAATTTTTTGACGTTAGGAGGGTTGCTTCCGCTCCTTAGCTTTTCTTACAAGTGGTATCATAGCCTAGCCAGTTGTATTATCCTTGTGGGTATGTTAGGTTTTTTGAGTCAATTATATTTAGTGGGAGTCTTGTAGAAGTTTGGTAATTTGAATTACAAGTTAAGATGGCAAGCATGTCAGGAAAGATTGAAATTGAGAAATTCAATGACAGCAATTTTGAGTTGTGGAAACTTAAAATGGAAGATCTATTGGTTGATCATGATCTTTGGATTGCTATGTCTAGAAAGAAGCCTATAGGCATGAAGAAAGAAGATTGGGACCTTGCATATAGAAATTCTAAGGGGTTGATAAGGCTCTATTTGGCAGACTATGTTCTTCTGAATGTGCATGAAGAGAAGACTGCATCTTCCTTGTGGAAGACACTGGCATCTATTTATCAAGGGAAGTCCTTGGTGAATAAATTATTCTTAAGGAAGAAGCTATACACTTTGAGAATGCAGGAAGGAGGGTCTGTAGCTAATCATTTGAACACATTCAACATGTTGATTGCACAGTTAACATCTGTTGGTGTGAAGATTGATGAAGAGGATCGTTGTATGCTTTTATTGTGTTATTTTCTAGATTCATGGGATCACCTAGTGATGGCTATTGGGAGTACAACATCCAATTTCAAGATGGAAGATGTTGTTGCTTCTATGTTATTAGAAGAGATGAGAAGGAAATCTTCTGAGATGGTGAAGGAGGCCCTTGCTATTAGAGGAAGATCAAAAGAAAAAAGTAAAAAGAAGGACAAGAAGTCCAAATCAAAATCTAAGGGGAGATCAAAGTCTCCTGGAAAGAAGTCCAAGGTGAAGTGCTAGAATTGTGGGAAACCTGGTCATGTCTAAAAGGATTGTAAAGAGAAGAAGAAGAAGAAGAAGTGTTCTTCCAACAATGATTCTTCTTAGAGTGATGTAGACGCTTTCATTGAAGCCTTGGGTACGCAAGCATCAAATGATGTCTCGATGATTGATTCTGGAGCATCTTTCCACATGACATCTCATAGAGACTAGTTCATAAAGTATGAAAACTATGATGCTGGAAAGGTGTATTTGGTAAGTGATTCATCTTTGGAAATTGTTGGTCGTGGAAGAGTCAAAATTCAATTCCCTGATGGAAAAGTGAATGGAATCAATGATGTTATGCACATATGAGGTTTGGCTCGAAATCTACTTTCTGTTAGTATGCTAAATGATATTGGAGTGCAAGTCACATTCTCTAGAAATGACTACAAGATGACTAGAGGCTTTATGGTGCTAGCAAGGGGTGCTTGTATTGGTACCTTGTATAAGCTTGATGCACATGTTGTTCAATGTAACAATGTCTCTGAAAAGTCACAGAAAGCTACTCATGGAGGAAAAGAGGTAAATGTTCCTAATTGTGTAAACTCTATGGAAGTTAAACTTCCAACAGAAAAAACTATGCTCTGGCATCATAGGCTAGGCCACATTAGTGAGAAAGGTTTAAAAACCTTGAAGAATAAAAACCTGGTTGAGGGGCTTGAAGACTATAACCTCAAATTTGAATTATGTGAACATTGTATATATGGAAAACAACACCGTGTTTCTCTTTATTCCTATCCTCATAAATCTTCTAGTTTGCTTGATTATATTCATTCTGATGTTTTTGATCTAGTGAATGTTCCTTCTTTGTCTAAGTCAAGGTACTATGTATCGCTCATATATGATTATTTGAGAATATTTGTTTATTTTTTGAAAAGTAAATCAAAATTGTTCAGTCGGTTTAAGGAATTTAAGAACCTTGTAGAAAATCAGACTGGAAGAAAAATAAAATGTTTAAGGACTGATAATGGCAGTGAATTTTGTTCTGATGAATTCGAGAGGTACTGTAAAGACCATGGGATTAAAAGACATAAGACTACACCTTATACTCCATAGAAAAATCAAGTTGCATAAAGGTTCAATAAGACAGTGATGGAGAGAGCATTAAGTATGATGAGTAGTGATGGCTTGGAGGAGAAGTTTTGGGATGAGGCTATTGCTACTGCATGTTACTTGATAAATCATTCTCCAAATTCTTCTCTTGTTGAGAAAACACCTTTGGAAGCGCGGTCTGGTAAAAATCCCTCTCTGAGACACATTCAAGTTTTTGGCTGTGAGGCATATGCTCGTGTGCCATATGAGAAAAGTTCTAAATTGGAGAACAAGGCTGTCAAATGTATTTTTATTGGCTATAGTGCTGGCATAAAAGGATACAAGCTTTGGAATCCTGATATGGAGAAGGTTTTGTATAGTAGAAGTGTAATATTTCATGACCTAAAGCCTTCTACCTTGGATCTACAGTCAAAGACAAAGTTAGAAAATAATAAGGATGTAGTTGTAATTCCTCCAACACTAGAGAAAGAGGAATTCAAAATTCAAAATGTACCTGAAACTGAGGAGAGCTCAAGCAGTTTTGAGAGTTATAAAGAAGAAGAACAACCTCAGCCTCAACAAGTGAGGAGGTCAACTCGTGAAAGAAAGCAACCTGATAGGTATGGGTTTTCTTTGATAGATTCTACTTGTGCCTATGCTTTAATTTCTAGCACTGATGAGCCTAGGACTATGAAAGAGGCATTTAGAATGTCTAATTTAGAATCTTGGTTGGAATCCATGAATGAAGAAATGGCATCATTAGAAAAAAATAATACTTGGAGTTTGGTGCCCTTGCATAAAGGCAGAAAAGTTGTTGATTGCAAATGGATATTTAAAAATAAAATAGGTTTGGATGGCAGTGTGGAAAAATACAAGGCGAGGTTGGTTGTGAAGGGTTATTCCCAGGTAGAGGGAATTGATTATGGAGAAATTTTTTCTCCTATAGCTAAGCTGACGTCTATTAGATTTCTTTTGTCTTTTGCAACAGTGTATGACTTAGAGGTCGAATAGATGGATGTGAAGACAACATTTCTTCATGGTGATCTTGAAGAAGAGATTTATATGTCCTAGCCTAAGCACTTTGTGGAGAAAGGTAAAGAGAAACTGGTATGCAAGTTGAAAAAGTCTCTGTATGGGTTAAAGCAGTCTCCTAGAATGTGGTACCATAAGTTCAATACTTTTTGTATTGTCTTTTGGATTTGTAAGATCAAAATCTGATCATTGTGTGTATTACAAAGCTGAAAGTGATCGATTCCTTATTATTGCTCTCTATGTTGATGATATGTTGTTCATAGGCAATAGTACATTAATGATTTCTGATCTTAAGTCTTAGTTGTCTACAAAGTTTGAAATGAAAGATCTTGGTGCAGTGAGGTATATTCTAGGAATGGAAATAACCAGGGACAAGAAGAATAGAAAACTTTGGCTCAATCAAAGTAAGCATGTTAAGACTGATCTAGAGAGATTTTGTATGAATGATTGCAAGTAGCTAGTTGTTCTAGTTTTGCGGGGAATGAAGATATATGTTGAAGACTGTCCAAAATCTCCTACTAAGATGGAGGAAATGACCAGTGTACCCTATGCTAATGTAGTTGGCAGTCTTATGTATGCAATGGTCTGTACAAGGCCAGAAATTGCCCAAGTAGTGGGAGTACTTAGTCGGTTTATGGCTAATTCTAGAAGGACACATTGGGATGCTGTGAAAAGAGTATTCAGATATTTGATGGGAACTTCAGAATATGCTTTGTGTTACCATGGTAACTTGGTTGAATCACAAAGGACTCTCAATATTCGAGGCTATGTGTATTTTGATTGGGTAGGGGACATTGACAATAGAAGATCCACCAGTGGATATATTTTCATGTTGAATGGTGGTGTAGTGAGTTGGATGAATAAGTGTCAAGTTTTAGTTTCTTTTTCCACTACAGAGGCAGAATACATGGCAGCTACACACTCTTGTAAAGAAGCAATCTGGTTAAAACATTTGTGTTCTAACATTGGTTTTGATGCAGGGAAAATAACAATTTATTGTGACAGTTAGAGTGCTATCTGTTTGGCAAAGAATCCTACTTTCCATGCTAGGATGAAACATATAGATGTACAGTATCACTTTGTACGAGATATGGTGGAGGATGGAAAGGTTTCGTTAGAAAAAGTGGATACTTTGGAGAATGTTGCAGATGCATTGATGAAGCTAGTGAGCTAAAAAAAGTTCAGGTGGTGTGCTAGTTTGATGGGCCTTAGTGCCCATGAATTTCAGTAGTTTTGTTGTGCTCTGGAGGTGCCTGTGTGATCTTCATCAAGTGGGAGTTTGTTGGAATTATGTGCCTCAATCTCATAGGCTAAAATATCTGAAAGACCAAGTCGGTGTGACATCCATATTGTCTGGCCAACTAGCAGCTTTCGAACCTTGTGAAAAGTTTTTGTCACTGAGACCTTGCTTTTGTCTTGTCGACAATGCAACATGTGTTTGTTATCAAATGTCTTCAGTGTCACTCCTAGAAAAAGGTGGTCTCGGGGTAACATGGAGGCTTTGGTATGGAGTCTTAGCAATGAACGAAGTCTCACCGATAGTGGAACATTGTGGTGTAACTTGAAGGCATCGGTATGACCTCTCAGGGATAGTGGTAAGTCTTGCTAACTATTGGACATTTCAGAATAACATGAAGGTTTGGTATGATCTCTTGGCGAAGGATGATAGTCTTGCTGATGGGAATACTCTTGTCTATGTGACTTTGGAACTTTGGTGTGATGTCTCATCGAATGGCGATTGTCTCACCAATGAGAATACTGAGGTCGATGCAGCTTGTGAACTCGGTATAACATCTTGCTGATAGTGAACACTCTTGGTGATAACGACGATCTGGCTTTGTGGCATCGGGGAGACACGGTTAGTGTCTCACTGACATGCGAATACATTTTGAACACCTTTGACCGATTGGGAGATAATCCTATGTGGTGAGTCTACAACCAATCAAAGAAGTTGAATGGGAACCATTGGAAGTTAGTCTATTTTGGCATTTTTGTGAGGAATTTCAATAAACAGGGATGTCATGAATATATTATGGAATTGCAGATGATGTTCGGTTTGATGGATTGTTCGATAAATAGTTGGTAACAGTTAGATGATTAGTTCAATGAGTGATCAGTGAATGTAATTCTGAGTGTATTGTAACTTGAGTGTTCTATAGCAAGGTTGATCATTGTGAATGATGTTGTAAATTGACATCAGAGAGTGTGAAGCTCGTACTCTATATGTAATTTCATTACTATAATACAAAGGGGTTTTTCCTTGGTGTGGTTGGTTTTTCTCCTATAAGGGTTTTCCCACGTAAATCTAGTGTTCATATGTGTATGTTTAATTCTCTATTTTTGTTATCTCTTTCAAGTGCATCTTAATTTGATTGTAATTGAAAATTTAAAAGTATCTCTATATTCTTCCCTGAGTTTTTGACATTAGGAGAGCTACTTCCGCATCTTAGCTTTCCTTACAGGTTACTAACCCTCAAGAGGGTGGAAATAGTAAGGGAAAGGACAAAATTGAACTATTAGAGCCTATAGATAAGGCTTTGGTGAAGAGGTAGTTGGTTTCCTTTTTCATGGAAAAATCTCAAAGATTTCTCAAGGGAAGAAAATATCCAAAATGTGAAATTTATGTTGATATTATAACGAAGGGTATGTGTAGGATCATGATGGGCCAAAAAGTGGCGATATTATGGGTATGTGTAGGGTATGTGGCTAACCTTTTTTACCCAAAATTGATGAAATCAAAAGGGTTTTTAAAGGATATTTTCAACTTTCCTTCAATATAAATTATGCTTTATTTTGAATTTAATAAATAGTTATTATTCATTTTCTATTTCAATTATCACTAAAGTCTTGATTCATAGGCTGATTGAAAAACATCTATAGCTTTCAAAAGGTATCACATTTTTTTAATCTGAAACATGCATCACATTATGCTTCACATACTATAGGATTAAAAAAAAATGAATTTCATGAAGTTTTGACCAAGTTAAGGTGGTCATACATACGAGTTTTTTATATTTTTTAAAAGTTTTAATAAACAATTCATAATTAATTATTTACAACAAAATACCAAAAAATCATGCATCACATTGAGACATGAGTCTTGTACTTATATCTAAAATATTATAAAAATATTATCATTTTATTGTGGTTAGGGTGGTCAGACAAACACCTATTTATTTTTTCCCTGAAATTTAAGTACTTCATTGAAATTTAAAATTTTTACCAAATAGATTTTTTTAAAAATAAATCTAGTAGTTTAGAAACCACGTTAAATTTTTTATAGATTCTAATCTTACACATTTTTGAAATAATATAGATAAATTATTCAAATTTTTATGTCAAGTTGCCTAACTCTGATTTTTCTGAATTTTTCACCACTTAAGGGCCTATTATTTCCATGATGATCCTGCACATACCCCAAAAGCGATTCATCATGGGAAGGACATGAGCATGGAAGAATTTAAATCTTCCCTTTTCCATAGAATATTTATAACTTTTTACTAGGTGGTACTACTAATTTAAATTCTCTTTATCATTTATAATCTAACAAACTAGGTGAAACTAGAATCGATGAGGTCTTGCACTTGGGGCTCAATATACATACATATTTTGGTATCATCTTCATGTGTATGGTGATATTTCCAAAAGGCTTTTGCATTAGAGTTAGGAGGTAATTTTTTTTATACGCATAAGACAATTGAGAGGGGGGGTGAATCAATTGTACATTAAAACATTAAAACCCTCATTAACCTTCAAAACCTTATTATGCATCAACATGAATGTAAACTAATTGGTACAAGAGCACCCAAGGTCCTTAGGGGTCAATTCAAGAGCTAGGAGTTTGCAGGGGTCAGGAAGACCTGTCAACCATTCCAAAGCATCAACTATGATGTATTGAAGCCTATAATGGTATTTGGCATGGATAAAGGTAGTAAGAGAGTCAACTATCCTAAGGGTCCTGATAAGGACCCTAGGACCAAATTGCAATATAAAGCGAAAAATCATGTTCTAGGAGATTAGGTAGGTTTATAATGTTTTAATGGTGTCAAATAAGGTTGAACAATAATAATGTAATGGTTTTTAATGTTTCTAGTTAGTGGGAAATAATAAAATGTAAGTTTGGAAATTCAAATTTTTGAAAATCCACTTTGGGTGAGTAACTAGTGTTTAGGAGTTTTAATCTCCAAAAGTCATTTTTTATGGAGGTTGATCATTTAGAGCAAGTGTTGTATGAACTGTTCTCAGGAAAAAGCAGTAAAACTACAATTTTTGCATTCTTTTGTGTTCTTTTTTATGGTCTATTGATTCCTATTGAAGTTTGATTCATTTTTATGGCTTAAGTACTTGTATTTACATGATTTTAAACCTTGTTATGCTCTGAAAGACAATAGGAATCAATTTCTTATATAATACATTGACTGTCCTCAAGGAAACACATAATTTGCACTAGTTTTGAGGGTTCTTCATGATGAATGATCCATTTCATGGGAATATATGACTTATACCAATGAAATGGATCATGATTAACTTGTATCATACCAATCTAACAATCTAAAAGTGCAAGAAAGAGGAATCATATGGTGTACACCAAGTTTTGACAGTGCAAGGCGCATGAGGATGGGGGTTAAAGTATAGCAGTAGAGGATCTACCTTAACAAGAGGTATATTTTTGAGTTGAAATAGTTGATAAATGTTGAATTAATGATGAAATGTCTAAACTTAGGATCTAGAAGTGTTTGGAAGGCCTAGAACCAAGAAGCCCTAGTTTTGAGGCATTTTATGGAGGGTTTTGTGATCAGCGATCTTAGAGGTGTCATATAAGGTTAGGACCTTGAAAATACTTAGTTTTGAGACAATTTGAGACACTATTGAAAGTTTCTTAATCAGGGGATAAAGTTAGAGAGGGGTTGCTTTGTAAAAGTAGGCTAATTGAGTAGCCTTGAGCAGGGTAGGTGTATTGAAAGTATATGTTGTTATAAAAGAATCACTATTGGTTTTTGGATATGTTGTGTAGACCCTAAAAGGGTATCTCAATCCATATTTTATTTGTTAAGTGTTTTGGAAAGCTTGAGTGTAAAGTGGCTTAAACCAGGTTGCCTATGCTACAAGAGAGGACAAGCTATATGGTGGAATTTTGATAAGTTCTTTGAAACCTATTTTGAAATTTATCTGATGTTCATTTGTGATTCATTTTGATAAGGTATACACCTCCCTCTACACCAGAGTGGTATCAGAGCAGTGAGTAGGTCCTTTAGGGATTGGAGAATCAGCAATGGCACCAAAAAATCAACTAGCAAGAGAGTTGGAGGAATTAAAGGAAATCTTAGAAAGGGAGAGGAGAGAAAGAAGAGAACAAGAAGCAGCAAGAGAGAAGGCTAGAGCTAGAGAAGAAAGGCAATGGAGAAGGGAGAGAAATACCATGCAAGCAAGGATAAATAACCTTGAGAGGTGTAGGAGGAGTGAAGAACAAGAAGACCAAGAAAACAATGATGAAGAAGAAGAGCATTTGAGGGTAAATCAGGAATAGCATGCAGATGAGATAGAGGACCATGAGGAAAGGAGGTTACTGAGACTATTGAAGGCAGTACAAGGTCATGGAGGAAAGAGTCACATAGACTTGCCTATCTATCAAGGGAAGATGGATAGTGAGGAGGTGTTGGGATGGCTTGATGCCTTAGAAAACTATTTTGAGTTCGAAGAGATAGGAGAAGAGAGGAAGGTTAAGTTTTCCAAAACCAAGTTGAGAGGCACAACATTGACATGGTGGACTAGTTTTCAGAATGATAGGATGGCTAGAGGATTGGAAAAAGTCTCTACATGGGCAAGGATGAAGATTTTGGTCAAAGAGCAGTTCCTACCATCTGATTATACCATTCATGTGAAAAGGATGAGGAAGAATTTAAAGCAAAAGGACTTGGATATTAAGTCCTATACTAAGCAATTTCACAAGCTTAGTATTAGAGGAGGTTATGAGGAAGAGGATGAGAAAATAGCTAGGTATATCAATTGCTTGAGGTACAATCTACAAGATGAGATTGGTTTGCAATTGCCAAGGACATTAGGAGAATGTTTTCAATTGGCCATTAGAGAAGAAGAAAAGGTGAAGAGGAAGCAAGAAATATCAAGCAATGGTGGAAGAGGAAGTAGTTCAAATAATGGTAGAGGTAATAGAGAACAAGGGCAACGCAATAATGATAAGAGCAGCAATGACAAAGTCAAAGAGATATTTTCTTATCAAAGAGGAGGAGGCAGATTTGGACAAGGTAGAGGACCATTCATAGGTAGGTACTTCAATTGCAATGAACCAAGGCATCCTTCCTTCAAGTGTCCTAAATGGGAAAAAGTTGATAAGGGAAGAGATAGGAGAGCTAACTTGGTACAAGAAGAAGAGGACAAAAAGGAAGAGTCAAAAACATTCATGGCAGACCCTATGATTGATGGTGACTTTCTTATGATTAACCAAGGAGAAAGACTTCATCAAGAGCCAAAGGTAACTATTTTCAAAACAAATTGTTTGAGTCATGGTAAGATCTGCAGATTGCTCATAGATTCAGGGTCACATAGCAATTTAGTTTCACTTGATATGATAACCAAGTTAGGGATTGAAACATTTGATCATCCTACTCCCTACAAGGCCACTTGGGTAACTCAAGGACAACATGTAGAGATTTGTAAGAGGGCTTATGTATATTTCTCAATTGGATCATATCATGATAGGGTGCTTTGTGATGTCATTCCAATGACTTGTGGTCATATCATCTTGGGGAGACCATGGTAGTATGCTAGAAATACATTGCATGATGGATTCCATAATACATATTTGGTGCATAAAGGAGATGTTAGATACAAATTAGTGCCTTTGTCTTTGGATTAGTCAAATGAAAGTTTTATGATCTGTTCTGAGAAAAATTTGTAGGTAAGTAAGTAGGGTGAGACAGGGGAAGACATTGGTAGGTTGAGAAAAGACAAGTTGCAGTAGGGTTGTGAAGGATACAGTCCTAAAAAGTAGAATTTGTGGGACTTGGACAGTATTAAGGTGGGGAATATTGCATGCCCTATATTTGAGGGTAATAGAGATGGAGTTCTTTCACCAAGAAATTAGGGGAATGAAGGCAGAAACAAGGTACAAGGGCAAGTTGAGATCAAACAACCAAGAGGGCAGTCTCATCAAAGTTTTGATTCTGTCAAGAGTGCAGATTGGCAAAAGAGGAAGATAGTGACTTTGGGAGATTACATGCCCTGTCATTTGAAGGTGAAAACATCCAGGAGCCAGGGGTCTTTTGGTGGCAACATGTGGGATACTTCTTGGGGCAAGAAATTTTTCCTTCTTGGGGAGAATGGTGCAGGAGCACCCAAGGTCCTTAGGGGTCAGTTCAAGAGCTAGGAGTTTGCAGGGGTTATGAAGACATGTCAACCATTCTAAAGCATCAACTATGATGTCTTGAAGCCTATAATGGCATTTGGCATGGATAAATGTAATAAGAGAGTCAACTGTCCTAAGGGTCCTGATAAGGACCCTAGGACCAAATTGCAATATAAAGGGAACAATCATGTTATAGGAGATTAGGTAGGTTTATAATGCTTTAATGGTGTTAAATAAGGTTGAAAAATAATAATGTAATGGTTTTTAATGTTTCTAGTTAGTGGGAAATAATAAAATGTAAGTTTGGAAATTCAAATTTTTGAAAATCCACTTTGGTCAGGTAACTAGTGTTTAGGAGTTTTAATCACTTTTATGTAACCTAATCAACCCCAAACAGTTTTAGAAGTTGGGGAAGGGTGATACAAATCTCTAGAAGTCATTTTTATGGAGGTTTATCATTTAAAGCAAGTGTTGTACGAACTATTATCAGGAAAAAGCAGTAAAACTACAGTTTTTGCATTCTTTTGTGTTCTTTTTGATGGTCTATTGATTCCTATTGAAGTTTGATTCATTTTGATGGCTTAAGGACTTGTATTTACATGATTTTAAACCTTTGTATGCTTTTAAAGACAATAGGAATCAATTTCTTGTATAATACATTGATTGTCCTCAAGGAAACACAGAATTTGCACTAGTTTTGAGGGTTTTTCATGATGAATGATCCATTTCATGGGAATATATGACTGATACTAATGAAATGGATCATGATTAACTTGTATCATACCAATCTAACAATCTAAAATTTTAGGAAAGAGGAATCATATGGTGTACACCAAGTTTTGAGAGTGTAAGGTGCATGAGGATGGGGGTTAAAGTATAGCAGTAGAGGATCTGCCTTAACAAGAGGTATATTTTTGAGTTGCAATAGTTAATACATGTTGAATTAATGGTGAAAAGTCTAAAATTAGGATCTGGAAGTGTTTGGAAGGCCTAGAACCAAGAAGCCCTAGTTTTGAGGCATTTTAAGGAGGGTTTTGTGATCAGGGATCTTAGAGATGTGATAGAAGGTTAGGACCTTGAAAATTCTTGGTTTTGAGACAATTTGAAACATTTTTTAAAGTTTCTTAATCAGGAGATAAATTTAGAGAGGGGTTGCTTTGTAAAAGTAGGCTAATTGAGTATCCTTGAGGAGGGTAAGTGTATTGAAAGTATATGTTGGTACAAAAGAATCACTATTGATTTTTGGATATATTTTGTAGGCCCTAAAAGGGTATCTCAATCCATATTTTATTTGTTAAGTGTTTTTGAAAGCTTGAGTGTAAAGTGGCTTAAACCAGGTTGCCTATGCTACAAGAGAGGACAAGCTATATGGTGGAATTTTGATAAGTTCTTTGAAACCCATTTTGAAATTGATCTTATGTTCATTTGTGAGTCATTTTGAGAAGTTCTCCACCTCCCTCTGCATCACTAATGAAACATGAAAAATTTCACAATCATACACCATAGAACACTATATTTACATGGAAAACCCTAATCATGGAAAAACCACAATGAGAATTAACTCACATACATATGAAACAAAATATTGATTGCAAAAGGATCACTACTAGAAGGGATCATTGTCCAAAAGAAAAGAATAGCTCACTACCAAGGGCTCACTACCCAAAGGACTCACTATCTATAATACAAGATAATAGAAGAATACTGTTATAAGGAGATTCACTACCTCATAGAAATAAGATGATTCACCATAACAACTCTACACCATCCAAAACCTTTAGCTCACCTCCTCTAGAAAATTTAGGTACATTAAAAATGTAGACACCTTATGCTCACTACTTCCGGTAGCCTTAGTAATTTAAGATCACACTCAAATCACAACAATTGATTACATTCACATCATCCTTCAAATTTCTACACATCACACACATCTCCAAAAATTAACTTTGATTATATATCTTTTACGACCTCAAATAACTTCTCTAGGTCATCTTAACTTAAACGTATGCACCTCAAATGTACAACCACCAAATAGGTTAGTACCAAAAACTTCTAAAATGAAAACAAGTGAAGGTGGAAAAAACTAAGGGTTAATTAGGACACAAATCTATACTGAAATGCTACACCATGCTTCCAAAAACAATAAACCATCTACGTAATTAGTGCTAGCATGCTAGGTCAGAAAAAATTGCACTAACACTATCAAACAATTAATTCACTCTTTACTAGGTTAGAAAACATCCTAAAGACCACACATAAAAATTATAGAACATCCCAAAAATATTCCAACATCATCAAAATATTTTGCAACACTTCCACAACCACCTAAAACTGAGAATACTATCATCTTGTACAACTCGTTATACTGCCACAAACATACAACTCACTAACCAACCTTGCATAACAACTTAACACCAAACACTCCAAGGAAAGGTAGATGAAATCAATATAGGAACATTCTCAAGTCTAAAATATAAGAAAATTTAACATGGAGAAATGTGGAGCAATTCCATTTCTTTGAAACAACCTTCTTCATAGGAAACACACTATTAGACACATCTTCCACTACCACATGATCTAGAACATGAAAATATAGATATAACACCTTTGAAAGCCTCTAATAATCTCATCCAAACCACACAAGAACATCTTTAACCATGAAGAAATTTGGAGCATAGGGAAAAACAAAAATTTGTTACCTTATACACTTTTCTATTCAAAATTTCTCAAAATAAATTGGAAACCAAGTGAATCAATTGCATCAACAATACCTTATTAACACCATAAAAAAAATTCTCATCATGACAACACTAGATTTTGATATAGGTTGACATCAATTAAAACACTAATAAAAAACTTAGTGCAAAACTCTCCAACAATCTCCCCCTTTTTCATTGATGGCAACACCAACTTTGAAAAACCATCAACAACAAAAGAAACCTTGCATCAAGCAGCACTCCCCCTTGGAAATTTCTTACATTTCAAACATCTTTTCTCTCCCTATGTTTTTCATTCATCACTTTCTCCCCCTTTAACATCGATGGAAAAGGGTAACACTTGCACACTTCACTTTAGGAAACACCTACAAACTAATTTCTCTCCATTGATCTCTCCCTCTTAGGAGCACAAGACATGCTCCCCCTTACTACACCAACCAGAGACACAACTACCTACTCCCCTTGAGAGGTATCCTTCATTAACCAAGGATAAAGAATAAATATTTAATCCCTAACCTCGATAGATGCACCAACTAATGAATGTAGTTGAAAGGAGGGGAAATGACCCCTAGATTCTACCTGAGATACTCAAACGTATCTTTTGGAAGATCCTTTGTGAAAGTTTCTACTATTTGATACTTTGTAGGAACATGCTCCAACTTCACTTCATTCTCAACAAATTTCTCTCTTAGAAAGTGATACAAGGTAGAGATATGATTTTTCCTTGAATACATTACTATAATTTTAAAAATGTTGATAGCACTTTTATTATCACACAAGATAGGAATAGGTTTGGCATCACATGATACTCTAATATTCTTCAATGTCTACTTCATCCACAACACATGTGTGCAACAAGATGTTGCAACATATTCTACCTTTTTATTAGCTAGTGATACTAAATCCTACTTCTTACTCAACCAAGAAACCAATATTCTTCCAAGAAAGAAGGCATCCCCACTTGTACTTATTTTTTCATCTATACAACCTACCCAATTTGCATGTAGATAAGCACTCAAAGAGAAATTTATATCCCTATGTTATCATAGACTTATGTTTGAAGTGTCTTTCAAATATCCAAATATCCTTTTTACTTCTACCACATGTGATTCTCAAGGATCTTCTTAAAATATTACCACAAGGCATACTTCATGCATGATTCTAGTGGTAGTTAGATATAGCAATCCACCAATCATGGATATGTACTTTCTCTAATTTGTCTTATTAAATTCATCATTTTTTTGTCAACTTAAAACCATTAACCATAGGATTACATACTAGTTTAGAGTCCCCCATTCCAAACTTCTTTAGCCTTTCCTTGAAATACTTCAATTGTAAGATGAATATACGTTGATCACATTAATTGGTTTGTTGCCCAAGGAAGAAATTTGTCTCCCCAAATATTGACATTTCAAATTGATTTTGCATATCCTCTACAAACTGTTTAAACCCTTTTCCTAGTACTTGTAAAACAACATGAAAAAACTAGTCAAACAAGGAATTACAAGCTAAAACAAGGATTCCCCATGAAATCCATTTACAACATTCAAACTAGGTAGAAAATATTAAAGAACACAATGGAAATGATAAAACAAAGATTTAATCCTAATTAGATGTGCAAACTCATGATCCCATGGGGGAATTGGTGCCAATTTGATGTGAAAATTAGCCCTTTCCCAATTCCTAAGATGTAAGCTTGATATTTTGATGAAGATTTGATCCACTTTGTTGATGTTGAAGAGTGCTCCAAGCTAAAATATGCAAGACTTAACTATGATTCAAGAATGATTGATGAAATTTGATGAATATTTGGGAATGGTAACTTTGCTCAAATTGTGGATGCTCAAATGAGGATATGAGCCTTTTATTTATAGAATGCCAAGATGTATGAATGTCCAAATTTGAGAAATGTGGAACTAACATTGATCCAATGGCAAGATGCCACTTGTCAAGCTATGAATGGGTGAAGGATGTGCAAGATTTGGGGAATGTGCCAATAAATGCATAATTTTGAATTTCAAATTTGTTGAAATGACATGTAAGAGGGAAGGGAAAATGCAATAAATTCCACTTGGCTCAAGGAAAAGGACATGTAAGATGAATTTATTGCCTTGTTGGATGTACATGTTGACTTGGAATTTTTGAATTCAAATTGAGAGAATATTCCAAAAGATGCCTTGTGAGGAAAATAGAGATTTAATAAATGAATTAAATCTATTTTCATGTGCAACTTGCATTATCTAGAGGATGGGACATGAGATGACATTAAATTAATCAAGGGTTAATTAATTTAATGAGAGAGGTTAGATGATGTGACCTATCTGACTCAAATTTATGGATTTATTTAAATCAAATAAGAGAGGAATATGATGAGAGATTAATTAAATAAGGATTTTGATTTATTTAATTAAAAGAGATGGTGTTAGATTAAATCAAATAATGTTTTAATTTATTTAATTTAATGAATAGACTTTAGAGATTTAATCAAATAAAATTGATTATTTAATTAAATAGGGGTAATTAGATCAGATGGATTGATTTAATTAACTAAAGAGATTGACTTAATTAGATAAAATTATTTATTCAATTAAGGGATGAAAGTTGATGAATTTAACTAGATAAGGAGATTTGATTAAATGGTTAGACCGAAGAATAATTCTGAAAGAAATGATGTGTTAGTAGGTTAGGATCAGATGCATAATGTCAATTAGTATATTTTATGTGTCTACATTTTGCCCCTCTTTGAAGCAATGCACTTGTTGTTGGTTCAATGAATAAACAATCTCAATCAAAGCCAAATAATTTCATTATTTAAAAACTTGCCCCACTACTGCATGGCGAGAGAAAACATGCTATTATAATGCCCCCTCGAGAGATTGGACGAAAATTTTAATTTTTTCCATGATCTTGCGAAAAAAGATGACAAAGTACCCAATAGGTCTGAAAGGGCCCCAGGAGGCTAAAAACATGTCTAAACGCAATAAAACATTGAAAAAAAATCCTCAACCAGACAAAAATAGGTTTGGGGGTCCAAAACCCTAGCAGGACAACCATTCAGGGTTAAAAAACCCTAATTTTCATGCTTAAATGGGGCTCGAGGGGTCACTTTCAAGTCATTTTCACACACCTCTACTAGCAACCTTGAGATTTGAGCTATGACTCTCCGAAAATATGGCGCAACAAGAACTTCCCCTACACATCACCGATCGAGTTCGGACATACCAGCAGCCACCTAGGATCGGGGCACTGGTATGTGACCCTTACCCAAGCTTCATTTTTTTCATTTAATGTCTTAATTAATGCTTTAAAGGGTCGGTCCACCTATAGCAGCGCTATATAGCACCTCTCAGAAATCAAACTACACTACATGGTGTTTTTTTACAATACAACAGTGTAGTTCAGAGTTTAAAAACTCCAATGCTGAGCTCGGGGCCGACAGGTTAGTGTGAAAAATTGTGATGCGGTGTCACCCATTTCACACAAACTGCGACATTGGATGATAAAGTGCACCGTGGCAGTGCAATTTTGTTCTTTTAGGGCCTAGCATCAAAGTTTTATTAAAATCAAACTGTGACACCTTCATGAGTTGCACTGCAAGGGAAGTTTTTGGAGTGTTTGATAAAAAAATTCAAATTTTTTAACATGACGACTTTCCTTGATGCAGGACGGGGTGAGGGAGCTCTACTCTCGAGAGCACAAGTCATGAGATTTGGCTAGCATCTTGCGAGACTTGAGCGATAGGGACCAAGACTGACTTAGAGTTGCGGGGTTGTGGCACATTGTGTACTCGGCGCCCGTGCACACTCACCTAGGGATGTTGTTAGCATTGGCCAAGAGGTGGCACAATGAGACATCCTTGTTTCATCTCCCCACTGGCGAGGATACCCTCACTTTGGAGGACAGTTGGAGTATTCTACGATTGTTGATTCATGGTTGATAGGAAATTTTTGATATGGACGAGAGGCGCAAGATCTGCTGCAAAGTCCTCACCACACAAGACATCATCTTCTGTGAGGGACAGATAGAGCTAGAGTAATATAGGGTCATATCACCTCCCTACCATTGGGTGGTTGCAGCTATCATTTCGAGTCTTGTTGCCCCAGACAGATGAGGGCAATACTTTAGTCC
The DNA here is from genome assembly GCA_007258455.2 of Sequoia sempervirens. Lineage (NCBI taxonomy): Eukaryota > Viridiplantae > Streptophyta > Pinopsida > Cupressales > Cupressaceae > Sequoia > Sequoia sempervirens. The sequence continues at coordinate 44,809,710 of VDFB02353493.1, forward strand.
CAGCTGGGGGTATTGCTAGGAGCGGATGATCTGAGACAGGATTGTTCATTTCACAGGGGGCATGTTCTTCTAGCTTCGCTTTACAGGGACCTTCATGAGTATGTCTACATGGACGGCAGAGCACTAGGGGCTGGGTTGACTTTACTTCACATCATGGCATGGGAGCACCATTTTGTGCTATGTCCACATGTTGTTCTAGTTCTGATGGGGGAAGATGATCCCCTCATGGTAGGATATAGAGGCAGTGTGTGCTTTACACACACCGGTGAGCATAGGATCCCCTACTGGAGGTGGGTCTTAGACAAGATGCTAGTTTTCACTTGGCAACCATACCTTGGTCAGCCTAGATGGGCTGACAATGCCGATCAGTTATTCTATTTCTGCCAAGACCAATATATGCAGGGGTGGGAGCATACTATGATTGAGAGGTACCTGCCCGAGTGCATGCAGTGTCAGTTCAGAGAGCCGCAGGATCGGCCTGATGATGACTATGTAGTTGTCTTCACTTGCAACATGACATAGGTGTAATGGGGACAATACATTCCCGCCTCAGAGGCCATGGAGAGCTTTAGGGACTTGGTAGCCTGACTGTGGGCCTATGATTATGGTTTAGAAAAACTAGGCACCACTTAGCCCTACAAGGACTAGTTCTGACCTCCACTTCGGTTGACTATTTCAGGTGTTGACCCAGATCTGCGTAGAGTTAGAGGTAGAGGGAGAGGACAAGGATGAGGAAAAAGATTTGAGATTCGATAGGATCCACTAGTTGTGCCTCTAGTCCCGCTAGGGCACAAAGACATACCTATGCAGGACCAGTAGCAGGAGCCACCACGGGGCGATGATCATCCTCGAGTGTAGCCACAAGTGCAGCCAAAGGTGTAGCCATCGGGGCAGGTAGATGATCGAGATGCATTGAATGTGCAGTTACAGGCTCAGATCTAGGCCATGACAGCTGAGAGAGATCAGGTGAGGGCCGAGAGAGATCAGGTTGTATAGCAGAGACAGGCTACAGAGTTATAGGCAGCCACTGAGCTAGGCCGGAGACAATAGATAGAGAGTATGATAGCCTCCTCCTCCCAGGGTACAGTGTTAGTTCGATCCTATAGAGATGACATCTGAGAGGTAGAGTGTTATCGATGGGCCTATCACGAGACCGTACCCAGAGCAACATTCATAGGGACTGAGCTTGATTGAGATGATATGATACCTTTTGTGCCTTATGGACTCATTTTTGATAGTTCAATGGGCCTTTTGTACCGATTGACATATATGTAAAGTGATTTGATTTATTTTGTACTATGATCCTGGTTATGTTATTGATGATATATATCCAATGATGATTTTGATGCAATGTACCATGTTCTCTTTTATGCATGGATGGCCTATTTCTATATGCTTTGTAATGATGTCTTTATGGATGTATTTATTTTTGATGATGCATGTTTTATGATTATGACTAACAATTCTATATTATGTTAACCTATCATATGCAAATGTGATGGTCTTTTTATGATAATGCAAATGCGATGGTGTGATATGTGAAATGATATGATCTATGGTGCACATGTGAAATGATATGTAAATTGTGTTTATGAAATGTTTATGAATGGATGTATGCTTTGTATGTGATGGACTATTCCATTTATGCTTATGTGGGATGATTTATGCAATGAATGTTTAATGATGTTATTTATAAGATGATTATGGATAATGAAATATGAATGTGATGGTCATGATATGATGTAAATGAAAATGATACTAATGCATAATGAGGTGGTTTTATGAGATGCTTAGAATAACAAATGTTATTATCCTTAACTTTTTAAATGATGATGTAATGTATGTGATGTGAAGTGATATGAGGATGAGTAATGATTGTAATGTGATGAGATGATGTCATGATGTTATGCAAGTATGTATGTCAATGAATTAAATGCCTATATATTTATTGTTTATAATTATGCGAAAATGATTATGAAATTCTTTTGTTTACGCGATGATTTATATGATAGGTGGTAATGTGAAATGGTTATAAAATGCAAATGAATGGTTTGTGATGATTGATATAATGCCATGCAATGCAATGTAATGGGTGAAATGCAATGACATGGATGCACCTATCTATTAAGAATGTTTATGATAACCTATTTATATGATGATTAAAATGCAATGCGTATGTTTCCTATATGATATGTTCATGCAATATGCTATTGATTTTTGGATGTAGGATAGATGACGATGATGGTGATGATGATCAACTGTCATAGTACCTTGTTAGTGTGGTTAGTAAGAAAATAAGAAGTCATTTAAACAAGACACAAGATGATGCAAATGCAAATGATGATGATGATGATTACTTGTTGAGGAATTGGGATTTTCAATTGTCCGATTTCCTTATGTTTGATAACGCACGTGGTACGATGCATCAAGGTATAGGGAACTAGGATGGAATTGTGCCTAGTGTGATGGACTTTGACTTGACAAGAAGATAGGAGTATTCTTGTTCATACCTGACATATGGAAACCTTGCTAGGATGCACTTCAGAAGTTTCAGACACCTCAAACCAAAACACGGAAAGGTAAACCTATCCATGCAATAGTCAACAAGTTGCCCTAGACCTCTTCCATACATACCTAACAAAGCAAGTATTCACCAAGGTTATATTACAAGAACCTCCAACAAGCATAGCAGACAAAAGATAATGATCGTTGCCCCATTCCTATTTCTCTAAATCCTCTATTTTGGGATATCATTGAGAGGTCCTTGGAATGAGCGCAAATAAAATAAGTCAAAAGATAAAAACCAATTAAACAAACAACTTGATGCTCTTCAATACCACTAACCAAAGAAGAATGTGTCTTCAAGGACAAGAATTGAAACTATTGCCAAAAGATAATGCCCATTGTAGGAAGGATTCATCCTAGGACATGTTAGTGGATGGCGGCATGTCATTTTGTTTATCCAAAGTGCTCTCTCTGATAAATAATGCCCATTGTAGGAAGGATTCATCCTAGGACATGATGTTATTAGATGAGTGATATGGGATTGGATGATGGACTATCGATGTGAAGAGTTGACCAAATTGTTTACGTATTGACTTAGACTTGAGACTTGACATTTTAAGTTTTCACTTTTAACCTGCTAGACTTGTTTCTAACTATTTCACCAAAGGTTGAGGATGACGATCAGTTTATTATGGATGGTGTTATTGCAGGTACGAGCGAGATGAGGTGGATGGATTTTTTTCAAATATTTGGATTTTTTCTTTTGATGTTTTACAATGTTTTGAGGTTGTTTTTGGTATTTTTTGAGATTTTTTAATGTTTTGATTTTTGATTTTCCAATATTTTTGGGATTTTCTGAGATTTTGACCAAGAGACTAACCTAAAGACCTATCCTAGGGGTCTTGGGGGCTGATCAACATATTATCCTTGCCTATGTTATATATGTAGAGACCATGTAGTTCGACTGACAGCTTGACCAATTTACAGGTGATGATATACATGATGAAATGTCAGCTTATTATGACAGACTCCTAAAGGACTGACCTAAATGTCTTGGGGGATGATCAAAGATCAACCTTGCCTACATTCAAGCTCAGAGATGATGTAGTTCGACATGATGACCCTATTTTTGGCTTTTGACTGACTTTTTGACTTGTTTTTGGATTTTGATATGTTTTGATGTTTTTGGATTTTCTGATGTTTTGATGTTTTTGGATTTTCTAATATTTAGGACTTTAAGAGTATACACGAATCCGATCCAATGAGAACATTCCCCTAGTGTGATGCAATAGACTACTTTGATAAAGGCAGGACAAACTGACCTTGAGGATGGGCCGAGTAGTACTAGGAAGGATCATGATACGAAAACAAGACCAAGCTATGGTGCGGATGCAAATGGATGAGTGATGGATGGAGATTTGAATGTGATGGATGATGAAAGCATAATGGATGAGTGATGTAGAACAAGCCGTAAAGATCTTGGTGGATGGAAAGTGCTTATTTACACAAGGTGCATGTTTACCAGATTTTCACCAAGGTACTTGTCCAAAATGCCACCGAAGTAGTTTTCACTAGAGGAAAAAAAATTTCTTTACTGTTTTCAATCCTTTTTCCTTTTTTTTGGATTTATGGATTTTTCTTTTCTTTTTGTTACCAAGATGCATGTTTTCCAAGTTTTAGCCGAAGTAACCATTTTTTTAGGACTTTTTCTAATTTTTGGATTTTTTTGGTTCTATACCTTGAAAGATTTAGGCATAATTTTTTGAGATGGGAGCTATTCATGGGCTCTTGTAGAGGTTCCCCTTCGGGTGTTGATAACTGATATTCCCCTAATTTGTAACTTGTTGTGATGACGAATGGTCCCAGCCAATTGGGTTTAAATTTTCCTTTGTTGCTTAGGTTTGGGACATTCTTTTGATTTTCTTTTAAGATCAATTCTCCAACTTGGAATGTCCTGCTTCTGATTTTCATATTCTAGCTCCTTTTGAGTCTATTCTGATAGACTTTCAAATGATTCAAAGCATCTATACATCTCTCATCTAGTAGCTCTAGCTCATTTAGTCTTGATACCTGATACTCTTCATTTGTGATGAGGTTTTGTAGTGATATCCTGAGGGATGGGAGCTTGATCTCAATGGGGGGTAAAACTTCTAATCTGTAGACCAAGAAGAAGGGGTGGCACCAGTGGGTGCGTGGATGCTGGTTCAATAAGCCCAGAGGGTGGGATTAAGCTACAAATACCAATCATGACCTACATCATTGACTATTTTCTTGAATATTTTTAGAATGGTTTTGTTTGTAGCTTCGGCCTATCCATTGCCTTGGGGATAGTACAGAGTGGAGAAGCAATGTTGGATTTTAAATTTTTCTCATAAGTCGTGGACTTCCTGATTTTTGAATGGTGTCCCATTATTTGAGATAATGGCTTGTGGAACACCATAGTGGAAAATGAGATAGTTCAGGATGAACTTAGAAATTTTCTTCCCAGTTATATAGGTCATGGGTATGGCCTCCACCAACTTAGTAAAGTACTATGTTGTGGTTATGATAAATTTTTGGCCGTTAGATAAGGTGGGTGTGATTTTCCCAATGAGATTGAGTCCCCAGTGCAAAAAGGGCCATGGTGTGATGATAGGATGAAGCTCTTGAGCTAGTGCATGGATGATGTCCCCATGTTGTTGACATTGTAGACACCTTCTACCATGATCATGCACTTCTCTTTCTATTGTGGGCCAATAATACCCCATCCTCAGCAGTTTCTTGGCTATGGTCATTCCACTCGAGTGTGAACCACAAATATCATTATAAACTTTAGTTAGAGCAGTTAATGCCTCCTCAGCATTTAAACAGCATAGTAGGGTTCCATCTATGCTCCTACAATATAGGGTATCTCCTAGAATGAAAAATATAGATGCCTTTTTAATAAAGGTTTGTTTTAGGTTTGATGGTAGGTCAGTGGGTATGACTCCTATTCGAAGATATGTGTAAATGTCATGATACCAAGGATCACTAGGACCAATGATTTTGCACACAAATTTTGATTCTAGTACCTCGAATGTAGGCATGAGAAGCTGCTCAATTAAGAATTCATATTTTGGAACATTGTTGGGGATGTCAAGTAGGGACCCAATTGTTGCCATGGAATCTGCTACTTTGTTGTTGGCTTTGGGAATCTGCTCAAATGTTATTTCAATAAAAGATTATTTAAGAGTCTCCACCAATTTCTTGTATGGAGTGAGCTTGTCATCCTTGGTCTAGTATTCATTGTTTACTTGATTTATGATCAACTGAGAGTCTCCATACACTTTGAGAGCTATGATGTTCCATTGCACTGCTATCCTAAGACCTATAGTCAAAGCCTTGTATTCTGCAATGTTATTAATGCAAGGAAATGCCAGTTTATATGACCTTGGTATGCAATGCCCTTGTGGGGTGATGAAAAAGACACCGGCTCCTAATCCATTTTGTGTGTATGAGCCATTGAAGTATAGTTTCCAGTGGTTAGCTATGTTGAGATTAAAAATGGATTCATCTGGAAACTCTGAGACAAGAGGATTCTCAGAATAAATAGGTGCCTCTTCCAGTTGATCTACAATAACTTGTCCCTTGATTGCTTTCCTCTCCACATACTCAATGTTATATTCTAATAATATCATTACCCATTTTTCCATTCTTCCTGTAAGCATTGCCTTTGATAGTAGATACTTGAGGGGATCAATTTTCACGATGAGCTTTATCTTGTGTGCCAACATATAATGTCTTAATTTTTGAGATGCAAACACTACTGCGAGGTAGGCTTTCTCAATGAATGAATAGTTTAGCTCATGCCCAACCATTGTTCTACTGATATAGTAGATAGCCCTCTTGGTTCCATTTTCATCATGTTGGGCTAAGAGAGCTCCAAGGGCTGCTGTTGTTGCTGATACATATAGAATCAATGGCTTTCTTGGGATAGGTGGCATTAATACTGGCAGTGTTAGTTGATATTCTTTGATTTTGTTAAATTCCTCTTCACACTTAGTATCCCATTTGTACACTACTTCCTTGTAGAGTACTTGAGATTATGGGTTATGTTTGTCTGCCAGTTGTGCTATGAATCATCAAATGGATTGGAGTCTTCCTTGGAGACCTCTTAGTTGCTTTAATGTTTTTGGTGCTTTAATCTCGAGGATTGCTTTTAATTTTTCCAGATCCACCTCGATACCCATCATGGACACTATATATCCTAGAAATTTACCTGATTGCACACCAAAGACACACTTTTCAAGATTTAGTCTGACTTTGTATTCCTTCAGTCTGTCAAAGATAGCACTTAGGGTTGCTATCTGATCTTTTCTTTTTCTTGACTTAGCTAGAATGTCATCAACATAGTGTTCAACTATTTTATGGATCATGTCATGGAATATCAATGTCATGGCCCTTTGATATGTTGCTCCTACATTCTTTAGGCCGAATGGCATCATGTTCCAGCAGTAAGTCCCCCATGGACAAGTGAAGGTTGTCTTATGTTGATCCTCTTTAGCTATCATGATCTGATTGTATCCTGAAAATCCATCCATTAGTGATAACATCTCATGTCCAGCTGTCATGTCTACTATCATGTCGATGTTGGGAAGCGGGAAGTCATATTTTGGACATGCTTTGTTCAAATCTTTGAAATTTGTATAGATTCTAATGGCTTCATCAGGCTTTGAAACAGGTACCAAGTTTGATACCCATTCTAGATAATCTATTGGTCATATGAATCCTGCATCCAATAGCTTTTTTAGCTCCATTTTGACTAATAGAGCGATCTGAGGATGCATTTTTTGAAGCTTTTGTTTGACCGGCTTTGCTTCTGGATACACTGCCAAGTGATGAACCACAATCTTTGGATAAAGCCCTGGCATGTTAGCATAACTCCATGTGAAGTTTATTTTCCTTTCCCTTAGGAATGCTGCTAGGAGTTCTTGCTCTTCTGATAATAGTGATTCCGCATAGAATGTGATATGTGGGATCTCCTCTGTTCCTAGGTTGACAGGATTGCATTTTTCGACCAAGACTGCTAACTTTTCTTGATGAATAGCTCTTAAAGGAAGATTGAATCCTTCATCCTCGGGCACCTCAAAGAGGTTTTCACCATTGGATATGTCCCTTCTTTTTACTTTTTTCTTGTTGGAGAGTGCCACAGTGTGGTTTTCACTCAAGGACTTCGATATGATTCTTAGTTTCTCACTTTTGCAACTAAAGGATTAATTGTTTCCCCATAATAGTCATGTGTGTCTAACTCTATTATAAACCCTGCTTTATGATCCCCATCTGAAATGTTATCCCGCAATCCCATGAATTCTGAGAGTGCCTCATCATTTTTGAACATATCAAGAACTGGTGGCCTTCGTTGGTCGTAGTCGATGAGTTGGGGATATACTAAACATATCTCATGATTTTGATGGTTTATTTAAAAGGATAGGGTACTAATCATGCAAAGGGAGGTATCCTCAAATAGCCTAAGTAGATTGGTCATGGTATCTTCATCATCGCTACTACTACAGACATCAGTTATATCAAAGGTATAGTTATCTAGAACATGACTTGTGGATACTGGTAATCATAGTTCTATTGCAATTGGCTGATGAGGTTTATTAACCACTCTAACCAGAGGACTTCGGCCATGTATGGTTATACTCAGAGGGGTATATCCAAGGCCAAGATTTGTTATTGGTTGCATCTCTAGCATGATAGGTATTATGAGCCCATTGTCATTTTGTCCCAATATTTGATTTCTATCATAGCCCTTTGTGAGCATCATTTGTAGGCCCTTGCTTCTCTCATCCATTGGTAATTTAGGTATCGGTCTTTCATCTTGATATAGCATATGTGATAGATCTACCTCAATAACCTCCTAGCCAAGGTCTCCCCAGCTTGTGAATTTGGGATAGTCTTTAGGAGACGTTTGTGATGTGGAAGCTTGGTTTTCTTGTCGACATCCCTGTGATCTTGGAGATTGTGGTAACTCTCCTACCACAAAATAATTTTTAGGGAGCTTGTAACTTCCACAACCATCATCCTAGATGATGAGATTGATGTCGGAGATGGTGGGAATGGTGGGAGTGGTGGGGTCTATGTATGGTATGGATGGGCCCTCATCATTTTTGGGTACTTGGGGGATTTGTGATATTTTGCTTCAAGACTTTTGCAATATGAGAAAGGTTCAGGATCTCCATGGATGGTAACCTCTTTTCCATTGTGTGTAAATTTCACACATTGGTGGAAAGTAGATACTATTGCTTTCATCGCATGGATCCATGGATGTCCTAGGAGGATGTTATATGGCAAGTCAAGGTCCAAGACCTGACAGGTGGTTTCCATGATGGTAGGGCCTACTTGAATAGGGAGTTTTATTGTGCCCTGAGACACTCTTTCTTGGTCATCATATGCTCTTATCGTGATACCCTTCACTTTGTCGATAGAATCTTTTGATATTTTCAATTGCTTGATGAGGCTAAGAGAACAGATATTCAAACCCGCACCTCCATCCACCAAGACCCTTTTGACTTTTATCTTATTTACTATGGCTTCCAAGTGAAGTGCATGGTTGTGAGATGGTTGAGTAGGGAAATCTTGGTTAGAGAATATAAGGATATTACGTGTAATGATATTTCTAACCATAGCTTGGAATTGCTCTGCATCAAGTTCTGCAGGAATAGTGGATGAGGCTAATGCTTCCTCAAGGATCTTCTTATGAGTTGATGATATTTTTAACAACTCCATGATGGAGATGTGTGCTGTCATTCTATTAATTTGATCTAGGACATTGTAGCCATTAGGAATAGATCTAGATGCAGGGACTTTGTTTGGCTAGGATATTGATCCTGTGATGGTTACTTTGCCACCTCTTGTGGTGACTCCACAATCTTCGGAATGGGAATCCTTGATGGTGATGACCATGTAGTCTTCATTTAGGGAGGAAACGACTATTTCATACACATGATTTACATTTCCCTTCCCTTTTTCATTTTTATTCCCTCTGTTGCCATGATTCATCATTGCATTTGTATATATCTTTAGATCTTTATTTCTCAAAGGTTGTTCCATGTTTATGATTTTCTTATCGATGAGATCTTGGATGATGTTTTTGAGTCTCATGCAACTATTTGTGGTGTGGCCTTTGATTTTATAGAATTCATAGAGTTCATTCTCGTTATACCAAGGAGGTTTGACATTTAGTTCTTGGTAATTCTCAAATGTAGAAGGCTTCATGAGTTTTTCGTCGATCAATTTTTTCATTATGTCCTCAAGTGGTTTGCCCAAAGTGGTGTATTTTTGTTTGGGATAAATTTTGCATTGAGGTGGTCCCCTTTGGTCATTGAGATTACTGATGGTTGGATTGTTGTTGGGTTGGTGTGTTGTGTGATGAGTGTTTTGGTGTTGTGTTTGGATTTGTGGTGCGGGTGTATGTTGGAATGGGGCACTAATGATCACCTTGGCATCAATGACACCATCATTAGTAACATTTTTGTTCCTTGACCATGTGTGAGGTTTATCATTGTAATTGGATGGTGGGCAGTTGTTTTTCTGTTCGTGGTATGATGTTGATTCTGCGAGTTGAGTCACAAGGGCTCTTTCGATGCTAAGCACCTTGGGGATCAACTGATCATATGTGGTGATGCCCTAAACCTAGAGATGAAGTGCCAAGTGGCCTTCAAGGTTGGATATGATGGTGCAAACTTCTTGTTCTTCTGGCATGGTCCACTTGCTCCGATTGGCCTTGGATTGCCATCGTTGAAAGAATGAAGTGAAAGATTCACCCTTTCCTTGTTTCAAAGCTTAGAGTTCTTCTAGACTACCATCCATTGCAATGTTGCATGCATAATTTTTAATGAATGTGTTCCTAATTTCTTGGAATGTTCTAATGCCTGAAGGTAAGCGAGAGAACCATTCTATAGAATGGCCTGCCAAGCTCCTAGGAAATAGACGCATCAGATAAGTATCATCATATGCGACCTCTATGTAATGAACCTGGAATTCCCTAATGTGATCTTCAGGGTTTCCCATCCCTCGATATTTGTCAAATTTGGGGATCTCAAATCCCTTTGGGAATGGTTTCATTACTAGGCTCCTATCAAATGGATAAGGACACAAGTTGCTTGGTGTTTTCATTGTTTGCCCTGATTGAAGGTCGAGCACTTGTTGCAAGAGCAACCTGATTTGTGTCGTCACATAATTTTGTGGATCAGGGGGTGGAATGAAAGTGTTTTTGGGTGTTTCAATCATGGGTTAGATGGGTGGGTTGGTTGGTGTGTTGTTCAATGGTATCTGTATGTTCTATCGAGTGAGGTAGGCTTCCACCTACTTTTGTATGAACAACGCTTGTTGTTGATCTTGTTGTTGTTGTGCTAAAATTTGTGCTTGTTGTTGCGCTTGTTGTTGTTCCAACAACACTTTCTATTGTTCTTGTTGTTGTTCCAACAATGCTTGTTTTTGGGCTACCAATTTTGCTGCTTCTTGTTACTCTTGATATTGCTTTATTGCTTGTTGATATGCTTGCAATTGCACTGCTTGTCTTTGTGCAAGAAGTTGTGCTTGATATTGGGCTTGTTGTGCCTGATATTGAGATTGCACTTGTGTGGCTTGTGCTTGTGCTTCTTGTTGCTGCAATATAATTTGTGCTTGAGTGGCCTTTTGTGCTTGCAATGCTTGCGCGACTTGTGCAGCTTGTGGTTGTTGTTGTTGCAATAAAGCTTGGGTTTTGTTGCACTTGTAAGGCAGCTTGTTGTACTTGGGCGGCCTGTGGAGCTTGAGCAGCTACTTGTTAAGCTTTTTGTTTCTGAACTTTTTGGTATCCTCTTTGGAAAGCAGCTTGTAATGTTGCATTATATTGGATTGATGTGGTGGAAGTTGGTGGTGGTGGAGGTGGTGGTGGAATTGGAATGGTGTTTGTGAAGGTGGTGTTGGTGTTTTGCATGATGGATGGTGTTGTTGATGTGATTGGTCCTTGAGAGACCATGCTTTGTGATGTTAAGGGGGTGTTTGATGATGTTGCAATTGCTTGTGTGTTTGTTGTCTGTTGTTGCAATATCAATGACAAATTGTGAGCATTTGGAATAATGCTTTGATTGATATTTGGGATAGTGGTTTGATTAATATTTGGTAGAGGGGGAAGCCCTAAACCAAGGAGTGATGGGGATGATGATGGAAATGGTGGAAGAGATGGAAATGTGAGGGGTGCAAGTTCTTGTGAAAATGTTATGGTGTCAAAGATGCCCCCTGGTCCGAACATATCTCCCTCCCCTTGTGAAAAATTGAGGGGAGTTTGGGGTGTTGCATGAAAGTATGATGATGATGGATCACGATGGAAGGTAAGAGGAACATTCATATGTAATGGTTTTTCAGATAATTTTTGTTCCAAGGTGGTGTTTGCATCCAAGTTTTGATTATTAACAAGGGGGTGTTCTTGAAGAGCATTGAGGAATGCATTTCCCTTATTAACATTGGGTCGGGTTGGAGAAAAATATGTCATGATTTGCGGAATGTTTTGCATGATGTTTTAGGATGGGGGTGTAGATGAGATGGGGATGGTGGATGAGATTGGAGGAAATGATGTCTCCACTATGGTACTCACATCAAAATACAAAGGTAGTTTGGCCCCTTCTTTTGCTAGTTCAAGCATGTATAACGAAGGGTTGAGCCTCATCATGATGTTGATGATTATATGGTTGTCCAGATTTTGGAGCATTTCAGTTATTTCTTCATGAGACATCCCAAGGGTAAGATCTTCTCCTTGGTTTTCCTCTTGCGGATTTTGGGATGATGAGATGGTCAATGGATTGCTTGACTCAACAAGATTTATCTCAACATTTGTTTGGCTAATATCACTTGAAGAGGATGTTTCTTTGGTGGCTTCCATGCTCTTCTTGTATTGAGATCTGGTTTGAACCATAAAACAAGGATCATTTTTTTAAGAAAATAGGAGAGATGAATCTCTTGATTCTTTGGATTGATCTTTATTTTATGTCCAAAATAAAAAATATTTAGGGTATCTTAAGGATCAAGTGATGATATGGTGATGATGTGAGGGATGGATGATGTGGATGTTATGGTCTTTTGATCAATCTTGATGAGAGATGCTAGGATTTTTAGACTTTCGGATATGTTTCAAATTTTTTATTTTGATTTTGAGTTTGTCCTTGATTTTGATTGGTTTTGATTGTTTTGAAAAAATACCATAAGATGTTGGATGATGATCTAAGGGATAGCTTTGTTCAAGAGATGATGATTTGAGTATGTGTGGGGAGAAGGATGCATCTACCCACACCTATTCAAATAATATGATAATTTAGCTAAGCATACGAAGAAGGATGCATCTATGTATACTAAGCTAAACAAGATGATTTCTATGACTTTGGATAAGCATATGCAAAAGGATGCATATACACATACCTAGCCAAAAGGTGATTTTGATAATGATTTCAAGGATTTAGTCTCAAGGATTTGATGATGTTTGATTTTGCCAAAAGGCCTAGCATTAAAGGATGATTTCAATATTTTCCAAAAGGTGATGGTAAGATGATGTTTTGATGTTTTGAAGGGTAGATGAAAAAGATTTTTATTTTCTTGGGATCCTAAGATGAACCTAAAAAAGACACTTTGTTTGCCTAGAACTAAGTATTGAAGGGCATACAAATGCTTCCTATAGGCCTTTGTGACCAAGAAATGATTTCATTTGAACATTCATTTTCGAATTTCCTACCAATGATTTTTGCTTTGGGATTTGTGAGTCTTCAACACATATGAAAGTTCATTTTTTCTTAGCTTTGCTTAATGGATTTATCTTACCAAAAACACTTTCTTTGATTAAGTTTTCAAACTAAGGTATCCAATGTCTTAGTTTCTTCAAACCCCACAAGATATGTTATGTGGAAATTTGATGAACTTAAGGCAAGGGTTTTCCTATCGTTTACTTAAGGAGACAACTCAAGATGTAATCCAATGTTTAGAAACCTCTAAGGACATGAATCCCAAGGGAGAGCAATAACATGTGGATTGAGTCAATTGTATTTGTCCCCAAAATGGTCTGAAGTTTGGATGATGATGATGTTAATGTTTTTTTTAGACGTTTTCGATCAAGCAATGCATTTGGTAACCTAAGAATAAGTACAATCCTATGGATGTATAAGACCATATTTGTTGGATTCCCACTTGGACAAGTCCAACTATGCTTATCTCTAGCAAATGGTTAGATGCTTGACCCCACTGGCTCCCCTCCATAACACTCACTTATACGGGGCAACCAAGCATCAACACCCATAAAACTCCCATGGCATGTTTTCCATTTCTACTAGAAGATTGTAAAAGTGTGGGGTGGCTTCAGAATGACTGTTCTTGCACCAAAAAATAGATTAAAGGATTTTGGAAAATTCTAGCACATGGGTTTTAATAAGGACTTTCTGTTCGTGGAGATTGACCCATACGGCAAGAGTCCCATTTCACATCCATCTTGTCGATATCAACTGCATGATATTGGAAATTCTTCCAATATCCACATTTATATCCTAGATGGAAATACTCTTGGCTTTAGAGAGTTACCAGTTGATTTGTTCCTTTGAGTGAGTACTTTTTCCCCAAGGCAACCCCTCTAGGATAAACAAAAGCGAATGAAGAACAATATTTGTAACTCAATCAATCATTGTTGGCAACAAGAAGAGAGAATATACGCAATAATGCCCCCACTCACACTCACACAAGATGTTTAATTTTAAACCCAAATTGAAGTGTGGAGGTGATTACTTTGTCTCACCCTAAAGTCATGAAAAAGGCCTTTTAATTCTCAAGATCGCTATAAATCATGGGAGAAGCACATACGTCCTTTTTCAATTCCTTAAGTTTAAGTAAGCTTTCAAGAAAAACAAAGTTACACTTGTTCTTTTTAAATCCAAAAAGCAAAATGTGAGTTCTTTTTAAACACCAAAAGACAAGTGAAAGATACTTTGTTCAATTGGTAATCCAAGAAACAAAATCTAGTAAGTTGTGATCCTAAAGTTTGTTTTAGCCTTTTGCAAGAAATGGAAACATTCTTTTTAGACCCAAATGAAAACTAGTGTCTTAAGGAAGAAAAAGATAACAATTTCTTAACAAAGTTTTAAGAAAACACTAAAGTGTTTAAAAATACTTTGATTTAATGAAACATCCTCCTCATGCGTCTCCTTTCTTCAATTTTGGTTTCCAACCTAGAAGGAAGAAAAATAAGTCAGATTCTAGAAAATACAGAAATTAAAAAGTAGAAAACAGAAGACACATTAATCATAAATCAAAAGCACATGCTAAAATTAGATTTTCTCTTTTTACTATCTTCCAACGCCGCAACTCATAACTGCATCGCAGTTTGATTTTTGAGCAGTGCCCTCATAGCGCCACTTACCAGTCAACATCACCCTATGTCAGGACAGAGAGATCAACTACATCACACTTTTCACCTAGCATTGCAATTTCCTTCTAGTGTCACAGTTTTTAAAATTTTGAAAATTCTTGCAAGTCAACGAGTCCAGCGGCGGAGTTAGAAATTCAAATATTTTGGCGGGATGAGTCCAGCGTCACAATTTTGATTTTAAGTGGTGCCATATAGCAACGCTGAGAAGTCAATGGTGCCAAAATAGCGACACTAAGCTCCCAACGTTGAAATTTTCTATGTGTGAGGAAAAATGCAGAAATTTTGGGAAAAGATGAGAAAGAATGATATCCAGCCCTCCTTCTAGTGCCAAATGTGTGAACCCTAACCTTGGTACCTACAAAAAAACATGAATAAACAAGTTAAACAAGGAATTACAAGCTAAAACAAGGATTCCCCATGAAATCCATTTACAACATTCAAACTAGGAAGAAAATATTAAAGAACACAATGGAAATGATAAAACAAAGATTGAATCCTAATTAGATGTACAAACTCGTGATATGTTGATGAAGATTTGATCCACTTTGTTGATGTTGAAGAGTGCTCCAAGCTAAAATCTGCAAAACTTAACTATGATTCAAGAATGATTGATGAAATTTGATGGATATTTGGGCATGGTAACTTTTCTCAAATTGTGGATGCTCAAATGAGGATATGATCCTTTTATTTATAGAATTCCAAGATGGATGAATGTCCAAATTTGAGAAATGTGGGACTAACATTGATCCAATGGCAAGATGCCACTTGTCAATCTATGAATGGGTGAAGGATGTGCAAGATTTGGGGAATGTGCCAATAAATGCATAATTTTGAATTTCAAATTTGTTGAAATGACATGTAAGAGGGAAGGGAAAATGCAATAAATTCCACTTGGCTCAAGGAAAAGGACATGTAAGATGAATTTATTGCCTTGTTGGATGTACATGTTGACTTGGAATTTTTGAATTCAAATTGAGAGAATATTCCAAAAGATGCCTTGTGAGGAAAATAGAGATTTAATAAATGAATTAAATCTATTTTCATGTGTAACTTGCATTATCTAGAGGATGGGACATGAGATGAGATTAAATTAATCAAGGGTTAATTAATTTAATGAGAGAGGTTAGATGATGTGACCTATCTGACTCAAATTTATTGATTTATTTAAATCAAATAAGAGAGGAATATGACAAGAGATTAATTAAATAAGGATTTTGATTTATTTAATTAAAAGAGATGGTGTTAGATTAGATCAAATAAGGTTTTAATTTATTTAATTTAATGAACATACTTTAGAGATTTAATCAAATAAAATTGATTATTTAATTAAATAGGGGTAATTAGATCAGACGGATTGATTTAATTAACAAAAGAGATTGACTTAATCAAATAAAATGGGTTATTCAATTAAGGGATGAAAGTTTATGAATTTAACTAGATAAGGAGACTTGATGAAATGGTTAGACTGAGGGATGATTCTGGAAGAAATGATGTTAGTAGGTCAGGATCAGATGCACAATGTCAATTAGTATATTTTACGTGTCTACACAAACCTTTTAAAAATTTCCTCATTTCCTCTAAAGATTATGTCATCAACATACACAACCACAATCAAGATTTTATCTCTTTCAACCTTGAATTAAATATTGCTAACTACAATAACCCTTTTGAATCCACGATGTAATAAGTACTTATCCGATCTTGCATACCAATCTCTAAGAGATTTTTTTAATTCAATATAAAGCTTTCTTCAACTTGTAGCACATATCAGAATCTTCTGATAATTGAAAACCTTCTATTTTTTCAATGTATTGCTCTTGTTTTAACTCACCATTCAAAAATGTAGACTTGGCATACATTTGATACACCTTAATATATTTATGTGTTGTAAAAGAAAAAAACATACTAATGGCTTCCATTCTTGCTACTAGAGAAACATTTTCTTCAAATATATTTCTTCCACTTACGAGTAGCCCTCATACACAACTATAGCCTTGTTTCTAATAAATTCTCCATTCTCATTCAACTTGTTCCTAAAAACCCATTTAGTTCCTATCGCATTCTTGTTTACTAGTCTTGGGACTAGTTCCTATGTCATTCTTCTCAATCTTCCCCAGTTCTTCTTCCACGGCTTTGATCTAATTCTCAACCTTCCATGCTTTCGTTACAATTTTAGGTTGTACCTTAGAGAGTAAAAAAAAGTTTACCTTTTCCTCTACCATAAAAACTCTTCTTGTTAGTACACCTTTTCTCTTATCTCCAATTATTTTATCTTCAAAATGATTCCTCTACGCATACTTAGGAGTCTTAGTATTCTTTTTTGGAGCTTCTTCCTCTTCCACTACCATCTCTTTCTCTTTCTCTTCTTTGTTTTATTCTTCTTTGCAAGGGGGTTAATTAGATTCATATCCTTCTATCAGTACTGAGCTTTGGTGTGATTCTTCATCCACTTTGACACTTGCACTTTCAATTATCTTATTTATTCTTTTTTTGTAGTATCTATATTCCTTACTCTTTGTAGAGTATCCAAGGAAGATTCCTTCATTTGATCTTGCATCAAAATTTCCTAGATTTCCTTCATCTCTCTTGATATAACATTTACTTCCAAACACTCAAAAATATTTAACATCAAGATGTTTTACATACCATAATTTATAGGGGTTTTTAATCTATTCACCCTTTCTTTTCCTTTGTTAAGAATGTACACTGTAGTATGAATAACTTCTTTCCAATAGACATCTGATAGATTTTCTTCCTTCATCATGGTTCTTTTTGCTTCTTGAACTATCTTGTTCTTCATTTCCATAACTCCATTCTATTGAGTGGTCATAGGACCTGATAAATGTCTTTTTATCCCATAATATTCACAAAAGTTATTAATCTTATTGAAGGTGAACTCAAAACCTTTGTTAGAACTCAAACATATGATTTTCAAATGAGTTTCATTCTCAACCATAGACAAATGATTTAAAATTATCTAGAGCTTCTAATTTTTCTTTGAGAAAGGTCACCCAAGTCATTCTAGAGTAATCATCTATTAACAACATAAAATACCTATCACCTTGAGATCATCTTTATTTGGTAGGTCTACATAGGTTTTTATTCACCAACTCCAAAGGTCCTATAGTAGAATATTCCTTAGTTTTGAACCTCTTCTTTGTATGCTTTCCAAACTGAAACTCCTTGCAAATTGCATTGATAGGATTTTTGATTCTTGGATGATATATCTCACAACTTGAGTATAGTTAATATTCACTATTCCATTAAAAATTATGTGACCCATTATTCTATGCCATAGCTAAATTTCACTTATTTGAGACATAAATAAGTTAACACCACCACCTTTGAGTTGATAAAAATTTACTTTTGTCCTTGTTCTAGTTAAAATCAATATTCTAGAGCTTCCTTTTCTGGTTTCACAACCATCATCTTGAAATACCAAATTGTATCATCTACTACATATTTTTCCTACACTAAGAAAATTGCGTCGAACACCCTTGAAATAAAGAACATCATCTATCTTATTGTTTCCATAAAAAATAATTGAACCTATTCCATAGATCTTAGTAGATGTATCATCACCAAACTTAAAAAGATGACCATTACACTTTTCAAGTTAACAAACTTAATATTATCACATGTCATGTGATTTTAGCATCCACTATAAATTATCTAGTAGTTTCTCTCCTCTCTTGCATGAAAGGAAGTCAACATAGGTCCTTTAATATTGTGACCTATTTCCAAAGAAATTTCCTTCACAAATATTTTAGGATTAGTAGAATTTGTTCC
Source organism: Sequoia sempervirens (assembly GCA_007258455.2). NCBI lineage: Eukaryota > Viridiplantae > Streptophyta > Pinopsida > Cupressales > Cupressaceae > Sequoia > Sequoia sempervirens. Next base: position 44,828,410 of record VDFB02353493.1, read on the forward strand.
AAAATTCAAAGCCATGAACAAGAATTCATTACTTCCATTATCTGAATATTTATATTCCTCATCATTAGATACACCACTATCTTCTTTAACATAATAACTTTTATTGATAGATTTACCTCTATGATCTTTATGTTTGTCATTTGAAACTTTGATTATACATTTAGAAGCATAATGACCTATCTTTCCACAATTGAAACACTTGAATGGTAACTTACCTTAGTATTTCCTAGTGTCCTTTTTCAATATCCTTACAAAATTTACTTTCACCTCATCAAGATTATCTAGATCAGATTCATCATTCTCTTTCTTGCTGACTTTAAAAGTAGTTTCTTTCTTTGGAGCATCTTTGTCATACTCTCTTAATTCAAAAGTAGTTGAAGCATGATGCAATGTGGGGAAATAAACACCTTAACTCCACTATTCAAAAAGGATTCAATCCACTTTCCCACTCAAAACTCACTCCTTTTCTTGTTTTCAACATTCACCCTAGTCTTCTTACTAGGTCTTCCAACTCACTTTTCCTAGCACAATGTTCAACTTTCTCAAACAACCTTAGCTACAAATCATCAAATCTAGCACCCATCATGGTCTTCTTACACATATCATAAACTCAACACCAACTCTTTTGGATCATCAACCCCAAAAATGGTCTTCTATGCTAAATTAGGCCTCAATTAGGGCACTTTTTCAAAGAGATAGCCCTCCAATATCACAACCAAACCTTGGAACCTCTTGATAGTCAATAACATACCAAAAAAAACTCAAAATATTCAAGTTTAAAGTCTCCACTTTCTCATCTAGACCCATTTTCCTAAAACCATCCTTTTCTTTTCAAATTGCTAGGACTTATTGAAAATCCCATGTCCTAACCTCACACAAACATAAAACCTCTTCAAATAGTCTTATTGATTCCTGCACATGCTCAATCCATCTTTAATGATGCTGCCCCAAAGATCTCCATAAACTTTCTTCACAAAATCACTCTTTTCCCTTGTTTTTTTCACCCTTTACAACTAGGATTTCTCACTTCTTCTCACACCTAACCTTTCTTAACCACTCGAACCTTCAAAACACATCAATTAAAATCCTCTCACACATATTTCATCAAATCCAACCTAGTTCTTAATTCTTTTCTTCAAATCACCATCACAAACCATGCTCAAAGGCACAAAAATTAAGTTTTACAATAGGGGCAGCATCTCAAGACCCTTAAGATCACTTTTTCAACAAAAAAATTATATTCCTATACTCTACCTAACTTACATAGGCTGATTCCTCTGAGTTACATCCCATACAGAAGGAGAAATGTCCTTTTCAATTCATATTAACCCTCAAAACCTTATGCCCTATTTTCTAACTAGTTTAGAAAAATTTCACACTAGATGTTTCTAACTTGATTTCAAACCTCCAAATCAATCCAAATGTAAAGTTACAATATAGTAGTATTGATATATACACAAATTTAATGCAAGAACCAATTGTATGGTTGTATAGTGGCTAGAAATGGAGAAAAAATATAGAAAATTGATTGAAAAATAGAGATATTCTATTGAAATATTTTCTAAAACTCCTCAACAACCTTTACCATTGAGTTTACAATCATATTTAAACTTTCTCCAACCTTTCCAACTTCCTAGAATGACTCCATAACTTCTACAACTACCTTTGACTCTTGGAATTCCATGCCTTTACACCTTTTTTCCTTTACCACCCTAGTTACATTTTAAATGGTCTCTTAGACCTTATTTAGAATAATTAGACCTTCAATAAAGCATAAAGACTCAAAATTCTCTAAATTCCCTAGACTCGTCTAAATGACCTTCAAATTTGAAAAGGGTGGCTTGGGTGATCCTACACCATACACCCAGCCTTAATTTCCTTCCAAGTCTCTTGGAATCCTTCATGTCTTGAACCAAAAACATCCTTAGAATATTCACTCTTTGATACTCTTCTTTTTTTCTGCAATTTCTTCATCTTGACTTTGGGCTTGTACTTGTCCTTGCTCACCAACTCTTCTCTTCTTGCTCTGCCATCTTGAACCAGAAACTCTAGAATCTATTTTTTTCCTACTAACTTCTTCCATATACTTTTTCCTTGTTCTTTATCCTCTATAAAACAACTCATCCTTTGTATTTCCTCTTTCATTTTTACCCATGGTTGGATTCTCATCACCATATCCATCAACACATGGAAGTAACACATGAATCCCTTCACTCTCTTCCTTTTAATTCTTCTTCTCACAATCTTTCTCAAGTTCCATATGCTCAAAACCACCATCATAGTAGCACACATCTTCCACATCAATAATTTTATCAACCTAGGACAATCCACTATCCTAATCACATTATTTGTTCTCTTCTCCACCTCATTTGGAGATCTCAACAACACTTTCTTCTCAGCCTTCCCTTGGCCAACCTCTTTCAATATCTCTTAGTCTCTTGCATCATTGAGACACTCAAACACTTTGTTCTTACAACTTAACCCTTCATGGTTACTGTTATTTCCTCATATCCCTCAAACTCTTTCCCATATTCATGCACTGTCTCTTGCCATTTCTCTTGGCATACTATCCTTCCTCCTATCTTGTCTTGTATCTAACTTTCTTCCTATAAGATCTCTATCCTAATAGATTTAGAAAATATTTCCATCTAACCATCATCATCTTCTCTCAATACCATACATTCAATCTTCTTTACTACAACCTCTTTCTCATACTTTTTCCAATCACTTTGGCTCACAATGTTTTTAGACTCTTTGTCCCTCTCTAAACTCTTTATCACCACTATAATCTCATTTTCTTTGTTCTCTTGTCCCTTTAATGGACAACTAACCTCTCTTACCATTCTCACTATGTTCTTTCCTTCATCCTCATCTACCTCACCTTCTTTTCCTATCCTTTCATTTTGGATTTCTTCATCTTTCACCTTCATGACCCGCTTCAAACTTTCTACCTTCCTAGCCTCTATTTTTGGAGTACTTGGTTGCTTACCATTTTCTTTCCCCTTCAAGGGACACATCACTATTCCTACTATAATTTCTTCATGTTTTCTAAGCCTTTCAAGGCTTTCTACCATCTCTTCACTCACTTTATCTTCAACCTTCAATATTTTTACATTCAAGACCTCTTTGCCTCTAGGTCTTCCAACATCTCTTCCATCAAACATCTACTACTCTCCTTGTTCTTCATTATGAGGCTCTTGCTACCTTCCACATATTTTTTCATTATCCTATTGCATCTTGTACCCTTATACAATCAGTGGGAAACTTTCCTTCCTCATGGTGTTCTCACCAAACTCTACTTGCCTATTCCTAGGCCATTCTCTTGTATCCATCTCATCATTTATTCTCATATCTGTTTTATCACACCTACTCTCTTTTGTCCCTACATTTTCCATTTTCTCCAAGGTTTATTCTTCTCCATACTTTCTTTTCTCATGTCTCATAGACACTCTACTACCCTGCATCAAAATTGTCTTTGTCCTACATTGTTTCTCATTTTTTTTCATCAAAGGAATCAAATAAAAAGTAATGCCATCTTTCTTGATCTAATAACTATTCTTTCTTCCATCATATAAATAAAATATATCATACACCCATGGAATCCCAAAAAATATATGGAACACACTCATAGGCATAATGTCACATAGTATTTTATCTCTATATGCACCTATATTAAACTCCAGCCAAGCTTGTTCTTTAACCATCAAAGAATGCTCACCTTTCACCCAAGAAACAAAATAAGGTGACTCATGAGGTATCCTTTCTAAGTGAATTTTTTCTACCATTTCTTGAGATACCAAATTTTCTAAACTACTTGAATCAACCATCATAATGCATAGCTTGTCTTGACACTTACAGGAGGTCTTGAAAATTGCATTCATTTGTGTTGCTTCTCTGAACTCAATTGCCGTGTTGACTTGTTCTTTCAACCTCTAACCATCTTCATCTTAAACCTTCAAAGATCTAGTCCCCATAGCTCTGATACAATTTGATGCAATGCAGGGAAGTCAACACCTTAACTCCACCATTCAAAAAAGGATTCAGTCCACTATCCCACTCAAAACTCACTCCTTTTCTTGTTTTCAACTTTCACCCTAGTCTTCCTACTACGTATTCCAACTCACTTTTCTTGACACAATGTTCAAATTTCTCAAACAACCATGTATACAAATCATCAAATCTAGCACCCATCATGGTCTTCTTATACATATCATAAACTCAACACCAACTCTTTTAGATCATCAACCATAAAACTTGTCTTCTATGCTTAATTAGGCCTTAATTAAGCCACTTTCTCAAAAAAAAAAAGCCCTCCAATCTCACAACCAAACCTTCAAACCTCTTGACAGTCAATAACCTTCCAAAAAAACCTCAGAATATTCAAGTTTTAAGTCTCCACTCGCTCATCTAGACCCATTTACCTAAAACCCTCCTTTTCTTTACAAATTGCTAGGGCTTATTGAAAATCCCATGCCCTAACCTGACATAAACATAAAACCTCTTAAAAAAAGCTTATTGATTCTTGCACATGCTCAATCCATCTCTAATGGTGCTTCCCCAAAGATCTCCTTACACTTCCTTCACAAAATCACTCTTTTCCCTTGTTTTTTTCACCCTTTACAGCTAGGTTTTCTCACTTCTTCTCATATATAACCTTTCTTAACCACTCATACCTTAAAAAAACATCAATTTACATCTACTCACATAGATTTCATCAAATATTCCCAGTTCTTAACTCTTTTCTTCAAATCACCATCGCAAACCATGCTCAAAGGCACAAAATTTGAGTTTTACAATTGGGGCAACATCTCAAGACCCTTAAGATCGCTTTGTCAACACAAAAATTCTATTCCTATACTCTACCTAATTTACATAGGCCCATTCCCCTGAGTTACATCCCATATAGAAGGAGGAATGGCCTTTCCAATTCATATTAACCCTCAAAACCTTATGCCCTATTTTATGATCGGTTTAGACAAATTTCACACCAAATGTTTCTAACTTGATTTCAAACCTCCAAATCAATTCAAAAGTAAACTTACAACATATTAGTATTGACCTCTACAAAAATTTAATGCAAGAACCAACTGTATAGCTGTACAATGGCTAAAAATGGAGAAAAAATATAGAAAATTGATTGAAAAATAGAGATATTCTATTGAAATCTTCTATAAACTCCTCAACAACCTTTACCATCAAGTTTACAATAATATTGAAACTTTCTCCAACCTTTATAACTTCCTACAATGACTCCATAACTTGTACAACTACCTTTAACTCTTGGCATTCCTTGCCTTTACAACTTTTTGTATTATTGTGCAACCTTTTGACCCCAAATACAAATAACTTAAAAACCACCCTAGTTACATTGCAAATGGTCTCTTAGACCTTATTTTTCATAATTAGACCTTCACTAAAACATAAAGACTCAAACTTCTCTAAATTCTCTAGACTCATCTAAATGACCTTCAAATTTGAAAAGGGTGGCTAGGGTGCTCCTGCACCAAAAATTTGATCTCTAGAATATTGATCCAAATTTTGAGCTTCCTCAATAGAAGAAACATTGGCACTATAAGATTTAGGAAGAGTTCTCAATACAGGATATTTTCACAAGGTATGGAGTTCCAAGAGAGATAGTGATTGATAAAGGGACTCAATTCACATCAACCCTTATTGCATCACTAGTTAATGAGTACAACATAAGACATAAGAAATCTACTCCTTATTGCCCTTAGGCCAATGGTCAAGTTGAGGTGACCAATGGAGAAATTGAAGCTATTCTGACCAAAATCGTAGCTATCCATAGAAATGACTGGGAAAAAAAATTACCAGAAGCTATTTGGGCCTACATAACTGTGTGAGCCCTTTTCCTAGTACCTGCAAAACAACATGATTAAACAAGTTAAACAAGGAATTGCAAGCTAAAACAAGGATTGGCAATGAAATCCATTTACAAACTAAAAATAGGAAAGAAAACAATGAAGAACCAAATAAAAACAATGAAATAGCTTGAATCCTAATTTAAATCTACAAACTCATGATCCCATGGGGGAATTGATGCCAATTTGATGTGAAAATTGGCCCTTTCCCAATTCCTATGATGAAATATTGATAGGTTGAAGATGATATTGATCCACTTTGATGGAAGATGAGAACTCCAAGCTAAATCTGCAAAAATCCTAGCTAAGAATTCAATGATGGATGGAAATGGCTAAATATTTTAGCATAATAACTTTGCAATGTTTGTGGATGGTCAAATGAGGATATAAGCATTTCATTTATAGAATTACAAGATGGATGAATGTCCAAATTTGAGCAATGTGGGACTAACATTCATCCAATGATATGATGCCACTTGTCAAGCCATGAATGGATGATGGATGTGCAAGATTTGGGGTTTGTGCCAATAAATGCATAATTTTGAATTTCAAATTTGTTGAAATGACATGAAAGAGGGAAGGGAAAATGCAATAAATGCCACTTGGCTCAAGGCAAAGGAAATGTAAGATGAATTTATTGCCTTGTTGGATGTACATGTTGACTTGGAATTTTTGAATTCAAATTGAGAGAATATTCCAAAAGATGCCTTGTGAGGAAAATAGAGATTTAATAAATGAATTAAATCTATTTTCATGTGCAACTTGCATTATCTAGAGGATGGGACATGAGATGAGATTAAATTAATCAAGGGTTAATTAATTTAATGAGAGAGGTTAGATGATGTGACCTATTTGACTCAAATTTATGGGTTTATTTAAATCAAATAGGAGAGGAATGTGAAAAGAGATTAATTAAATAAGGATTTTGATTTATTTAATTGAAAGAGATGGTGTTAGATTAAATCAAATAAGGTTTTAATTTATCTAATTTAATGGATAGAATTTAGAGATTTAATCAAATAAATTGATTATTTAATTAAATAGGGATAATTAGATCAGATGAATTGATTTAATTAACAAAAGAGATTGACTTGATTAGATAAAATAATTTATTTATTCAAGAGAGGAATATTGATGAATTTAATCAGATAAGGGGATTTGATTAAATGGTTAGACCAAGGGATAATTAAGGAAGAAATTATGTTAGTGAGTTAGGATCAGATGCACGATGTCAATCAGTATATTTTACATGTCTACAATTTGCCCCTCTTTGAAGCAATGCACTTGTTGCATTGGTTCAAAGAATAAACGATCTTGATCAAAGCCAAAATTTTTGATATTTAAAACTTGCCCCACTATTGCTTGGTGGAAGAGAATATGCCAATATAATTCCCCCTCAAGAGATTGGACAATTTTTATTTTTTTTGGGTGATCTCACGAAAAAAGATGGCAAAGTACTCGACAGGTCCGAAAGGGCTCCGAGAGGCTAAAAATGTGTCTAAACGCAATAAATGATGAAAAACAAGCCTCAAACGGATAAAAAAAGGTTGGGGGGGAAAACCCTAGTAGGACAACCATTTAGGGTTAAAAAATCCTAATTTTTAGGTTTAAAAGGGGCCCGAGGGGTCACTTTCAGGTCATTTTCACACACCTTTGCTAGCAACCTTGAGATTTGAGCTCTAACTCTTTAGTGATATGGTGCAATGAAAGCTTCCCCTGCACATCACTGATTGAGTCTGGACATACCAGCGGTCACCTAGCATTGGGGCACTGGTATGTGACCCTTACTAGAGCTTCATCTTTTCATTTAATGCATTAATTACTACTTTAAAAGGGGAGCTCGCCTCGAGCGGTGCTATATAGAGCCGCTTAGCATTTAAACTATGTCGCGCAGTACCATTTTGTGTTGAAGTAGTGTTGTTTTGCACCATAGTGGTGCTATCAGGAGTTTAAAAACTCCGATGCTAGGCTTGGGCTCGGCGGGTCATTTTGGGTAAAGTGCGCCACGACGGCGCCCTTTTCACCCAAACTATGATGCTAGAAGGGAAAGTGCACCATGGTAGTGCCATTTGGCTCTTTTTTGGGCTCAAACATCAGAGTCTGAGTAAAATCAAACTATAATGCCATCACAAACTACACCACTGGGGACTTTCCAGAGTGTTCGATCAGGAAATTTTTCAAAAAAATTAACATGCTAACCTTCCTTGATGCAGGATGGGCCTAGGGATCTCTACTCTCAGGAGCACCAGTCACAAGATTTGGTGAGCTTCTTACGGGACCTGAGCAATAGGGACCAGGATCGATTGGGAGTTGCAGGATTGTGGCATATTGCTTATGCGGCACCCGTGCACACTCACCTAGAGATGTTGTCGGCACTGGCCAAGAGGTAGCATAGCAAGACATCGTCATTTCATCTCCACATTGGCGAGGCCACCATCACTTTGGAGGAAGTTTGATGGATCTTATGATTGCCTATTCATGGTCGCTGGGTGATCTTTGATATGGACGAGGGACGTGAGTCCTATGTTAGAGTCCTTGCCACATGGGACATTATCTACTACGAGGGACAGATTGAGCTAGAGCGCTACAAGGTCATATCACCTCCATACCACTGGGCAGTTGCAGCCATCATTTCATGCCTCGTTGCCCCAGACAGACGAGGGCAGTATTTTAGTTCCAGTTGGGGGTATTGCTGTGAGCAGATGGTTTGAGATAGGCCAGTTCGTTTCACATGGGGGCCTATACTTCTTGCCTCACTCTACAGAGACTTGCATGAGTATGTATACATGGACGACAGAGCGCTAGGGGTTGGAGTGACTTTACTTCACGTCTGGGCATGGGAGCACATTTCTATATTGCATCCACATGTCGTTCTAGTTCCAATGGGGGTAGACGATGCCCTTGTGGCATGATACAAAGGTTGTGTGTCCTTTACACACACTAGTGAGCATAGGATCCCCTATTGGAGGTGGGTCCTAGACGAGATGCTAGTTTTTACTTAGCGTCCATACCTTGGTCGGCTAGGATGGGCCAATGATGCAGATCAACTCTTATATTGCTGCCAAGACCCGTATTTGCACATGCGGGAGTATACGATGATCGAGCGGTACCTGCTCGGGAATGTACAACGTCAGTTCAGAGAGTTGCAGGATTGGCCTAATGACGACTACGTAGCCGTCTTTGCTCGTAGCATGACACAAGTGTCATGGGGACATGGCATTGCTGCCACTGAGGCAGTGGAGAGCTTCAGGCACTTGGTAGCCTGACCATCGGATTATGATTAGGGCCTAGCAGATCCCAGCACCACGCAGGCCTACAGGGACTGGTTCTGGCCCCCACTTCAGTTGACCATTCTAGGTGAGGGTCCAGATCCATGTAGAGTTAGAGATAGAGGGAGAGGATGAGGGCGAGGACCAAGGGTCAAAATTTGATAGGATCTGCCATTAGTGCCCCCAGTCCTGCTAGGTCACGAGGATGTACACATGCAGGATCAGCAGTAGGAGCTGCTAGTCCCACCACCACGAGCCGAGGGTGAGGATCAACCTCATGTGGAGCCACAGGTATAGCCAATAGGGTAGGTAGACACACGGGACACCCTAGTTGCACAATTGTAGGCCCAGGTGCAGGTGGTGACAGTGAAGAGAGACCAGATGAGAGCTGAGAGAGAGTATCTCAGGGTAGAGAGAGATTAGGCCATGCAACAGAGATAGGCTACAGAGCTACAGTAAGCTACAAAGCTAGGCTAGAGGCAGCAGATCGAGAGTATGGCAGCCTCCTCCTCCTAGGGTACAGTGCCAGTGCGGTCTTACAGGGATGCCATCCGAGAGGTAGATTACTATCGACGGGCTTATCATGAGGCCATGCCCAGAGCAGAGTGGGTCCCAGAGTACTCAGAGCATACCAACCAGAGACCACCAAAGGGTCACAGTGACAGGGGCGAGGGCAGCATTCATAGGGATCGAGCTTGACTGAGATGATACCATACTTTTTGCACCTTATGGGCTCATTTTTTATAGCCCGATGGACCTTTTGTACCAATTGATATATATGTGCAGTGATCCGATTTATTCTTTGTACTATGACAATGACATTATTGATGATATATATATGAGCCGATTTTGATGTGATGAAATGTGTTATTTTTATTTATGCATGTATGATTCTATTTCTATATGTTATGGATGCATTTATTTCTAATGATGTTTATGCAATGATTATTACTAACAGATCTATATTATGCTCACTATGATATGATGTGCAATGATGTTATCTATATGATGATTTATTTTATGCTAATGTGATATGTGATATGGATTTTAATATGTAAAATGATTTGATCTATGGTATATGCAATGATGTGAGGAATATGCATATATATGAGATGATTTATGAATGGATGTAATATGAATGCGATAGTCGTGATATGATGCTAATGAAATGGTGTTAATGCATAATGGGATGGTTTAATGAGATGCAAATGTTATTATCCTAAACATAATTAATGATGATGTATGTAATGCAATGATATGTTAATGCAAAGTGATATGTTGATGCGTAATGTGAACATAATGTGATGACATGATGTCATTTATGTTATGCAAGTATGTATGCCTAATGAATTAAATGCTTATATACTTATTGCTTATAATTATGAAAAAATGATTATGGAATGCTTTTGTTCATGCTATGTGATGATTTAAATGGTAGATGGTAATATGAAATGGTTATGAAATGCAAATGAATGTCTATGCAATGATTGATATAATGTGATGAGATGCAATGTAATGCAATAAGATGGATGCACGTATTTATGAAGAATGTTTATGATAACCCATTTATATGATGCTTAAAATGCAAGGCGTATGTTTCCTACATGATATGTTTATGCAAATGTGTTTATGATTTGTGGATGTAGGATCGATAATGATAATGATGATGATGATCAACTGTCATAATACCTTGTTAGTGTGGTTAGTAAGAAAGGAAGAAGTCATTTCAACAAGACACAAGATGATTCAAATGCAAATGATGATGATGATGATTACTTGCCAAGGAATTGGGATTTTCAAAGGGCCAATTTTCTTATGTTTGATAACACATGTGGTACAATTCATCAAGGTATAGAGGACTAGGATGGTGTGGTACTTAGTGTGGTGGACTTTAACTTGACAAATAGATAGGAGTATTCTTGTTCATATCTGACATACCGAAACCTTTCTAGGATGCACTTAAGAAGTTTTAGGTGCCTCAGACCAAAACATGGACAAGTAAACCTATCCATGTAATAGTCAACAAGTTTCCCTAGACCTCTTCCATACATACCTAACAAAGCAAGTATCCGTCGAGATTATATTACAAGAACATCTAACAAGCATAGCAGACAAAAGATAATGATCATTTCCCCATTCCTATTTCTCCAAATCCTTTTTTTTGGGATATCATTGAGACGTCCTTGGAATGAGCACAAATAATATAAGTCAAAAAATAAAGACCAAGTAAAAAAACAAACTGATGCTCTTCAATACCGCTAATGAAACGATGTGTTTTCTAAGGATAAGCACCAAAACTTATTGCCAAAAGATAATGTCCATTGTAGGAAGGATTCATCCTAGGACATGTCAATGGATGGCGACACGTCATTTCATTTATCCAAAGTGCTCTAAGGAATGATTGAAATGGGATTGACTGGATGATAAGTTATCAATATGAAGAGATGACCAACTTGCTTAAGCACTAACTTAGACTTAAGACTTGACGTTTTGAGTTTTCATTTTTATCCTGCTAGACTTGTTTCTAACTGTTTCACCAAAGGTTGAGGATGACAATCGGTTTATTTTAGATGGTGTTTATCGTGGGTGCAAGAGAGATGAGATGGATGGATTTTTTCAAATATTTGGATGTTTTTGATGTTTTGCAATGTTTTGAGGCTGTTTTTGGTTTTTTTTTCAAGGTTTTACAAATGTTTTGATTTTTGATTTTTTCAATGTTTTGGGATTTTTTGAGATTTTGACCAAGAGACTAACCTAAAGACCTATCCTAGGGGCCTCGGGGGCTAATCAACAGATGAGCCTTGCCTATGTTAGACACGCAGAGACCACGTAGTTTGACCGATGACTTGACCGATTTATAGATGATGGTGTACATGATGAGATGTTAGTTTATTATGATGGACTCCTATAGGACTGACCTAAATGTCTCGGTGGATGATCAAGGATCAACCTTGCTTATGCTCAAGCTTAGAGATGACATAGTTCAACAAGATGACTTGTTTTTTACTTTTTGAATGAATTTTTGACCTATTTTTGGATTTTGACATGTTTTGAATTCTTTTGGAATTGGATATGTTTTGAATGTTTTTGGATTTTCTGATTTTCTGATGTTTTTGGATTTTTTGATTTTCTGATGTTTATGAATTTTCTGATATTTAGAATTTTAAGAATATACATGAATCTGATCCGATAAGAACATGCTCCCAGTGTGATGCAATAGACTGCTCCGATAAAGGCAAGACAGACTAACCTTGAGGATGGGCTGAGTAGTACTAGGAGGGATCATGATACAAACACAAGACCAAGCTCTAGTGTGGATGCGAGTGGATGAGTGATGGATGGAGATATGGATGCAATGGATGATGCAAAACAAGCCGTAAAGATCCTAGTGGATGGAAAGTGCTTATTTTACGCAAGGCGCCTATTTTCCAGGTTTTCACCAAGGTACTTTCCCAAAGTGCCACTGAAGTGGTTTTCACTAGAGGATGATTTTTTTATCCTTTTTCTGATTTTTTTGGATTTTTTTCTGTTTTGATTTTTTTGTTGTCACCAAGATGCCTATTTGCCAAGTTTTCACTAAAGTAACCATTTTTTTAGAACTTTTTCTAATTTTTTGGATTTTTCTGGTTCTATACCTTGAAATATTTAGGCATAAAACTTTTTGGGATGGGAGCTATTCATGGACTCCTATAGAGGTTCCCCTTCGAGTTTTGATAACTAGTATGCCCTTGATTTGTAAATTTATGTTATGACAAATAGTCCCAACCAATTGGGTTCAAATTTTCCTTTGTTGCTTAGGTTTGGGACATTCTTCTGATTCTCTTTTAAGACTAGTTCTCCGACTTGGAAAGTCCTGCTTTTGATTTTTTTATTGTAGCTTCTTTTGAGTCTATTCTGATAGACTTGCAAGTGATTTAAAGCATCCATACGTCTCTCATCTAGCAACTCCAGCACATTTAGTCTTGATACTCTATATTCTTCATTCGTGATGAGGTTTTGCAGTGATATCCTGAGGGATGGGAGCTCGATTACAATGGGTAGTACAAATTCTAATCCATAGAGCAAGGAGAAGGGGGCGGCACTGGTGGGTGTGTGGATGCTAGTTCGATAGGCCTAGAGGGTAGGATTAAGCTACAGATGTCAGTCACGACCTGTGTCATTGACCATTTTCTTAAGGATTTTCAAAATGGTTTTGTTGGTAGCTTATGCTTGGCCATTGCCTTGGGGATAGTATGGGGTGGAGAAGTGATGTTGGATTTTGAATTTCTCACACAAGTTACAAACCTCCTGGTTCTTGAATGGTGTCCCATTATCAGAGATAATAGCTTGTGGGACACCGTATCGACAGATGAGATAGTTCAGGAAAAAATTTGAGATCTACTTCCCAGTTATATATGTCATAGGTATGGCCTCTACCCACTTTGTGAAGTACTCAGTTGTAGTTATGATGAATTTGTGACCATTGGATGAGGTGGGTGTGATTTTACCAATGAGATCGAGTCCCCACTACAAAAAGGGCCACGGTGTGATGATGAGGTGAAGCTCTTGAGCTGGAGCATGGATGAGGTCCCCATGCTACTGACATTGTAGACACCTTCTAGCATGATCATGTGCTTCTCTTTCCATCGTGGGCCAATAATACCCCATCCTCAGTAGTTTCTTGGCTATGGTCATTCCACTTGAGTGTGAGCCAAAAATACCATTGTGTACCTCAGTTAGAGTGGTTAATGCTTCCTCGACATTTAGGCAACGTAGCAAGGTACCTTCTATGCTTCTAGAGTATAGGGTATCACCTAAGATGACAAATCTGGATGCCTTTTTAACAAAGGTTTGTTTTAGGTTTGATGGTAGGTTAGTGGGTATGACTCCTATGCGAAGATATGTGTAGATGTCATGATACCAAGGATCACTAGGACCAACAATTTCACACACATATTTTGATTCTGGTACCTCAAATGTAGGAACAAGAAGCTGCTTGATCAGGAATTCATACTTTGGAATTTTATGAGGGATGTCCAATAGGGACCCAATTGTTTCCATGGCATCTACTACTCTGTTGTTGGTTCTAGGAATTTGCTCAAATGTTATTTCTATAAAATATTCCTTGAGAGTCTCCTCCAATTTCTTGAATGGAGTGAGCTTGTCATCCTTGGTTTGATATTCATTATTGACTTGATTTATGATCAACTAAGAGTCTCCATACACTTTGAGAGCTATGATGTTCCATTGCACTACTATACTGAGACCTATGGTTAAGGCCTTGTATTCTGCAATATTATTAGTGCAAGGAAATGCTAATTTGTATGATCTTGGTATGAAATCCCCTTGCGGGGTGATGAAGAAGACACCAACTCCTAATTTGTGTTGTGTGTATGAGCCATCGAAGTATAGTTTCAAGTGGTTGGCTACGTTGAGGTTAAAGATGGATTCATCTAGAAACTTTGAGAGAAGAGGATTCTTAGAATAAATAGGTTCTTCTGCTAGTTGATCTGCAATAACCTGACCCTTGATTGCTTTTTTCTTGACATACTCGATGTCATACTCTGATAGTATCATCACCCATTTTTCCATTCTGCATGTGAGCATTGCATTTGATAAGAGATACTTGAGGGGGTCAATTTTGGCAATGAGCTTTATCTTGTGTGCCAACATGTAGTGTCTAAATTTTTGAGATGCAAATACTACTATGAGGCATGCCTTTTCAATGAATGAGTAGTTTAGCTCATGACCGACCATTGTTCTGTTGATATAGTAGATAGCCCTCTCCATTTTGTTTTCATCATGCTGAGCTAGGAGAGCTCCAAGGGCTGCTGTTGTTGCTGATACATATAGGATCAATGGCTTCTTTGGGATGGGTGGCATTAATACTAGCAGTGTCAATAGATATTCCTTGATTTTGTTGAATGCTTCTTCACATTTTGTATCTAATTTGTAGGCGACTCCCTTGTGGAGTAGGTTAGAATATGGGTTCTTCTTGTCTGCTAGTTGTGCTATGAATCTTTTGATGGATTGGATTCTACCTTGGAGGCCTCTCAGTTGCCTTAATGTTTTTGGTGCCTCCATCCCGAGGATTGCTTTCACTTTTTCTGAATCCACCTCGATACCTCTCATGGACACTATGTATCCTAGTAATTTACCCGATTGTACGCCAAAGACACACTTCTTGGGATTTAGTCTGACTTTGTATTCCTCCAATCTGTTAGAGATAACACTTAGGGTTTCTGTATGATCTTGTTTTTTTCTTGACTTAGCTAGAATGTCGTCAACCTAGTCTTCGACTGTTTTATGGATCATGTCATGGAATATCAATGTCATGGCCCATTGATATGTTGCTCCTGCATTCTTTAGGCCAAATGGCATCATGTTCCAGTAGTAAGTCCCCCATGGACAAGTGAAAGTTGTCTTATGTTGATCTTCTTTTGCTATCATGATCTGGTTGTATCCTGAAAATCTATCCATTAGTGATAGCATCTCATGTCCTATTGTCATGTCTACTATCATGTCGATGTTGGGAAGTGGGAAATCATCCCTCGGACGTGCTTTTTTCAAATCTCTAAAGTCTGTATAGATTCTAATGGCTCTGTTAGGCTTTGAAATAGGTACCAATTTTGATACCAATTCTAGATAATCTATTGTTCGAATAAATCCTGCATCTAACAACTTTTTGAGCTCCATTTTGACCAATAACGCTATTTGAGGATGCATTTTTTGAAGTTTTGTTTGACCGGTTTTGCTAGTGGATACACTACGAAATGGTGAACCGCAGTCACTAGATCAAGCTCTAACATGTCAACATAACTCCATGTGAAGTTTATTTTCCTTTCCCTTAGGAATGCTGCTAGGAGTTCTTGCTCTTCTAATAGTAGTGATTCCGCATAGAATGTGATATGTGGGGTCTCCTCTATTCCTAGGTTGACAGGATTGCATTTTTCAGCCAAGACTACTGACTTCTCCTAATGAATAGCTCTTAAAGGAAGATTGAATTCTTCATCCTCGGGTGCCTTAGAGAGGTTTTCACTGTTGGATGCGTTCTTTCTTTTTACTATTTTCTTGTCAGAGAGTGCCATAGTGTGGTTTTCACTCAATGATTTGGATATGATTCTTAGTTTCTCACTTTTTTGACTGAAGGATTCAATCATTTCCCCGTAGTAGGCATGTGTGTCCAACTCCATTATAAACCCTACCTTATCATCTCCATCTGGAATATTATCCCTCAATCCCATGAATTCTGAGAGTGCCTCATCATTTTTGAATGTATCAAGGATTGGTGGTCCTTGTTGGTTGTAGTCGATGAGTTGGGGATATACTAAGCGGATCTCATGGTTTTGATGGTCTATTTCAAAGGAGAGGGTGCTAGTCATACACAAGGTGGTGTCCTCAGATAACCTAGGTAGATTGGTCATGGTATCCTCCTCATCGCTACTAATATAGGCCTTAGTTATAAAGTTATGTATGTCTCTACCTATGGATATTGGTGAGCATACTTCTACTAGTATTGGCTGAGGAGAAATATTAACCATTCTAACCAGAGGACTTCAGCCATGTATGGTTATACTTGGAGGGATACATCCAAGGCCAAGATTTGTTATCGGTTATGTCTCTGGCATGGTAGGTATTATGAGCCCATTGTTGTTTTGTCCTAGTCTTTGGTTTCTATCATAGACCATTGTGAGCATCATTTGTAGGCCCTTGCTTGTCTCATCCATTGGTAGTGTAGGTTTCATTATTCCATCTTGCTAGAGCATGTGTGATAGATCCTCCTCAATAACCTCCTAGCCAAGGTCTCCCCAGCTTGTGAATTCAGGACAGTCTTCAGGAGATGTTTGTGATGTGGAAGCTTGGTTTTCTTGTGGATGTCCCCATGATCTAGGAGATTGTGGTAACTCTCCTATCACAAAAGCATTGTTAGGGAGCTTGTAGCTTCCACAACCATCCTCCTGGATGATGAGCTTCATGTCAGAGATGGTGGGGATGGTGGGAATGGTGGGTGTCTCTGTTGCAGAAGTGGACGTGAGAGTGGCAGGGTGAATGTATGGTGTGGATGGACCCTCATCATTTTTTGGCACTTGGGGGATTTTGTAATACTTTGCTTCAATATTTTTGCAATATGAGAAAGGTTTGGGATCTCCATGAACAGTAACCTCTTGTCCATTATGTGTAAATTTCACACATTGGTGGAAGGTTGATGCTACGACTTTCATCGCATGGATCCATGGACGTCCAAGGAGGATATTATATGGCAAGTCAAGGTCCAAGACTTGAAAAGTGGTTTCCATGAGAGTCAGACCTACTTGAATAGGGAGTTTATTTGTGCCTTGAGACACTCTTTCTTGGTCATCATATGCTCTTATCGTGATGCCCTTTCCTTTGTCGATGGAATCTTCTGATATTTTCAACTACTTGATGAGGCTAAGAGAACAGATGTTCAAACCTGCACCTCCATCCACCAAGACCCTTTTGATTTTTCTCTTATGTACTATGGCTTCCAAGTGAAGTGCATGGTTGTGAGATGGTTGGGCAGGGAAATCTTGGTCAGAGAGTGTAAGGAGATTAGGCATTATGATATTTCTGACCATAGCTTGGAATGGCTCTGCATCAAGATTTGCAGGGATAGTAGATGAGACTAATGCTTCCTCAAGGATCTTTTTATGAGCTAATGGAATTTTTAACAACTCCATGATGGAGATGTGTGTTGGCATTCTCTTGAGTTGATCTAGGACATTGTATCCATGCGGAACAGATCTAGATGAAGGGACCCTATTTGGTTGAGATGATCCTATGATGGTGACTTTGCTGCCTCTTGTGGTGACTCTACAATCTTCAACATGGGCACCCTTGATGGTGATGACCATGCAATCTTCATTTAGGGAGGCAGCGACTGATTCATAAAAATGATTTACACTGCCCTTCCCTTTATCATTTGTATTCCCTTTGTTGCCATGATTCGACATTGGATTCATGTAGATTTTAAGATCTTGATTTCCCATAGGTTGTTCCATGTTTATGATTTTCTTATCGATGAGATCTTGGATGATGTTTTTGAGTCTCATGCAACTGTTTGTGGTATGGCCTTTGATTTTATGAAATTTGAAAAGTTGATTCTCATTATACCAAGGAGGTTTGACATTGGGTTCTTTGTAATTTTTAAATGTAGGAGGTTTGATAAGTTTTTCATCGATCAACTTTTTCATTATGTCCTCAAGTGGTTCCCCCAAAATGGTGTATTTTGGTTTGGGATAACTTTTGCATTGGGGTGGTCCCCTTTGGTCATTGAGATTATTGATGGTTGGATTGTTGTTGGGTTGATATATTGTGTGATGAGTGTTTTGATGTTGTGTTTGGATTTGTTGTGTGGGTGTATTTTGGCAAGGACCACTAATGACCACCTTGGCATCTACGACACCATCATTAGTAATGTTTTTATTTCTTGTCCACGTACTAGGTTTATCATTGTAATTGGATGGTGGGCGATTATTTTTCTATTTGTGGTATGATGTTGATTCTGTGGATTGAGTCACAAGGGCTCTTTCGATGCTAAGCACCTTGGAGATCAATTGATCATATGTGGTGATGCCCTGAACCTTGAGATGAAATGCCAAGCAACCTTCATGGTTGGCTATGATGGTGTAGACTTATTGTTCTCTGGGCATGGTCCACTTGCTTTGATTGGCCTTGGATCACCATCATTGAAGGAATGAAGCAAAAGATTCATTCTTTCCTTGTTTCAGAGCCGAGAGTTCTTCGAGACTAACATCCATTGCAATGTTACATGTGTAGTTCTTAATGAATGTGTACCTAATTTCTTGGAATGTTCTAATGCCTGAAGGTAAGTGAGAGAACCATTCTATAGCGAGGCTTGCTGAGCTCCTAGGAAATAGCTGCATCAGATAAGTATTGTCGTATGCGACTTCCATGCAATGAACCTAGAATTCCCTGATGTGATCCTCAGGGTTTCCCATCCCTCAATATTTGTCAAATTTTAGGATTTCAAATCCCTTAGGGAATGGTTTCATCTCTAAGCTCCTATCAAATGGATAGGGACACAAGTTGCTTAGTGTTTTGGTTGTTCGCCCTGATTGAAGGTTGAGCACTTGTTGTGAGAGCAACCTGATTTGTGTTGTCACATCATTTTTTGGATCAAGAGGTGGGATGAAGGTGTTTTGGGGTGTTGCAATAGCCGTTTGGATGGGTGGGTTGGTCGGTGTGTTGTTCGATGGTATATGTATGTTCTATCGAGCAAGGTAGGCTTCCACCTATTGATTTATGAACAACACCTTTTGTTGATCTTGTTGTTGCTGCACTAAGGTTTGTGCTTGTTGTTGCACTTGTTGTTGTTCCAAAAATGCTTGTTGTTGTGCTTATTGTTGGTCCAACAATGCTTGTTGTTGGGCTACTATTTGTGCTACTTCTTGTTTCTCTTGATATTTCTTTAATGCTTGTTGATATGCTTGCAATTGCACTGCTTGTCTTTGTGCAAGAAGTTGTGCTTGTTATTGGGCTTGTTATGCCTGATATTGAGCTTGTGCTTGTGCTACTTGTGCTTGTGCTACTTCTTGTTGCAATAGAAATTGTGCTTGACCAACCTTTTGTTCTTGCAATGCTTGCATGGCTTGGGTAGCTTGTTGTTGTTGTTGTTGCAGTAAGGCTTTGGCTTGTTGTGCTTGTAATGCGGCTTGTGCAACTTGGGTGACTTGTGGAGCTTGAGCATCTTGTTGAGCAGCTAGGTGTATAGATTTTTGTTTTTGCACTTGCTGGTATCCTCTTTGAAAAGCATCTTGCAATGCCGCATTGTATTGGTTTGATGTGGTGAACTTTGATGGTGGTGGGGGTGGTGGTGGATTCAGAATGGCATTCATGGTGGTGGTGAATGGTGATGTTGTGTTGATTATTTGATTAGTGGATGGTGGTGTTGGTGTGGTAAGTGGCATCATTGATGTGATTGGCCCTTGAGAGACCATGTTTTGTGATGTTATTGGGGTGTTTGATGATGTTGCAATTGTTTGCGTGTTTTTCGCCTATTGTTGCAATGTCGATGACAAGTTTTGAGCATTTAACAAAATTCCTTGGTTGATAGTTGGGGTAGCGGTTTGATTGATACTAGTTAGAGGGGGAAGCCCTAAAGTAAGGAGTGGTGTGGATGATAATAGAAACGGTGAGAGAGGTGGAAGTGTAGGGGGTGTTAGTTGTTGTGTGGTGTAGAATATGCCCCCTAGTCCGAACATATCTCCCTCTTCTTGTGAATTTGTGAGAAGAGGTGCTTGTGGTGTTGCATGAAAAAATGATGATGATGGATCATGATGGAAGGTGAGAGGAACATTTTTGTGTAATGGGTTTGGGGATATGTTTTGTTCCAAGGTTTTTTTTGCATCCAATTTTTTATTATTAACAAGGGGATGTGCTTGAAGTACATTGAGGAATGCATTTCCCTTGTTAATGTTGGGTTGGGTTTGAGCAAAAGATGTCATGATTTGCGGAATGTTTTGCATGATATTTGGAGATGGGGGTGTAGATGAAATGGGAATGGTGGATGAGATTGGAGGAAAAGATGTCTCCACTATAGTACTCACATCAAAATTTGAAGGTAACTTGGCCCCTTGTTTTGCTAGCTCAAGCATGTATAATGAAGGGTTGAGCCTCATCATGATGTTGATGATTTTATGGTTCTCCAGATTTTGGAGCATTTCAATCATTTCTTCATGAGACATTCCAAAGAAAAGATCCTCTCTTTGGTTTTATTCTTGTGGATTTTGTGATGATGCGAGGGTCAAAGGATTACTTGATTCAATAGGATTCATTTCTACATTTGTTTGGCTAAGATTGCTTGAAGCGGGTGTTTCTTTGTTGGCTTCCATACTCTTCTTGTATTGAGATCTAGTTAGAACCATAAAACAAGGATCAATTTTCGAGAATATGGGAGATGAATCTCTTGATTCTTTTGATCAATCTTTATTTTATGCCCAAAATAGAAAGTTTTAGGATGCCTTTAGGATCAAAGGTGATGATGATATGATATGAAGAATGAATGATGTAGATGTTTTGGCTTTTGAGAAATCTTGAGTGAGATACTAGGATTTTAGGACTAACAGATTTGATTTTGATTAGATTTGGGATTTTGGGATTTTTTCCTTGATTTTGATTTTGATTTTCTTTTGATTTTGAACAAAAAGACCCTAAGATGTTGGATGATGGTCTAAGGGATAGCTTTGTTCAAAGGATGATAATTTGAATATGTGTGGGGAGAAGGATGCATCTACCCACACCTATTCAAACAAGATGATAGTTTCACTAAGCATATGAAGAAGGATTCATCCACATATACTAAGCTAAACAAGATGGTTTTGATAAATTTGACTAAGCATATGCAAAAGGATGCATCTACACATACCTAGCCAAAGGTGATTTTGATAATGTTTTCAAGGATTTAGTCCCAATGATTTGGATGATTTTGATTTTTCCACAAAGCCTAGAACTTAAGGATGATTTCATGATTTTCCAAAAGGTAATGATGAGATTTTGTTTTGATGTTTTGGGGGATGGATGAAAAGATTTTGATTTGTTTTGATCCCTAGATGAACCTAAAAAGGACACTTTGTTTTCTTAGACCTAGGTATTGAAGAGCATGCAAATGCTTCCTAAAGACCTTTGTAACCAAGAAATGATTTCTTTTGAACATTCATTTTTGGATTTCCAACCAATGAATTTTTGCTTGTGATTGTGAGTCTTTAACACATATGAAAGCTCATTTTGGCTTAGATTTGCTTAGTGACTTTATTTTACCAAAAAAACTTTCTTTGATTAAGTTTTGAAACTAAGATGTCCAATTTCTTAGTTTCTTCAAACCCCACAAGATATGTTATGTGGGAATTCAATGAACTTAAGGCAAGGTTTTTCCTATTGTTTACTTAAGGAGACAAATCAATATATAATCCAATGTTTAGAAACCTCTAAGGATGTCAATCCCAAGGGAAAGCAATAACATATAGATTGAGTCAATGGTATTTGTCTCCAAAAGGGTTTGAAATTTGGATGGTGTTAAGTGTTTGATTTTATTTGTTTTCGATCAAGCAATGTGTTTTGTAACCCAAGAATAAGTACAATCCTATGGATGTGTAAGACAATATTTGTTGGATTCCCACTTGGACAAGTCCAGCTACACTTATCTCTAGCAAATGGTTAGATGCTTGACCCCACTGGCTCCCCTCCACAACACTCACTTATACGGGGCAGCCAAGCATCAACACCCATGAAACTCCCATGGCATGTTTTCCATTTCTACTAGAAGACCGTAAAAGTGTGGGCTAGCTTCAGAACGACCGTTCTTGCACCAAAAAATAGATTAAAGGATTTTAGAAAATTCTAGCACATGGGTTTTAATAAGGACTTTCCATTCATGGAGATTGACCCATACAACAAGAGTCCCCTTTTAGATCCATCTTGTCAGTATCATTTGTGTGATATTGGCATTTCTTCCAATATCCACATTTATATCCTAGTTGGAAATACTCTTGGCTTTAGAGTGTTACCGGTTGAGTCATTCCTTTGAGTGAGTACTTTTTCCCCAAGACAGGCCCTCTAGGATAAACAAAAGCGAATGAAGAACAATATTCGTAACTTGATCAATCCTTGTTGGCAACAAGAAGAGAGAATATATGCAACAATGCCCCTACTCACACTCGCGCAAGATGTTGTTCAATTTTAAACCCAAATCGAATTGTGGAGGTGATTGATTTGTCTCACCCTAAAGTCATAAAAAAGGCCTTTTGATTCTCAAGATCACTATAAAGTGCGAGAGAAGCGCATACATCCTTTTTCAATGCCTTCAGCTTAAGTAAGTTTTCACAAAAAAAAAGTTACACTTGTTCTTTTTAAATCCACAAAGAAAAATGTTAGTTCGTTTGAGAGCACCAAACCACAAGCGTAAGAAATTTTGTTCAATTTGTTAATCCAAGAAACAAAATCTAGTAAGTTGTGATGCTAAGGTTTGCTTTAACCTTTGCAAGAAATAAACAAAAAGATTATTTTTAAACCCAAAGGAAGATTAGTGTCCTAAGAAAGAAGAGATAACAAATTCTTAAAGAAGTGTTAGAAAAATAGTAAAGTGTTTAAAAACACTTTGATTGGATGAAATATCATCATCATACTCCTTCTTCCCTTGTTTTTGATTTCCAACCTACAAGTGAGAAAAACTACTCAGATTCTAGAAATAATAGAAGTTAAAAACTAGAAAACAGAACATAAATTAATCATAAATCAAAAGCATGTGCTAAAAATCAAATTTTCCCTTTTTATTGTCTCCTAGTGTTGCAACTCACAATGGCATCATAGTTTGTCTTCTTAGCAGTGCCCTCATAGTGCCGCTTACCAGTCAGTGGCACTCTGTGTCAGTATAGAGAGCTCAACTATGTCGCAATTTTCACCTAGCGTCACTGTTTTTAAAATTTTCAAAAAGTCCTACA
Source organism: Sequoia sempervirens (assembly GCA_007258455.2). Lineage (NCBI taxonomy): Eukaryota > Viridiplantae > Streptophyta > Pinopsida > Cupressales > Cupressaceae > Sequoia > Sequoia sempervirens. The sequence goes on from VDFB02353493.1 coordinate 44,852,014, forward strand.
AATCAACAAGTCTAGCGGCGGAGTTTAGAATTCAAATATTTTGGTGGGATGAGTCCAGCGGTGTAGTTTTTGTTTTAAGTGGTGCCATATAGCAATGCTAATGAGCCCGTGGTGCCAAAATAGCAACGCTAAGCTCCCAACATTGGAATTTTCTATGTGTGAATGAAAATGAAAATTTTTTGAAAAAAATTGATTGAAAGTGAGATGTTTCCCTCCCTCTAGCGCCAAATGTGTGAACCCTTTTCCTAGTACCTGCATAACAACATGATTAAACAAGTTAAACAAGGAATTGCAAGCTAAAACAAGGATTCCCCATGAAATCCATTTCCAAACTCAAAATACCAAATAAAAACAATAAAATAGCTTGAATCCTAATTTAAATATGCAAAATCATGATCCCATGGGGGAATTGGTGCCAATTTGATGTGAAAAATGGCCCTTTCCCAATTCCTATGATGAAATATTGATAGGTTGAAGATGATATTGATCCACTTTGATGGAAGATGAGAACTCCAAGCTAAATCTGCAAAATGCCTAGCTAAGAATTCAATGTTGGATGGAAATGGCTAAATATTTTAGCATAATAACTTTGCAATGTTTGTGGATGGTCAAATGAGGATATGAGCATTTCATTTATAGAATTCCAAGATGGATGAATGTCCAAATTTGAGCAACATGGGACTAACATTCATCCAATGATATGATGCCACTTGTCAAGCCATGAATGGATGATGGATGTGCAAGATTTGGGGTTTGTGCCAATAAATGCAAATATTTGAAACTCAAATTTGTTGAAATGACATGCAAGAGGGAAGGGAAAATGCAATAAATGCCACTTGGCTCAAGGCAAAGGAAATGTAAGATGAATTTATTGCCTTGTTGGATGTACATGTTGACTTGGAATTTTTGAATTCAAATTGAGAGAATATTCCAAAAGATGCCTTGTTAGGAAAATAGAGATTTAATAAATGAATTAAATCTATTTTCATGTGCAACTTGCATTATCTAGAGGACGGGACATGATATGAGATTAAATTAATCAAGGGTTAATTAATTTAATGAGAGAGGTTAGATGATGTGACCTATTTGACTCAAATTTATGGGTTTATTTAAATCAAATAGGAAAAGAAAGTGACAAGAGATTAATTAAATAAGGATTTTGATTTATTTAATTGAAAGAGATGGTGTTAGATTAAATCAAATAAGGTTTTAATTTATCTAATTTAATGGATAGAATTTAGAGATTTAATCAAATAAATTGATTATTTAATTAAATAGGGATAATTAGATTAGATGAATTGATTTAATTAACAAAAGAGATTGACTTGATTAGATAAAATAATTTATTTATTCAAGAGAGGAATATTGATGAATTTAATCAGATAAGGGGATTTGATTAAATGGTTAGACCAAGGGATGATTCGGGAAGAAACGATGTTAGTGAGTCAGGATCAGATGCATGATGTCAATCAGTATGTTTTATGTGTCTACAATAACTACTTTGGAAACAATTATAGGCTTCACTCCATTTGAGTTACTATATGGAAAGACAACCATGATGCCCATTGAATTTGAACATAATACTTTTAGGACTACAATAGATTTGGGGATGGATATCTCTGAGGCACAAAGAGAAATAATCCTATAGATGAATGCTTTGGATGAGATGATGAGAGAAGCCTTGCATCACACTAAGGTAGTGTAGAATCAAAGACTCAGATGGCATGATAAATTTATCAAGGACAAGAAATTCCAACTAGGAGATTGAGAATTAATTTTTGATTCCAGATATTAGGACAATGCTAGAAAATTATAGACAAGGTGGCTAGGACCATATAAGGTTGCTGAAGTATTCCCTAATGGTGTTTTTCAACTCACTACTATTGACCCAGTCAGATTCAAGTTGTTTGTCAATAGTCATCGCCTCATATTATATCACAAGCTAGCTTCCAAGGAGGAGTTCTTGTAGCAATTCACTCAGCATACTACACTCAAGCTTCTTGCAACTGAAGGAGGTGGACCTAGTGTCCCTCCTTCTGGCTAATTAAGGTATGTACTTGTCATAATAAATACTTCCACTTATGTGGGAGTCCATCTCTTTACCCATCCTCCCATCTACCCATCCATTTCTACCTTTCTTTCTCTTCCATCAAATCACTTCATTCCACTCCACCTCATTCCAACTCATTTCCATTAATTGCTCAACTTATTTCCTAAAAAGGTGAGCAATACTTTCTCCACAATATTTTCAACAAATCTTCCACACATTTAGGTATGTGTGCATTAATTGCTATATCTTAATTGTCTTTTAGTGCATTCATTTAACTATTGTACATTAATATGGGAATTTACCATAGCATGCCATTATTCCCTACCCCTACCAAATTATCATTTTTCTTGTGAGGACAGATACCCAAATTTAGGTTGGGGGTGAGGAAAAATATGTGAATATTTTTCCCACATGTCAATCCATGTTGGTCTACGTCAACATAATTTAAATTGAGTCGATTTGAAATATGAGTGAGAGGATAGCTCGCATGTGTGAAGTGACACCAACTACCACCATCATTTGTCTCCATCATAGATTTCCTTTATTATTCCTTCCTTGCCTTTATTGACCCTGTCATAATCTCAAGTTGCAAACAACAGGTAAAAAGGGAAAATTCAGTCAACATTGGCATTGGAAATTTAGCAAGTGTTGCAAGAAGGTGAATTTTGTTTTTAGACGAGAATTGTAGGGAGGAAACCATAAAGTGATTTTTTTCTTGCAAACAATGGGAGGTGGATTAATTCAAAATGAACCCACGGTGCATGAGGTATGTATTACTGCAGGATGAACCCTATCTAGTTGAATTTAGAAACTATGGTTGGTTATATTATTTCATGAAGCTAGATAGTTTTGATGAAGGCATTGCACTAGGTTTTATCCAGAAATTGTCTAAAGGGAAAGCCATGGTAAAAGGGTTGGAAGTATTGGCTATGGAAGAAAGAATTGTAGAAGTTACAGGGTTACCTACCGACAGTGAAGATTACCCTGTTTCTAGAGTCACCAATTCAACTAGGGCTGAATTTTCAGAACCAAGTGACCCTCCATTGAGCATAGATAAACAAGGGGAAAAGAGTATGTCTATGCCCAAGCTATGCAAGTAGATAGTTGTTTATGTCATAAAATATATCACCTGTGAAGGATGCTAGTCAAATCTGCATTTTGTGCACTTTAAGCTGTTGAATCACATGAGGCATGGGAGGAGGATGAATGTGTTGAATGTGTTATGCAACCTCCTTTTAGTCATGGTGACCAAGACTCAGAAAGGTAGGGACAATTATGTTTCCCACCATTGTTTTATTAAATTTTTAGTTGAGAAGTCTTTGCATGATGTATCTAGAATGACCTGGGAATAATTCATAAAAATTGATCAAATTAGGAAAAATCCACTCTTGGTGCTTGAACCTCTAGCAGAGGCCCTAGTGCAAACCCTCCTACAATAGAAGAAACCATAGAAATTAGCTCTTCTAGGACAGAGAACTCAAACAAAGAAATTTATCCCCTAGATTCTAATGATGATGTTCCACTTGACATCCTGAAGAAAGCTAGGGCACAGAAAAGGGAGGCAGAAATGAGAAAAGGAAAAGCCAAAAAGTAGTAGGTAGAAAAAGAAGTACCAAGCTCTAGGAAGTGGAAGGTTGACGCTATTCATCCTATAGCCAAAGAAAAAAAGGAGATCCCTCCTAGAAAATCAAGACCTGTCGGGCTAGTCTTTGGTACACCTCTATAGGAAAGCCCTAAGTCTAGAGAAATATCACAGGGGGACATAGAAGCTCTAATGGGGTGGGTGAATATTGAGGAAGACGATGTATTTAAGATGGAAGCAAACATAACATTGATAGATCTTGCTGACATTGCAAAATAAGTGGAGAATCAAAGGTGTGAGGAAAATCAGGATTTCATGCAGCAAGAGATCCTACAACAAGATTTCCTACAACAACAACAAAAACAAGAACAATTAGTACCCCTGCAACCTAAATCGACAGGACAACCTGAATCCTTGCAATTAGTGGATAGCAAGCATTAGTGCCAAGGAAAATGCTTGTAGGAATGCATAAACCCCCTGATTTCTCAATGCACATGGTAGCTATGCATTTATGGAAATAAATGCAAAGAAGAGAAGAAGAATGGAAGGAGGAGAAGTGTAGATTGAAGAAGGATATTCAAAATAAAGATGAGGAGATTGAAGACAAGGCCTCAAAGATTGCCACCTTGAAGAAGAATGTGGATGATATGGCAGCCTTAGTACCACATATTTTAGAGTGTAGGGCCCCTCCAAGGGTCTATACTCTGCATTTGAAGGAGAAGTATCTTTCTTTTAAGCTGGGAAGAATTGTCTTAGGTTTGAACCCTTCTATTGAATACCCTATTGAATTTTTCAATGTTGATTGAATTGCTTCCCCTGAAATGAAGAATTTGTTATGTGAGCTTTATTTTCATAATTGTGCTATAACTCAAGATCATGATTGGAACCCACTGCTATATGTTGGAGATGTCCAGTTATGGGAATTTATTTCTTGGGTACAAAATGAGATTAGTTGGGGACAACAACATGGGGCTTATAATTAACTGGAGTCCAACATCCCTCTACCCATCAGGGTTGAATCAAGGAATCCAATGGACATTTATAGGGAATGGCATAGAATGCTTTTCAGACCTATCTATGGTAATAAGATTATGCCTTGGATAGAAGCAGTCTATAGTGAGTATGAGGTAAAGGCAAAAGAAAAACAGGAAACCATGAAGAGATACCTCTCACAAAGATGGAACAACCTAACTGATGAGCTAAAATAAGCTGAACCTCATTCCATCCATAACTATGCTATAGTTCACTTAAGAGAATTGACAAATGTATACAGGTTGGAAGAACAAAGGGACAATTTTGGCTTCCCCTTACTTTTCAGCCACCCCTCCTGATATGGCCCATACCAAACTTAAGGTTTTACAACTATGATATTGCTACAAAAAGAAATAGATGGAGCAGATTGGATAGATTGGGAGGATTTTACTAGGACCTAATTCATGAACAACAAACATTGATGTAGGGTTGTTGTCAATTGCAAATTTTAGAGCATTGACCAAGTAAAAGAACAACCCTTCCCTTGTTGGAGGACCAGCAAGACCTTAGGTTGGGGGGAGTGATGAGCCTAGTTTATGGTCTAATTTTTGGGTAGAATTTATGATTTTTTTGCTAAAGTTATCATGGACCTTGACATTAAGTGTTGATAATTTTATTATATTTACTCAGAACTATAGACATTGGGCTTAATCTTATTTCTGCAAACCTTTAATGACATTGGCATGTTATATGGGCTATCTATATTAATTCTACATGTGATTAATGAATGTTCTTTAAGGTAGTTATAGATATGAAATTATTGTGTGTGCTAACATTGCCATGTAGATATAATTTTAAGATACTAAATTAATAAAGACACCACTAGTTGGGAATGCACCATAACATCCAACAAGGGAATCATTCAAAGGTCAAAGGAGGATGACAGCAAGAGATTCACCCATGCAAATCAAATGTAACCACCTTGTAGTGGAATTTAATTATGTTGAGCAAATATTGGTGTTACTACTGTGCTAAATCTACAGACATGTCTGACCAGATTCCATGTGCACGTAACCGACTCCATTTTCTCTGCTTTCCCTTAATTGGTGTCCTCCTAGTTCATGGAGTTGACCACCTTGCTTGGTAGTATAAATAAGGATCATATGCTCCTTTTTAGAAGGTTGCATGATCTGATATTGTACTTGCATTCTTAGCTTTCAGTGATACACTACTCTATTGTACTCATGTTTTATGATGAATAAAATGAAGTTCTAAGTTTGAGCATCTGATTTTTCATTAGTAATAAAGGATACTCATCCAAGGGGGGCCACTTGGGGAGAAATCCCTCCTTAGATTAGGGTATGTTCAGGATCATGATGGGCCAAAAAGTGGTAATATGATGGGTATGTGTAGGGTATGTGGTTGACGACTTTTTTTTTCCCAAAATTGATGAAACGAAAAGGGTTTTTAAAGGAGATTCTCATCTTTCCACCAATATAAATTATGCTTTACTTTGAATTTAATAAATAATTATTATTCATTTTCTATTTAAATTATGACTAAAGTCCTAATTGATATGCTGATTGAAAAACATCTATAGTTTTCAAATGGTATCACATTTTTTGAATCTGAAACATGCATCACATTCTATGCTTCACATACTATAATATTAAAAAAATAAAAATTGAATTTCACAAAGTTTTGACCAAGTTAAGCTGGTCAGACATATGATTTTTTATATTTTTTAAAAGTTATAATAAAAAAATCATAATTAATTATTTACTTGGAAAAAAATTACAAAAAAATATACATCACATCAGGACATGATTCCTCTACTTATATCTAAAATCTTATAAAAAAATATTATCATTTTATTCTAGTTAGGGTGGTCAAACAGACACCTACTTTTTACTTTTTCCTTGAAATTTAAGCACTACTGCATTGAACTTTCAAATTTTCACCAAATAGATTTTTTTGTTTTAAATAAACTTGGTAGTTTAGAAACTACATTCAATTTGCTACATATTCTATTCTTACATATTTTTGATATAATATAGATAACTTATTCAATTTTTACATCAAGTTGCCTAACTCTGATTTTTCTGAATTTTTCGCCACTTAAGGGCCTATTTTTTCCATGATGATCCTGCACATGCCTGTTAGTTTAGCCTAGTTGTTACTTTAGGGCCTATTTTTTCCATTATGATCCTTCACATTCCTATTAGTTTAGCCTAGTTGTTACTTTATATTCAATAATTAGTTAAGAATCTAGCACTGACTATTCCTATAGCCACTAGAATTCCATTATGTGATTGTTTTTGTAGCCAAAGTAGACATAATAGTTTTCTGCTTGTTCATATTTTATTTTTGTCATGCATTTCAAGCTTAGTATGGTTGTTGGTTGATGTTCAACATTTATGTTATTCCTTTCCAAGAAATTTACTTTCAACATTGCATCTTTCTTAGTTGTAGAATGCAAATGGCTACTTTGAGTTCCTAGTGCACATACTGTGCTGACCCATTTCAAGTTCACATCCTTAGGTTGACAAGTTAAATGCACCTTCATGATGATTGAATGGCTATTCAGTTTAGATGTCCAATCTCTGAATCGCAACTATAAGAGATCTTTTGTAGGAGGCCAACAGTGAGATCTTTCTTTTTTTACTTTGTTAAATCATTTGTAGGAGGCCAACAGTGAGATCTTTCTTTTATTCATGCTTTATATTCCATTGTTCTTTATTGTTAACTTAGGCTTAAGTTTTGTTTACACTTTTAATTGCTTAACCCGTGAATTTACCCTATGCTACATTTGGTGAACTTGACGTGAATCGAACATGCAAACTTCGTCGAAATTGATTTTTTTTGCCACCATCAAATTTCTGGCTATCTAATTACCTAATCAAGACACTTTCCAATTTTTTTGAATTTTTCAAAAATTTGTCATTATTCCTAAGGAGGCATACCCTTACCTATTTAACACTGGGGCATGATTGGGGCATGTTATTTATTATTCTTCAACAGAAATGCCTAAATGAAATTATGTCAAAAGAGGGGCAAATTTTAAACACTAAAAATTGTCTTAAGCCTATGACTAATTTTCAACATAATTTTAATCTTCATTTTCATAATTAAATAATGTTAATTGTTTAATTATTTTCTAAAGTCATTTGTTCTTTATTAATTAAATAACTTTAATTATTTAATTAATTCATTCTTGCTTTTATTCTTCCTTGATTAATTAAATAAATATTATTTATTTAATTATGTCACTAATTAAATCTATCTTCTATTAAATAATCATTTTAAATTATTTAATTCATTCCTATCACACTTTCAACTATAATTAAATAATCACTTTAATTATTTAATTGTTATTTAGCCTTTTCTCTCTTTAATTAAATAAATCTTTATTTATTTAATTTAACCTCAAAATCTTGAATGTTGAATTAAATTATTATTTAATTCATAAAAAGATTTATTCATAGCATATTCCTCTATAATTAGATAATCTCTTTGTTATCTAATTAGTCATTTATCACTTATGTCTAGATCTACATTGATCATTTAGTTATCTGGTGATTTAATATCTGATTGTCTCTAATGAACAGACTTTCTATCTTGATCAGTCCATTATCTAGATTTATTCTTGTCTTCTACATGCAAATCTCTATTAAGTAAATAACTTTAATTATTTAATTAATTTACTCTCATCTTCTATCTATTTCAACCTTTATCTTTACATGCAATCTCTAGTCTTTTGTGTCTCGATTAGTTTCCACTAAAGAATAAATTATTATTTAATTTAATTCCCACTTTTTATGCTTTATCACTCACACTAATTTAAACCTAACTCTATCACATGTCATATCTTTAATCTCAATCATCGATTTATTTTTCAATCTAAGTCTGTCATTCAAAAATAATGTTTTCTATAAATTGGTTTTACCTTCATCATTATGAATCCTCCCGAAATCTTATTAGTTTTGGAAGAAACTTTATAAATCTTTGATGTTTTACTATTATCATTATCATTAGGCCATACTTGCATAATTAAGAGAAATTTGAGGGCATTATACTACAACAAAATGGAGAAGTGCAATGAAGGTGATCCATGGAATGCATAAATGGTTTGGTGAGATCTTTCTTTTATTCATGCTTTATATTCCATTGTTCTTTATTGCTATCTTATGTTATTTTTTGTTTACACTATGAATTGCTTAATCCATGAATTTTCCTTGTGCTACATCACCTACAAGGCTTGATGAAGCCAAAGAGACAAAGAGAGACAAAGATAGTTGTGAGAGCCAAGAGAGTAGTAGAGAGCATTGTAAGAATGTGAGAGTGTTGTAGTAAGCAAGAGAGTTGTGAAAGCTTGAGAGCTTGAGAAAAGAGAGAGAGAGAGAGAGAGAGAGAGATGTCCAAGAGAGAGAAAGTAAGAGATAGACATGCATGAAGATTCCTAGAGATCAATAAAATAAAAGAGATGGATTTAAAAGAGAAAAGAGGAGGGAAAAGAAAGTTCCCGAGCCATTACCACCAACAAAGCAAGTGGTAAAAAGCTCAAAAATGGCCATTTGAATGTGAAAATTTCATGGGATGCTAGTGTGACATGCAAATGTCCATTTGGCATGCTAGTTTCTAGATACATCATGCTAAAAAATGACAAGAGTGAGAAATGCACAAGGTTTGATGCAAAGCTGATCTATAAAGGTAGCTATTGAGAAGGGGTCTTGAGCATCCTAAGAGGGAGAAAGGCTAGTGTAGGGGCTAAAATGAGCCTACACAAATTCTAAGGGAAAGGACATTAAAGTGGATGTAGAAATGTAAGTCAAATTTTAAGGGGTACAATTTTATGATATGACACCATTAGTTTGCATCATCTTCCCCATCTATCCTTGCATCATCTCATCCATTTTGAGAGCACACTGTGTTCTCTTGAACCCACATGTCCTCTCAAGGGGGTCTCCTATATCCCTACTCTTCATCTTCACTCTCATCATCTTTCTTCCTAGTCACTCCTTCAAATGACTATGGCATCTCCCTTAATCTAACCATCTTCTCTCTAGTTCTATATTTTAATCTTCTTTGAAATGATCCTACTTTGTAAGACCATCTCAAAGAAGGGAAAAATGTAGGCACCTACATTTGACCACTTACATTTGGTCAAGTTTATCCTTTTTCATCTAAATATCCTCTTATCCACATTAATGACATAATATTTCTATTATTTAATTAATATCCCTAACATATTTAATTAGCCAATCAAATAATTTTTCCCCTTTATCACCTCTTCTCTCTAAATTAAATGAGTGGACTAATTTATTTAATTTAGTCACAAAACCTATAGGGATTACATTTAAATATTTAATTCCATCTTCCCTTTCTCTCTCCTCTTGTCACATCCTCCATAGTTTTCCTCTGATCCTAATTAACTTGTATAATCCTATCATTAGGATGTCCACATTCCTAATCATTGATTAGGGAGGTGTCACATTCTCCATAAAATGCAAGTGGGATTATAATCTCCTTTACACACCTAATGATCCTTCTAATCCCATGTTTGCACAACCTAATCAACCCCTTGGTGAGCCCCCTAATAAATGCTAGCCCATACCTACAAGGATTTTTAAATTCCTTTTTATTTCTCCCACATCCCCAAATATAATTTTAAATTCCATTTTATTTCCCAAGGTCCTTTGGAGGAATTTTTAATTCCTCCTTAATCCCTATGAGGATTATAAGGGAATTTTAAATTCCCTTTTGTCCTCTCTTGCCTATCCCTATGGTACCTACCAAGTACCCCTATCTTGTCTCATGCATCCACAAGATGACAAGTTCCATCTCATTGTGGGTTGAGATGTCTCAACATGGATCTCAACCCTTGATCTCTAACTCCTAATCCTAGTGCTCGATCAAAAATCCTCCAAGCTATATATCCAAAAACTTAGCCATTTTATTTTACTCTCACCCATTTTTCATTCAATCACCATTACACTATCTAATTTTCAAGTGAGCACACATCAAAGTCACACATCATGGGAAAATGAACATAACAAGAGGCTTCTTACACTAGTTTGAACTCCTTATTGCCTTATCTTGAGTGTTTTTCTCTTGTTTTTAATTTTTTCTTGGTTTTATTGGTTTCCTTGCATTTTTAGTTGATTAAAACACCTACACATAGAATAGATGCATCCAATTAATATTATGCCAAATAAAATAGGACCAAGAACTATTCACCCTAGGGCATATGGGTACCCCTATTTTTTTGGGGACCAATTTTGGATATGTCGGTGTCAATGTTTAATATTCAAAATTTAAGTTACAAATGTTGGCTATCATGATTTATTTTTTGGGAAATTCAAGAAATGCTTATAAATACCTAGTTATTACATCATTTGAGATCTAACAAGCATTAAGTGAAATTATATTGGTGAACTTATGATCAAGAGCACTATCAAGCAAGTCAAGAGGAGAATTTCAAATCTTTATTGCAACAATTCAAGATCCTAACATCATGTCAAATCCTATGTGAGCTTATGCGTGTTCATGTTGTCATTGTTTTGTGAAGGCTGACACTTTTGTAGGTCTCCAAAGCATTCAAGCAATCAAGAAAGAAATATCAAAGATATTGAAGTGAAGTGCATGACTTTAGTCCTTCAGGAAGCCATTGAAGGGTGGTGAAGTGTAACACTTTGTGATTTCATCATTCCTTCCTATAGATTATCATTTTATCATTGAAATTTCCATTGTGGAAGTTGAAACACTAATATGGGGTTTGACTAAGGAAAGCCCCTAAATGGCACAACATATCTTCTCTTTGTGAATATGCAGATTTTAGGTTTTAAAAGGATTGAAGGAAGCTTGAAGAAAAAATATTCATTATTGCACTTGAAGCCCTAAATTTTGTTAACTCACAAAAAATCACCTACAAAATTATTCAATAGTGTTCTAGAAACTCTACAACTAGGAATCAAAAGCTTGGATATATTTGTTATCAATTTTTTGCCACAACTCAAATTGATAGAGCTAATTAATTCAAGGTTAATTTTAAGGTGAAATATTTCAACTTATTTTTGTAGATTTTTTAACCATTGCAAATATTTGAGTTGTTGCAGTTTTGAGGTGCAATGTGTTTCAGTTGCCATATATCATTTGAAGCATAGTATTTCATGAAATGAAAAGGAAATACTTTCTTTTGTATTTAGTTTTATCCATAATGATTCATATATTGTTTGCAAAATAAAGGTACAAAATTGAACAAGAATTATACAAATGTTGTTTTATATTCATTGGATTAAAAAGGAGAATCAAGTGTCCCACAAAAGCCATGGGAGTAGCTAGAAAAATGGATCATAAAGAATACTCTATGCTACTAAAGATAAAAGAGAGAAGAACATATAAGAGAGAACATAATCATCATTTCCTAGTTGTGCCTTTGAGTTGACTTCAATGTTGAGCTCTCCTTTCTGCTTCCATGCTCCAAGTGAACCTACAAGTGGATGAAAGTTTCATTAGAGCTTAGACTACGAACACTCCTACATGATCCATCAACAGTAATGTAGAATATTGTATATGATGCATTGAATCAACTGGGCAAAAAAAAGAGGAGTGCAAGGGAATACCAAGGAGAAAATATCATGAGAAAATTTTGTAATCATTTTTTTAATCTAATATTTTTTCTTTTCTTTTGTAGGTATAGGAAAATTTATGTTGTTGATTTGTTTTGAACATCATAAAGCATGTGGTGTAAAATGGGCTCCCACAAGGGTTGAGACTTGGCATGCTGCCCCCCAACATTCCATGGAGGGATTTCAGAAAAGAAACAATTCAATATTTTTCAAGGAGATATACATCTAAAGGAGTGCATCAAAGTGTCATGAGAGCTCAAGCAAGTGATCATCTAGGATAGTTAAGTATGATAGTGCAATGAATTGAAGATCATAGAAGATCAATTGCTCAAGTGAATTATCATCAAGTGCATCATCGTGAAATGAGATAGTCAACATGCATACATAATGCCTTGTTTACAAATCAAATAATAATAGCTGAAACAAATGGGGAAGCATCTAAGAATCAACAACAACTATTTTTATTTCAAAATCTTTCATGCAAACAATAGTCTTAAATCAACTGTTGCTTCCCAAGAAAACAAAAATACATGAAGAGTGCCAAAGTAAGTTTTGGATCCATCAAGAAATGACTTTACAAGTGGTTGCAAGTGAACTTCTGAAGGAAAAGGATGAATGGAAAAGAGGCATGGTCGAATCTGGGTACAATGCATTAAGTGTTGTGTTGAATGCAACTTGAAACAACATCATTAATGAAGGTATTTTTGCAAAATCTAAGCTTGTTTTATTACTTCTAATGCTACAAATATAAGGGGAAAATCTAATTTGCATTGTTTCATAGATATATGGAGCTGGAAATGCATTTTTTCTTAAGTATTCAAGTGCATAAAATGAGTGAATATATGACCATGAAATGCATTGAAAGTAAGCATAGAATCTTCTATATGTGCTTCATTTTCAGTAAAAGAATGCAAATAAAAGTTGTAATCAATAGTGGAAAGCTCCAAGGTGTTTGAAGGCTTTGAAATAGTGTCAAAATGACAAATGAGATCAACCAATAAATTACTAGTGTGTGCATTTTGATGGATGCTTCAAAAGTTGCATTGTTTTAGTTTCATTTGGAGGCAAATGGTGGAATTATAAAAAAACAAGAACTACAAAAAGAAATGAAAGCTACAAAATTTCTTGTTTTTCCTAAAGTTAAGCATATGTGAAGTAAATTTTACATTATGAAAGTAAACAAATGAAGCTACAATAATGGGCTCAAATAGTGAAAACATTTGTTTCTTTTCAAGACAATGAGCCAATTTTTAAATAAACTAGGGTTTCAAAATGTAGCAAATGCATAATACCCAATTCGAGCCTTCAAGGAGGAATCCACATTGTTTCCATTTAAATGTTTCAAAATGCATAAGTAAAGGCACTTTGAGCTTATGAATGATTGCAATCAAGCTCAACTAAGCTCTCATGGCTGCAACCTGAGAGTCATTTCTCTTACAAATGATAATACCCATTTAGGAAAATGTGTTCCAAACACAAATGCAAAGCAAATTAAGTTTTTTGAGCTTGTTACTAGTGGACCATGCCAATGTTAAGAGAAGATAATGGAGCCAATGGTCATGACCATGATGGGTTGGTAAACCTAGAAATGAGGTGACAAGTTACTAATACATGTTCAATGGAAGGCATGAGAAATGGAAATGCATAGAAACCCTAACTAGTTCTCTCATGGTTGTGACTATGGAGAGTTTCTCTCTTCAAAAATTAAATACCCACTTAGGGTTTTGTCACCAAAATGCAAGCATAGTGATGAATAAAAAATTATTGAGCTCATACAAACAATGGAGCTCTCAGAAAAATGTACAAATGAAAGCTAATGGTCATGGCCTTCATAATGGCCGAACTCAAAAAAATCATAGAACTTCATCTTTTTTATGAGAAAAGATTGAATAAATATTTTATTTAAGAGGGAAATGCATCATAAGAGAAACATAGAGCTCACCTTGAATGTTTTTGTGGAGAATCTCATCAAAGCTTGTGGCCAAAGCACTTTAAGAAGCCTAAACAAACTATCATATGGCCGCCATGAAGAGTGGATAAATGATGTCAACACAATGGAAACACAAATTCATTAAAAAAAATCATGGGCATAGCCAAGTGGCCCTTGTTTCTCTTCAAAATCATGTCAAAAAATGCACCAAAATATAGATGAAAGTGCTTACCATAAAATGTATAGGAGGGCACAACAAAATGGAGAAGAAAAAAACTCGAATGGTGGAGTCTCTACTCCAAACCCTAACTCCCATGGTGGCGCCCAACAGAGCCCCATTTTCCTCAATATGGCCAATGCAAATGATAACCATAAAATGTGTTTAGAGTCAGTTTTGTGTTAGGTTTTTTCCCATGTGCCAAATTCAAATGTGATTTTAATCACATTTCTTTTCAAAAATCAAATGTCATAAATCATATATGCTTTGTTGCCTAGGTCGAATTCCTTAGGATTTTTATTTTTATTTTTAAAGAAAATCAAATTTATAACCATACACATTGCCCCTCTCACTAGGGTAAGCCCCTTCAATGCCTTAGAAATATTTGATGCCATGAACTTTTCCTTGGGAAATATTGAATGATGGCTCTAGGCCCTCTAATTTTTTCCTAAGTCTTGAATACTTTGGAGTTTCCTTCGAGTGAAAATTGTCATATGTGCTAGAAGGGTCACAAAATTTGTATGATTTTTTATAGAAAGATCAAGAATGTTCAAAACCTTAGTTTAATATTTTGATTTTTTGCACAAAATTGCAAAAAAATAGAGCATTTAGAGATAAATCGTAAAAATCAAATGTAATCAGGCTTTATGATTTTGTAATTTAGAAACTGCAAGCTATAAGACACTGATTAAGCAATGTTTCTATAAATTGCTTAATTAGTTTTTATTTAAATGCAATTAAGTTGTGCACTTGAGTGACATCAAACCTTTCCTTTTGAGTTGAGTACTTGGGTGGATTTGAAGAAGAGGAGACAAACTGAAGTTTCTATTTTCAATTTCTAACTGTTTGCACTTGTTCTGGTGGATTTTTTGGATGGACCCTTTGGAGATGGAAAGTTTCCATATTTTTAAGGTAGTTTAGAGTAAATTTTTGGCACTATTTTCCAAGCTTTTTCTTGAGCTCAAAAATGCAAAATGACTTGCTTTTTGGAGAGGTAGTGGGCTATATTTCTCTATTTTTCATCATGGATGTCACTTGCAAGCTATATAGTTTGAGAAATTTGAATTTCTTAGGGTTTAAAATTTTGTTTCTTGCTCTCATATGCATTGCAAAGAGTTTTATAAACTTTTGAATTAGATTTTGATGTCTTACTCCTTCAATCTCAATATAATCACCAAAGTTTTCCTTTCCCTTTCTCTTTCCATGTTCTTATAGTGATAATATGATCATTGTTTATGATTCAGAGTGGCGAATCCTTCTATTTTCTTATTATTGTGGGTTGTAGGCAAGAATTGTAGATAGTTCAGGTTGCATATTATATTAAATTTTTCTCGAGTCTTTATGCAAAGCACTAGCAATAGGATAGCCAAGCCTATCTTGACTAAGGGGGCAGTCTTGGTTGCCAACAATATCATCAAATGACCTCAAAATCATAGTAGGAGTAGCATACATGAATCCATACACCCTAGGGTGATTCTATCCTCTACACTGATTCAAACCATTTTTTTTGGGCAAGTACACAATCCTCTATACTTCCCAAATCTACCTATAAATTTTTCTTTCAATCTATTAATCATCAAGATATTGCAATTTTCATATTAGGGCATATTTTTGAATTAGGTTAATCATAGAAAATCAGTTTCAATCCATTTCTAAGGCTCAAAAGGATCAGATCCATGCGTCTGATTGACTCACCTTCATGATTGAAATTCAATCTAAATGCCTTGTTGATCTACATTCTAATGTACATTTGAAAAAGGAGCAAAAGCAACCCTAGGTTTAGACATTAAACTTAGGGTTCCCTTTTTCTTATGTTACAGATATGCCATGTTGTTGGCCATTTGCATTTCAATCATCCTTGGATCCATAATAAAAAAGAGACTTGTAGTTTTGACAAATATGAGGTTAAAGTTGAGAGATATAATCCTTGCCCTCATCACCTTGTGCTAAAGGCTTGATGTGTTGTAAAAGGGTCTAAGTGAGTGAGTTGATGGATTGTAGGGTCACAACCTCAATACACTCCTTTGTAATAAAAAGGATTGTGATATTCTCAATATTTTTTCTAGCTGCAACAAGTTTTTGTGCCTAGTCTTGGGCATGATATGCCCCCTCCTTATCCTCTATAGAGTCCCCACCTCTAACTTGGAACTCCCACATGTCAAAGTAGTTTGGGATCTAATTAAGGATAAACACAAAATAGATTTTCCTCAAAAAATTATTATAGGACCTCATTGTTGTTGCATGGAGGATGGTAGAAATTGGTACAATACCTATCCCAAAAATTATTACTTATCCCTTGGCATTGGAACCAATTGATATGGAAGCTCTTGGAACTACTATATAGGGGTACATTAGTTCATGGGTCAATGAACAATTCACACATTAGATTTCAATATTTTTTTACTTGTTCATAGGAAATTGTTTTGGCATATAATTATCATCTTCTTCCCTCTTGTTTGACTAAGTGTTAATTTTTCCACTTATAGAATCTATGTGAGAGATGATAGATTCCAATGAAGTGGCAAGGGTAGATTGATGGGAGGTTATTCCACTTATATTTCTTAGGTATTCAATTAGTGTTTGAGGTTATTTGTTATTTTCTATTTTCCTTAGGATTTTTTCTTACATCAAGCATTGTTGAAGGAGTTAAATGGTGTGGTTATTCTTCACCAAGGATTTTTGTGAATTAGTGAATTAGGGTTTTCATGAATTGGTGGGGGTTTTGATTCCTAAAAATTACAAAAAAAATGAATCAAAATAATTTTTCTATTTCTTTTTAATTGAATTTTTTCACTAAAAATCTAATACACTACTTGCCTCCTCAACCTTGTGGACATCATAGGAAAATTTTGGTAATTATTTTATGAAAAAAATAAAATGTGTGTTTTCCTTGGCTTGTACTATGTTGTGGAGGTTTTGAGAGGTTAATTTCAAATGAGCTCAACCTATACACAATCTATTTTTTATGTCAAAAATACAAATATGTTATAAAACACTCACATTATGTTCTAGATGTACCAAAAATTGGTGGTGGCCACATTTTTTTTAAGCGAAAGGCAGTTAGCCTATATATATATTAATATATGATAATCAAATTTAAAAAAAATTGTAATCCATAGCTCTTGGTGGTGGCCACATTTTTATCCCTCTTATTTTTCTATATTCCCATTTGTTCTCATAAATCTTTTAGCACAAGTAAATGAGTCTATAGGAAATGGTAGAAATCCTTTATAACAATTAAAAGTAATCACATCTACCTCCAAGATTCACCAACAAAAATAATCTCATTGTATAGGAATCTATCTCACTAATACCATAAACATATATTACAACATCAATAAATATCCCTCATGTTGTATTATTCAATAAGTATCAACTCGTCAGCATTTGTTTTGGAGACATATTATATAAATATGATCCAATTTAATTGTAATCTCCTTGGTGGATAAGTCAAAATTATCTATACCTAAACCCACCTCACTATGAGGGTGGTGATTCTCCTTATGTCATAATAATGATAGCAACATTGCCATATGCCTTAACTTTTTCCTCTAATAGAGATTAATCAACATCAATATGCAGGATATAATACATGCTCCAATTTATTTTTATTGCATGATCTCTCATATACATCCAAATTTATCTACACAAATAGTGACAAGAAAAAGCACAATTCATTCAAAATCTACTCAAAATGCATGCTTTTTTTTCTTAATTTTTTTTCTATTTTGATTGCTTTACAAAGTTTTAAACTCCCTAATAACTTTGGCCAAGTGAGTAAGGGGATAATTACAACCAAAAGTGTAATCAAATACTAAGAATTTTCTCCCACAAAGCATGATTATAGAATACCTTCACATTAGCTTCTGTTAGGTATTATTGGTTTGAAAACTTACTTTTCCTATACATGATTGCATATTAGTAAAGATCACTAACAATCTAAATATAAAATTTAAATTTATTGGAAATTTTTGGGAATGCAAAGGGAAAAAGTAATTATTGTTTTTGTAATCTGAGTTTTAGTAGGAAAAACCTATGCCAAAAGTTTTAAACTCCTTATTAGGATAAAAATGGAACAAGAGAATTTTTTCTTTTTCTTTTTCTAAGTTCTTTTTTTTGGTTATTTTTATTCATGTGATTTATTTAGTTTTCCCATACATAATTAATTTTTAGATATAACATGTTTACAATTTGTTAAAATTTTCACCTTTCATTATCCACAAGATCATTTTCATTACAAAAATCTTCTTTAAATACTTATGAATCTTTATGATCTCAAGAAACTCACTTATTTGTGTTCCTTTTACCTTTTTTTTCTTCCTTTTGTCAGAGTAAATTAACCTTTTATAAAAGGTCCTATTGATGCTTCCTCTATAGTTCTATTAGTGTTTCCCTATAATGGTAAATATTTTGTGATGCATACAAGAGAAAGAAAATATTTTCTAAAAGATGGTTTCTAGAATATAATTTCATCTAAAGCTAGTAACTCTACAAGAATGTCAAACTCATCTTGGCCTTAAAGCATTCTTGAATTGGTTGAAATAATTTAAATAATTCTAAGAGGATAGTAATGACATAGTGTGATGGTTAAATTGCAATGCATTGTAGTTCTTTCCACCAAGGTTCAAATCCCTACTAGGTTTTTATTGCTAATAATTCATGTTTGGGATGGGGTCCCTCATTTGTGACCTTATTGGTTCATAGCTCTAGTTAAAAGCATTTACCTATAGTTTTAAAATAACTCTATGAGGGTTTGGAGATGTCTATGTTCCTATGGAGAAAAAAAACCTATATTTTCTAACCATTATATTCAAGGCATAATTCTATTGAGTAATAATTAGTATTATTCTTTTGATAATTTCAAAATTATTGGGTTCTCTCCCAATGGTAATGTCTAACTTATTTCCTTTTTTAGATTCTCCTATGCTTAGCTCATCTTCATAAAAAATCATTTGATTGCCTCATTAATTTTTTTGATGGATCCCAAATATCATTGGAATGTACTAATATTGAGGATGAGATTTGATTGATCAAAGAAGCATGAGGATTATTGGTCAATTAATTATCAACTAAGAGAGAATGTCTATGCTTTTTAGAACTAATTTTTCCTTATTCAATTGATGAAGTTCAAGAAGTGTAACACTTTGTAGTTGGAACAAAGAATAATTGATCACTTGTTAATGACATCAAGGAAGTATATAACTTACTTGAAGATGCTTCTATGGATGGTGCTAAAAAATTATACCATCTTGACAAAGCTTTCTTCGTGTCAACATATGAATTAAGATTTTATTGTGTTAGGTCTATCAATTTTAATAAAAATTAATTTAAAGGGGTGATCCATCTTAGAATGAGAGAAGTTGATAGTTCACTAGAAGTATTCAAGTAGGTATATTTAATTTAGTTGTTTCATCTTCTTTTATGTAAGAAAGCATATCTATCTCCAAGACCATGTTAATGGTACAAATATTATAGAGAATTTTATGTGGTTGTATTTTTCCAATAACACTATCGATTTTGTATTCATTTTTAGTGAGAAGATTGAATCATATTTTAGTTTTTTTCCTTTCTCCATAGTTTTTATTCTTATAAGAATAATTATTTTAGTGAGTTCATCACTCTTTTTAAAATACAAGACTTAAGGAGTAGGAACTAGCACTATAATATTGTTTGTAGACAACTCATTATCAATCAAGATAACTATCCTCTTGTTTGTTATATAATCTTTAACATACTATTACTCGTAAATAGGACCCCCTTCTCTTTTTCTACCTATCTTTCCTTTTTTCCTAAGTCCCTTGCTTAAACTCATGTTTAGGCAACCTTTTGTTGTCTTCCTTGAACTCAGGCAGGGTTTTTGTTTGTTCCTCGAACCTCTCATTTTACCGCTTATATCATTTGAATTTCATTAGGTGGTGTTTTCTTATCATTTTCAAACTTACCATTCCTTCAAGAGTGGGTGTATTTGTTTTAATAACCCAAGTGATGAGTTCTCATGCATCAGAAGCTAGAAACTTCACCCACAAGTTATATCTTTGGGTGATATTCTTTAGACTATTTGAAACCTAGGCGGTGTTTTATTAAGTGAACTATCCATTTTTCCACCCAGAAGCTTTTCAGTGATTAACTGAATAATAGTAAGCTTAATTCACATAAGCAATGCATTATATAAAAATTAAAATAGTATTTTCAAATACGGTATGAACAAGAAACCAATGAAGCCATGCATACAAAAATATAGTGATATCAAAAGAAATATTTTATTTATATATAAAAAATGTTTTTACATTGCATTGGCACTACAAAATTGTCTGATTCGACTACAAAATTTCATGTCATGGAAAAAATAGACAAAAGGAGACACTTCCATTGAGGCACATAGGGAAAATATGAGGAAAAAAATGCCCTCAATAGCAGTCTAGAGGCATTCAACTTGGGCTAGTGATAGTAGGTTCTCGTGTGACTAGAGGAATTGTGCAAAGAGTCCCATATCATTTCTTATGACTCATGTGCACAGAAGAACCATAGATTCCTTCAAAGTCTCATATTGAAGGGTTGATACAATGCAGATGGCATCAACTATTAGTCCATTTTGAGGGTAGTGGCTAAGCCCATTGATCACCACATTAATATGATGATGGAATTTAGGGTTTACTAGGTGCTCCAGTGCTCTTACACCCTAGTCACGGTGGGTAGAAGTCATGATGACTATGTATATAAAATGCACCAACATAGTTATGTTGTGTACATGAGTTTGGATCAAGAATGCTTCGCCCAGAATGTTGCAAAGAATTTCTTTTTCTACCTCACTTTGTATCGTGAAGACCTCTTTTAGCTGGTCCAATATATGCCTAAATGGTGGACTACATTCAATCTCTTCCAAGACAATGTAGTCATTGGTATAATTACCATCACTTTGAGATCTCACCATGTTTAATGCTATTGATTGATGAAGAAAGGTGACACTAGTTGAATTTATAAAAGATTAGTTAGAAATTGGCATGTTCTCCTAAGTTTTATGAGATGGAAATTTAGTCCCAATTTATGGTTGATTTGAGCTAGTTTAAATTACAATTTCTCATCAAGCAACATACACATGCTACCACTTGATATTCCCTAGATGTTGCATTAATTATTTGGTTGTGTGAGAGGACATTTGGTGGATGTTGGTGAGATCAAGATCAGTTTTTCTTGTTGATGTCTATTCCTTTCCCAAGATTAATTATTTTTGTTGATTTTAGCAATTTTCAAGAAACAATGGAGAAGAAAGAAGTCCACTAATTTAGTAATGACTTTAGCAACTATCTAGTGGCATTAGCTTTACTATAAATTTGAAAATGTAAAATAAGATAGCCTGGTTCTTCCAGACATACACCTTGTGGTGTTGTTGAGAGGGATTTAAGCATTTATTTCAGACTGTAATGGTTTATAATCTGTGTTATGAATTTAATGATATGTCTAGTATGTTGATCTTTGTATTATGCATGTGATATAGTTGTGTCTTCTTTGAAGGATAAGTTGTATAGTATTCATTTATTGTAGTATGATTTTATTTCTTTGATTGGATAGTCATAGGTTTTCAATCTTTGGATTGGTCATTTATGGCTTTGGTTTATGCTTCCCACGTTGGCTTCATATTTATGAACTAGCGCTGGCCACCTTTTCTACTTTCTGGTTAAAATCATGCCTGTATTCATTAGATTAGATAAATTCATTAAAAATTTGGTGAGGGAGTTATAGCTCAACAAAATTAAGATAAAAGCCACAAATGCAATTATGGTCTATTTAGAGTTGTTAGTGGATTTTCACTAGTGTTATATTTGGGTCAAGAGTCATTTGTTTAAGCATATTTGTTTTGAGCCATTCCATTCACTAGCACATACTAAATGGCTTAGGGTGTGTTTTACAACACAATTTTTTCCTTAGTATAGGAAGTGAGCCTCATAGAATAAAGTAGAAGGGATTAGCTTCATCTTACGTACCTAGGGTCTTCCTAATAAAAAAATGTAATCAATGTATCTTTTAATTCAATATGAAACCCCATTGGGACCATCTTGGCTCCTAATGCGACTGAGATCATTCTCTTTTCCAATGGTGGTCACTTTTAGGTTGGCATTTAACTATGTAGCATATCTCTACATGATCTTATCTTGGTATGACCATATCCCATTATTTAAAGAAGGGAAAAAAGTATGATATTTATTACTTAATTGACATCTATTAGGGTTATCTTTATATTTAAGTGTCAAATCCAAAACTATAATTATAAGGAAAAATCTCCTTTTCTCATTAATTCAAACCCTATGTACGTCTATTTTAAATCAAAGAAGAAACCATGATCATGAAGTTTTACATTTGAGGGAATCATGTGTAGATCCACTTGATTTATCTTCTCTTCTAAGGGTGGAGTAATAGAATAGAGGTACTTAAAACTGATTCTTTAGAATATAGATAAAATATATCTTTATACAAGTTTATTGAAGATATCAAAAGGATCCCATGTCCCAATAGGAGGTGGCATGGGATCTACCACTAATGTGGCTTTTCCATGAAAGTGTGTCTCTTATTGAATGTTGGGTTATAATTTTTCTTCATCACAAACTACCTCCACCAAACCTATCATTTTTCATTACTGTAATGAGCTAGATAAGAACCATAAAAACATTTTTGTGTTTTGTAGGGAAATGGGCCTCTACCAACTATAATTGTTGTTGGTTTTCATGTCTTGAGGATTAAGGAACATTTTAATAAATAAATATTATTGATCCTCATGAAGTTTTGAGGACTTAAAGAATAATCAAAGTCACTTGGTAATGACATCAAGGATGTATACAACTCACTTGAAGAGCGTTCTCTGGATCATTTTAACAAAGTATACCCTTCTAAAAAATATTCTTTGGTGTCAACAAATGAATTATGATTTCTTTCTATTAGGTCCATCATTTTTAAATTTAAAATATATAATAAAATGTGACAAGAAAAGAAGAAACCTGTAATATTTTCTAAAAGAGAAGGGGAGGACTCAATTCTCAAGGATTCTTTTGATTACTTTCACAAGCATAAGTACCCAAATAATTAGTTAGTCCCCTCCTTTTATACTAAAACCCCCTAATGGAGTTTGATGAAAGCCTCTTAGAAATTTAGTCCTATAACATGGTAGCATGCAATTGTTGACTGAGTTCAATCAAAGGTAGTTTAATTGAAGCCACATTTAAATCGAATCTCAATGATTTTTGGTGTGATTTTTAGACATGAATCTTATTCATTTTGGCCTACAAATGAAACTCACTATTATGCTCTTATTCCATAAAGCTCAAGTTCACAATTATATTTAGATACAAATCCACAAACTCCATACAACACAATGCAAAAGGGAATATTCTAATTTTGATCCACATAGACAACTATCTAGAACATCTATATACAATGAGACACATCAACTTTATTATCTACATTAATTGACACTCATCTTAAATTATAAAACAAAGTGATACCATCCTTTGATAAGTAGTAGGTATTTTCCATACCGCGTCAAATTGTGATATTGTTATCAAGATTCAATCGTGTAGTTTTACGAGTCAAACTCATTGACCCATGATTTGAGGTATTTAGCACTCATTGCATCTAGGTGATGCTCACAAAGGTGAAGCACTCTATTCATTATCATGAGAGATGGGTTCT
The DNA here is from genome assembly GCA_007258455.2 of Sequoia sempervirens. Classification (NCBI taxonomy): domain Eukaryota; kingdom Viridiplantae; phylum Streptophyta; class Pinopsida; order Cupressales; family Cupressaceae; genus Sequoia; species Sequoia sempervirens. The sequence goes on from VDFB02353493.1 coordinate 44,876,074, forward strand.
TGTGAACCACCACTCATGAAACACGTGTCAATGAATTTGACTCATAAAACTACACGATTGAATCCTAATAGCAATATCATGATATCATCCTTCATTAATTATTATTTATAATGTGATTATAGTTTTTATCTAATATTAATTTGATCCATACTATTCCACTCAATCTAAAAGTAAGTGCACCGCTTCTTCAAGTAATTTTCTACATACCTCAAATGATGATGATGGCGCTTACTACTACTTCTACATAACTCAAATGACAATCATGACTTTGCTACTACTTATACTTACTAACGTAAAGATAATATATATGTTTTTAACCTTTACAAATACACATTGCTCACTCCCTAATCCTCTTTCTATTATAATATTAAAACCCCATTAACTAATTTCGACCCTTTTTTTATGTATCATTATCTAGAACTTTATCTAGAATAGCAACACATATCTAACATTTTGTCTCCAAACGCCCACCTATATATCAAAATCAATTACAATAAGACCAAAGCTTGGTTAAAAGTCCACTCCACCTTGGGATGAACCGAAATTTCTATCCCATCGCCAAATGGGCCCACCATCAACCGCGTATTTTCCCTGTACAAGTGCGGCGCACTTGGCATAATGTGTTTGTGTTCATTCTTTGTATTATTTCCTAATTTGGTCAATATACGCAGCCTTTTGCGGAAATGGACAACCAATGTTTCTGCAAAATAACGTCCGGACAAGAAATATCTACAATCTAATTTTGTAAAAGCCACAACGACTTGACTTACACCGACTGAGCTACCACCAAGTCAAAGTCATTCCTAAAGTCAATTATGGCAGCGTGCAGCCTCCATCAGGTCTGGAATTTGATGGTCTATTTGACCATTTTT
>VDFB02353493.1:44877045-45272643 GCA_007258455.2 Sequoia sempervirens
TTGTTAAATCATTTGTAGGAGGCCAACAGTGAGATCTTTCTTTTATTCATGCTTTATATTCCATTATTCTTTATTGTTAACTTAGGCTTAAGTTTTGTTTACACTTTTAATTGCTTAACCCATGAATTTACCCTATGCTACATTTGGTGAACCTGATGTGAATCGAACATGCAAACTTCGTCGAAATTGATTTTTTTTGCCACCATCAAATTTCTGGCTATCTAATTACCTAATCAAGACACTTTCCAATTTTTTTGAATTTTTCAAAACTTTGTCATTATTCCTAAGGAGGCATACCCTTACCTATTTAACACTGGGCCACGATTGGGGCATGTTATTTATTATTCTTCAACATAAATGCCTAAATGAAATTATGTCAAAAGAGGGGCAAATTGTAAACACTAAAAATTGTCCTCAGCCTATGACTCTAATTTTCAACATAATTTTAATCTTCATTTTCATAATTAAATAATGTTAATTGTTTAATTATTTTCTAAAGTCATTTGTTCTTTATTAATTAAATAACTTTAATTATTTAATTAATTCATTCTTGTTTTTATTCTTCCTTGATTAATTAAATAAATATTATTTATTTAATTATGTCACTAATTAAATCTATCTTCTATTAAATAATCATTTTAAATTATTTAATTCATTCCTATCACACTTTCAACTATAATTAAATAATCACTTTAATTATTTAATTGTTCTTTAGCCTTTTCTCTCTTTAATTAAATGAATCTTTATTTATTTAATTTAACCTCAAAATCTTGAATGTTGAATTAAATGATTATTTAATTCATAAAAAGATTTATTCATAGCATATTCCTCTATAATTAGATAATCTCTTTGTTATCTACTTAGTCATTTATCACTTATGTCTAGATCTACATTGATCATTCAGTTATCTGGTGATTTAATATCTGATTGTCTCTAATGAACAAACTTTCTATATTAATCAGTCCGTTATCTAGATTTATTCTTATCTTCTACATGCAAACCTCTATTAAGTAAATAACTTTAATTATTTAATTAATTTATTCTCATCTTCTATCTATTTCAACCTTTATCTTTACATGCAATCTCTATTCTTTTGTGTCTAGATTAGTTTCCACTAAAGAATAAATTATTATTTAATTTAATTCCCACTTTTTATGCTTTATCACTCACACTAATCTAAACCTAACTCTATCATATGTCATATCTTTAATCTCAATCATCGATTTATTTTTCAATCTAAGCCTATCATTCAAAAATAATGTTTTCTATAAATTGGTTTTACCTTCATCATTATGAATCCTTCCAAAATCTTATTAGTTTTGGAAGAAACTTTATAAATCTTTGATGTTTTACTATTATCATTATCATTAGGCCATGCTTGCATACTTAAGAGAAATCTGAGGTCATTATACTACAACAAAATGGAGAAGTGCAATGAAGGTGATCCCTGGAATGCATAAAGGGTTTGGTGAGATCTTTCTTTTATTCATGCTTTATATTCCATTGTTCTTTATTGTTATCTTATGTTATTTTTTGTTTACACTTTGAATTTCTTAATCCATGAATTTTACCTATGCTACATCACCTACAAGGCTTGACGAAGCCAAAGAGAGAAAGAGAGACAAAGATAGTTGTGAGAGCCAAGAGAGTAGTAGAGAGCATTGTAAGAATGTGAGAGTGTTGTAGTAAGCAAGAGAGTTGTGAAAGCTTGAGAGCTTGAGAAAAGAGAGAGAGAGAGAGAGAATGTCCAAGAGAGAAAATAAGAGATGGACATAAAAAAATGAAGATTCCCAGAGACTAACAAAATAAAAGAGATGGATTTAAAAGTATAGCAAAGAGGAGGGGAAAAGAAAGTTCTGAGCCTAATACTACACTAACAAAGTGGTAAAAGTTTCCAAATGGCCATTTGAATGTGGAAAATTTCATGGATAAAGTAGTGTGATATGTAAAATGCCCATTTGGCATGCTAGTTTTGGATATACTGCTAAAATGATAAGAGGAAATGCAAGGGGTTTGATGCAAAGCTGATCTATAAAGGTAGCTATTGAGAAGGGGTCTTGAGCATCCTAAGAGGGAGAAAGGCTAGTGTAGGGGCTAAAATGATCCTACACAAATTCTAAGGGAAAGGACATTAAAGTGGATGTAGAAATGTAAGTCAAATTTTAAGGGGTACAATTTTATGATATGACACCATTAGTTTGCATCATCTTCCCCATCTATCCTTGCATCATCTCATCCATTTTGAGAGCACACTGTGTTCTCTTGAACCCACATGTCCTCTCAAGGGGGTCTCCTATATCCCTACTCTTCATCTTCACTCCATCATCTTTCTTCCTAGTCACTCCTTCAAATGACTATGGCATCTCCCTTAATCTAACCATCTTCTCTCTAGTTCTATATTTTAATCTTCTTTGAAATGATCCTACTTTGTAAGACCATCTCAAAGAAGGGAAAAATGTAGGCACCTACATTTGACCACTTACATTTGGTCAAGTTTATCCTTTTTCATCTAAATATCCTCTTATCCACATTAATGACATAATATTTCTATTATTTAATTAATATCCCTAACATATTTAATTAGCCAATTAAATAATTCTTTATCACCTCTTCTCTCTAAATTAAATAAGTGGACTAATGTATTTAATTTAGTCACAAAACCTATAGGGATTACATTTAAATATTTAATTCCATCTTCCCTTTCTCTCTCCTCTTGTCACATCCTCCATAGTTTTCCTCTGATCCTAATTAACTTGTATAATCCTATCATTAGGATGTCCACATTCCTAATCATTGATTAGGGAGGTGTCACATTCTCCATAAAATGCAAGTGGGATTATAATCTCCTTTACACACCTAATGATCCTTCTAATCCCATGTTTGCACAACCTAATCAACCCCTTGGTGAGCCCCCTAATAAATGCTAGCCCATACCTACAAGGATTTTTAAATTCCTTTTTATTTCTCCCACATCCCCAAATATAATTTTAAATTCCATTTTATTTCCCAAGGTCCTTTGGAGGAATTTTTAATTCCTCCTTAATCCCTATGAGGATTATAAGGGAATTTTAAATTCCCTTTTGTCCTCTCTTGCCTATCCCTATGGTACCTACCAAGTACCCCTATCTTGTCTCATGCATCCACAAGATGACAAGTTCCATCTCATTGTGGGTTGAGATGTCTCAACATGGATCTCAACCCTTGATCTCTAACTCCTAATCCTAGTGCTCGATCAAAAATCCTCCAAGCTATATATCCAAAAACTTAGCCATTTTATTTTACTCTCACCCATTTTTCATTCAATCACCATTACACTATCTAATTTTCAAGTGAGCACACATCAAAGTCACACATCATGGGAAAATGAACATAACAAGAGGCTTCTTACACTAGTTTGAACTCCTTATTGCCTTATCTTGAGTGTTTTTCTCTTGTTTTTAATTTTTTCTTGGTTTTATTGGTTTCCTTGCATTTTTAGTTGATTAAAACACCTACACATAGAATAGATGCATCCAATTAATATTATGCCAAATAAAATAGGACCAAGAACTATTCACCCTAGGGCATATGGGTACCCCTATTTTTTTGGGGACCAATTTTGGATATGTCGGTGTCAATGTTTAATATTCAAAATTTAAGTTACAAATGTTGGCTATCATGATTTATTTTTTGGGAAATTCAAGAAATGCTTATAAATACCTAGTTATTACATCATTTGAGATCTAACAAGCATTAAGTGAAATTATATTGGTGAACTTATGATCAAGAGCACTATCAAGCAAGTCAAGAGGAGAATTTCAAATCTTTATTGCAACAATTCAAGATCCTAACATCATGTCAAATCCTATGTGAGCTTATGCGTGTTCATGTTGTCATTGTTTTGTGAAGGCTGACACTTTTGTAGGTCTCCAAAGCATTCAAGCAATCAAGAAAGAAATATCAAAGATATTGAAGTGAAGTGCATGACTTTAGTCCTTCAGGAAGCCATTGAAGGGTGGTGAAGTGTAACACTTTGTGATTTCATCATTCCTTCCTATAGATTATCATTTTATCATTGAAATTTCCATTGTGGAAGTTGAAACACTAATATGGGGTTTGACTAAGGAAAGCCCCTAAATGGCACAACATATCTTCTCTTTGTGAATATGCAGATTTTAGGTTTTAAAAGGATTGAAGGAAGCTTGAAGAAAAAATATTCATTATTGCACTTGAAGCCCTAAATTTTGTTAACTCACAAAAAATCACCTACAAAATTATTCAATAGTGTTCTAGAAACTCTACAACTAGGAATCAAAAGCTTGGATATATTTGTTATCAATTTTTTGCCACAACTCAAATTGATAGAGCTAATTAATTCAAGGTTAATTTTAAGGTGAAATATTTCAACTTATTTTTGTAGATTTTTTAACCATTGCAAATATTTGAGTTGTTGCAGTTTTGAGGTGCAATGTGTTTCAGTTGCCATATATCATTTGAAGCATAGTATTTCATGAAATGAAAAGGAAATACTTTCTTTTGTATTTAGTTTTATCCATAATGATTCATATATTGTTTGCAAAATAAAGGTACAAAATTGAACAAGAATTATACAAATGTTGTTTTATATTCATTGGATTAAAAAGGAGAATCAAGTGTCCCACAAAAGCCATGGGAGTAGCTAGAAAAATGGATCATAAAGAATACTCTATGCTACTAAAGATAAAAGAGAGAAGAACATATAAGAGAGAACATAATCATCATTTCCTAGTTGTGCCTTTGAGTTGACTTCAATGTTGAGCTCTCCTTTCTGCTTCCATGCTCCAAGTGAACCTACAAGTGGATGAAAGTTTCATTAGAGCTTAGACTACGAACACTCCTACATGATCCATCAACAGTAATGTAGAATATTGTATATGATGCATTGAATCAACTGGGCAAAAAAAAGAGGAGTGCAAGGGAATACCAAGGAGAAAATATCATGAGAAAATTTTGTAATCATTTTTTTAATCTAATATTTTTTCTTTTCTTTTGTAGGTATAGGAAAATTTATGTTGTTGATTTGTTTTGAACATCATAAAGCATGTGGTGTAAAATGGGCTCCCACAAGGGTTGAGACTTGGCATGCTGCCCCCCAACATTCCATGGAGGGATTTCAGAAAAGAAACAATTCAATATTTTTCAAGGAGATATACATCTAAAGGAGTGCATCAAAGTGTCATGAGAGCTCAAGCAAGTGATCATCTAGGATAGTTAAGTATGATAGTGCAATGAATTGAAGATCATAGAAGATCAATTGCTCAAGTGAATTATCATCAAGTGCATCATCGTGAAATGAGATAGTCAACATGCATACATAATGCCTTGTTTACAAATCAAATAATAATAGCTGAAACAAATGGGGAAGCATCTAAGAATCAACAACAACTATTTTTATTTCAAAATCTTTCATGCAAACAATAGTCTTAAATCAACTGTTGCTTCCCAAGAAAACAAAAATACATGAAGAGTGCCAAAGTAAGTTTTGGATCCATCAAGAAATGACTTTACAAGTGGTTGCAAGTGAACTTCTGAAGGAAAAGGATGAATGGAAAAGAGGCATGGTCGAATCTGGGTACAATGCATTAAGTGTTGTGTTGAATGCAACTTGAAACAACATCATTAATGAAGGTATTTTTGCAAAATCTAAGCTTGTTTTATTACTTCTAATGCTACAAATATAAGGGGAAAATCTAATTTGCATTGTTTCATAGATATATGGAGCTGGAAATGCATTTTTTCTTAAGTATTCAAGTGCATAAAATGAGTGAATATATGACCATGAAATGCATTGAAAGTAAGCATAGAATCTTCTATATGTGCTTCATTTTCAGTAAAAGAATGCAAATAAAAGTTGTAATCAATAGTGGAAAGCTCCAAGGTGTTTGAAGGCTTTGAAATAGTGTCAAAATGACAAATGAGATCAACCAATAAATTACTAGTGTGTGCATTTTGATGGATGCTTCAAAAGTTGCATTGTTTTAGTTTCATTTGGAGGCAAATGGTGGAATTATAAAAAAACAAGAACTACAAAAAGAAATGAAAGCTACAAAATTTCTTGTTTTTCCTAAAGTTAAGCATATGTGAAGTAAATTTTACATTATGAAAGTAAACAAATGAAGCTACAATAATGGGCTCAAATAGTGAAAACATTTGTTTCTTTTCAAGACAATGAGCCAATTTTTAAATAAACTAGGGTTTCAAAATGTAGCAAATGCATAATACCCAATTCGAGCCTTCAAGGAGGAATCCACATTGTTTCCATTTAAATGTTTCAAAATGCATAAGTAAAGGCACTTTGAGCTTATGAATGATTGCAATCAAGCTCAACTAAGCTCTCATGGCTGCAACCTGAGAGTCATTTCTCTTACAAATGATAATACCCATTTAGGAAAATGTGTTCCAAACACAAATGCAAAGCAAATTAAGTTTTTTGAGCTTGTTACTAGTGGACCATGCCAATGTTAAGTGAAGATAGTGGATCCAATGGTCATGACCATGATGGGTTGGTAAACCTAGAAATGAGGTGACAAGTTACTAATACATGTTCAATGGAAGGCATGAGAAATGGAAATGCATAGAAACCCTAACTAGTTCTCTCATGGTCATGACTATGGAGAGTTTCTCTCTTCAAAAATCAAATACCCACTTAGGGTTTTGCCACCGAAATGCAAGCATAGTGATGAATAAAAAATCCATAAGCTCATACAAACAATGGAGCTCTCAGAAAATGGACAAATGAAAGCTAATGGTCATGGCCTTCATAATGGCTAAACTCAAAAAAATCATAGAACTTCATATTTTTTATGAGAAAAGATTGAATAAAGCTTTTTATTTAAGAGGGAAATGCATCAAAAGAGAAACATAGAGCTCACCTTGAATGTTTTTGTGGAGAATCTCATCAAAGCTTATGGCCAAATCACTTTAAGAAGCCTGAGCAAACTCTCATATGGCGGCCATGAAGAGTGGATAAATGATGTCAACACAATGGAAACACAAATTCATTAAAAAAAATCATGGGCATAGCCAAGTGGCCCTTGTTTCTCTTCAATATCATGTCAAAAAATGCACCAAAATATAGATGAAAGTGCTTACCATAAAATGTATAGGAGAGCACAACAAAATGGAGAAGAAAAAAACTTGAATGGTGGAGTCTCTACTCCAAACCCTAACTCCCATGGTGGCACCCAACAGAGCCCCATTTTCCTCAATATGGCCAATGCAAATGATAACCATAAAATGTGTTTAGAGTCGGTTTTGTGTTAGGGCTTTTCCCATGTGCCCGATTCAAATGTGATTTTAATCACATTTCTTTTCAAAAATAAAATGTCATAAATCATATATGCTTTGTTGCCTAGGTTGAATTCCTTAGGATTTTTATTTTTATTTTTAAAGAAAATCAAATTTATAACCATACACATTGCCCCTCTCACTAGGGTAAGCCCCTTCAATGCCTTAGAAATATTTGTTGCTAGAACTTTTCCTTGGGAAATATTGAATGATGGCTCTAGGCCCTCTAATTTTTTCCTAAGTCTTGAATACTTTGGAGTTTCCTTCGAGTGCAAATCATCATATGTGCTAGGAGGGTCACAAAAATTTTATGATTTTTTATAGAAAAATCAAGAATGTTCAAAACCTTAGTTTAATATTTTGATTTTTTGCACAAAATTGCAAAAAAAATAGAGCATTTAGAGATAAATTGTAAAAATCAAATGTAATCAGGCTTTATGATTTTGTAATTTAGAAACTGCAAGCTATAAGACACTAATTAAGCAATGTTTCTATAAATTGCTTAATTAGTTAAATTTATTTAAATACAATTAAGTTGTGCACTTGAGTGACATCAAACCTTGCCTTTTGAGTTGAGTACTTGGGTGGATTTGAAGAAGAGGAGACAAACTGAAGTTTCTATTTTCAATTTCTAGCTGTTTGCACTTGTTCTGGTGGATTTTTTGGATGGACCCTTTGGAGATGGAAATTTTCCATATTTTTCAGGTAGTTTAGAGTAAATTTTTGGCACTATTTTCCAAGCTTTTTCTTGAGCTCAAAAATGCAAAATGACTTGCTTTTTGGAGAGGTAGTGGGCTATATTTCTCTATTTTTCATCATGGATGTCACTTGCAGGCTATATAGTTTGAGAAATTTGAATTTCTTAGGGTTTAGAATTTTGTTTCTTTCTCTCATATGCATTGCAGAGAGTTTTATAAACTTTTGAATTAGATTTTGATGTCTTACTCCTTCAATCTCAATATAATCAATGGAGTTTTCCTTTCCTTTTCTCTTTTCATGTTCTTATAGTGATAATATGATCATTGTTTATGATTCAGAGTGGTGAATCCTTCTATTTTCTTATTATTGTGGGTTGAAGGAAAGAATTGCAGATATTTCAGGTTGCATATTATATTAAATTTTTCTTGAGTCTTTATGCAAAGCACTAGCAATAGGATAGCCAAGCCTATCTTGACTAAGGGTGCAGTCTTGGTTGCCAACAATATCATCAAATGACCTCAAAATCATAGTACGAGTAGCATACATGAATCCATGCACCCTAGGGTGACTCTATCCTCTACACTGATTAGAACCATTTTTTTTGGGCAAGTACACAGTCCTCTATACTTCCCAAATCTACCTACAAATTTTTCTTTCAATCTATTAATCATCAAGATATTGCAATTTTCATATTAGGGCACATTTTTGAATTAGGTTAATCATAGAAAATCAGTTTTAGTCCATTTCTAAGGCTCAAAAGGATCAGATCCATGGGTCTGATTGACTCACCTTCATGATTGAAATTCAATCTAAATGCCTTGTTGATCTACATTCTAATGTACATTTGAAAAAGGAGCAAAAGCAACCCTAGGTTTAGACATTAAACTTAGGGTTCCCTTTTTCTTATGTTACAAATATGCCATGTTGTTGGCCATTTGCATTTCAATCATCCTTGGATCCATAATAAAAAAGAGACTTGTAGTTTTGACAAATATGAGGTGAAAGTTGAGAGATATAATCCTTGCCCTCATCATCTTGTGCTAAAGGCTTGATGTGTTGTAAAAGGGTCTAAGTGAGTGAGTTGATGGATTGTAGGGTCACAACCTCAATACACTCCTTTGTAATAAAAAGGATTGTGATATTCTCAATATTTTTTCTAGCTGCAACAAGTTTTTGTGCCTAGTCTTGGGCATGATATGCCCCCTCCTTATCCTCTATAGAGTCCCCACCTCTAACTTGGAACTCCCACATGTCAAAGTAGTTTGGGATCTAATTAAGGATAAACACAAAATAGATTTTCCTCAAAAAATTATTATAGGACCTCATTGTTGTTGCATGGAGGATGGTAGAAATTGGTACAATACCTATCCCAAAAATTATTACTTATCCCTTGGCATTGGAACCAATTGATATGGAAGCTCTTGGAACTACTATATAGGGGTACATTAGTTCATGGGTCAATGAACAATTCACACATTAGATTTCAATATTTTTTTACTTGTTCATAGGAAATTGTTTTGGCATATAATTATCATCTTCTTCCCTCTTGTTTGACTAAGTGTTAATTTTTCCACTTATAGAATCTATGTGAGAGATGATAGATTCCAATGAAGTGGCAAGGGTAGATTGATGGGAGGTTATTCCACTTATATTTCTTAGGTATTCAATTAGTGTTTGAGGTTATTTGTTATTTTCTATTTTCCTTAGGATTTTTTCTTACATCAAGCATTGTTGAAGGAGTTAAATGGTGTGGTTATTCTTCACCAAGGATTTTTGTGAATTAGTGAATTAGGGTTTTCATGAATTGGTGGGGGTTTTGATTCCTAAAAATTACAAAAAAAATGAATCAAAATAATTTTTCTATTTCTTTTTAATTGAATTTTTTCACTAAAAATCTAATACACTACTTGCCTCCTCAACCTTGTGGACATCATAGGAAAATTTTGGTAATTATTTTATGAAAAAAATAAAATGTGTGTTTTCCTTGGCTTGTACTATGTTGTGGAGGTTTTGAGAGGTTAATTTCAAATGAGCTCAACCTATACACAATCTATTTTTTATGTCAAAAATACAAATATGTTATAAAACACTCACATTATGTTCTAGATGTACCAAAAATTGGTGGTGGCCACATTTTTTTTAAGCGAAAGGCAGTTAGCCTATATATATATTAATATATGATAATCAAATTTAAAAAAAATTGTAATCCATAGCTCTTGGTGGTGGCCACATTTTTATCCCTCTTATTTTTCTATATTCCCATTTGTTCTCATAAATCTTTTAGCACAAGTAAATGAGTCTATAGGAAATGGTAGAAATCCTTTATAACAATTAAAAGTAATCACATCTACCTCCAAGATTCACCAACAAAAATAATCTCATTGTATAGGAATCTATCTCACTAATACCATAAACATATATTACAACATCAATAAATATCCCTCATGTTGTATTATTCAATAAGTATCAACTCGTCAGCATTTGTTTTGGAGACATATTATATAAATATGATCCAATTTAATTGTAATCTCCTTGGTGGATAAGTCAAAATTATCTATACCTAAACCCACCTCACTATGAGGGTGGTGATTCTCCTTATGTCATAATAATGATAGCAACATTGCCATATGCCTTAACTTTTTCCTCTAATAGAGATTAATCAACATCAATATGCAGGATATAATACATGCTCCAATTTATTTTTATTGCATGATCTCTCATATACATCCAAATTTATCTACACAAATAGTGACAAGAAAAAGCACAATTCATTCAAAATCTACTCAAAATGCATGCTTTTTTTTCTTAATTTTTTTTCTATTTTGATTGCTTTACAAAGTTTTAAACTCCCTAATAACTTTGGCCAAGTGAGTAAGGGGATAATTACAACCAAAAGTGTAATCAAATACTAAGAATTTTCTCCCACAAAGCATGATTATAGAATACCTTCACATTAGCTTCTGTTAGGTATTATTGGTTTGAAAACTTACTTTTCCTATACATGATTGCATATTAGTAAAGATCACTAACAATCTAAATATAAAATTTAAATTTATTGGAAATTTTTGGGAATGCAAAGGGAAAAAGTAATTATTGTTTTTGTAATCTGAGTTTTAGTAGGAAAAACCTATGCCAAAAGTTTTAAACTCCTTATTAGGATAAAAATGGAACAAGAGAATTTTTTCTTTTTCTTTTTCTAAGTTCTTTTTTTTGGTTATTTTTATTCATGTGATTTATTTAGTTTTCCCATACATAATTAATTTTTAGATATAACATGTTTACAATTTGTTAAAATTTTCACCTTTCATTATCCACAAGATCATTTTCATTACAAAAATCTTCTTTAAATACTTATGAATCTTTATGATCTCAAGAAACTCACTTATTTGTGTTCCTTTTACCTTTTTTTTCTTCCTTTTGTCAGAGTAAATTAACCTTTTATAAAAGGTCCTATTGATGCTTCCTCTATAGTTCTATTAGTGTTTCCCTATAATGGTAAATATTTTGTGATGCATACAAGAGAAAGAAAATATTTTCTAAAAGATGGTTTCTAGAATATAATTTCATCTAAAGCTAGTAACTCTACAAGAATGTCAAACTCATCTTGGCCTTAAAGCATTCTTGAATTGGTTGAAATAATTTAAATAATTCTAAGAGGATAGTAATGACATAGTGTGATGGTTAAATTGCAATGCATTGTAGTTCTTTCCACCAAGGTTCAAATCCCTACTAGGTTTTTATTGCTAATAATTCATGTTTGGGATGGGGTCCCTCATTTGTGACCTTATTGGTTCATAGCTCTAGTTAAAAGCATTTACCTATAGTTTTAAAATAACTCTATGAGGGTTTGGAGATGTCTATGTTCCTATGGAGAAAAAAAACCTATATTTTCTAACCATTATATTCAAGGCATAATTCTATTGAGTAATAATTAGTATTATTCTTTTGATAATTTCAAAATTATTGGGTTCTCTCCCAATGGTAATGTCTAACTTATTTCCTTTTTTAGATTCTCCTATGCTTAGCTCATCTTCATAAAAAATCATTTGATTGCCTCATTAATTTTTTTGATGGATCCCAAATATCATTGGAATGTACTAATATTGAGGATGAGATTTGATTGATCAAAGAAGCATGAGGATTATTGGTCAATTAATTATCAACTAAGAGAGAATGTCTATGCTTTTTAGAACTAATTTTTCCTTATTCAATTGATGAAGTTCAAGAAGTGTAACACTTTGTAGTTGGAACAAAGAATAATTGATCACTTGTTAATGACATCAAGGAAGTATATAACTTACTTGAAGATGCTTCTATGGATGGTGCTAAAAAATTATACCATCTTGACAAAGCTTTCTTCGTGTCAACATATGAATTAAGATTTTATTGTGTTAGGTCTATCAATTTTAATAAAAATTAATTTAAAGGGGTGATCCATCTTAGAATGAGAGAAGTTGATAGTTCACTAGAAGTATTCAAGTAGGTATATTTAATTTAGTTGTTTCATCTTCTTTTATGTAAGAAAGCATATCTATCTCCAAGACCATGTTAATGGTACAAATATTATAGAGAATTTTATGTGGTTGTATTTTTCCAATAACACTATCGATTTTGTATTCATTTTTAGTGAGAAGATTGAATCATATTTTAGTTTTTTTCCTTTCTCCATAGTTTTTATTCTTATAAGAATAATTATTTTAGTGAGTTCATCACTCTTTTTAAAATACAAGACTTAAGGAGTAGGAACTAGCACTATAATATTGTTTGTAGACAACTCATTATCAATCAAGATAACTATCCTCTTGTTTGTTATATAATCTTTAACATACTATTACTCGTAAATAGGACCCCCTTCTCTTTTTCTACCTATCTTTCCTTTTTTCCTAAGTCCCTTGCTTAAACTCATGTTTAGGCAACCTTTTGTTGTCTTCCTTGAACTCAGGCAGGGTTTTTGTTTGTTCCTCGAACCTCTCATTTTACCGCTTATATCATTTGAATTTCATTAGGTGGTGTTTTCTTATCATTTTCAAACTTACCATTCCTTCAAGAGTGGGTGTATTTGTTTTAATAACCCAAGTGATGAGTTCTCATGCATCAGAAGCTAGAAACTTCACCCACAAGTTATATCTTTGGGTGATATTCTTTAGACTATTTGAAACCTAGGCGGTGTTTTATTAAGTGAACTATCCATTTTTCCACCCAGAAGCTTTTCAGTGATTAACTGAATAATAGTAAGCTTAATTCACATAAGCAATGCATTATATAAAAATTAAAATAGTATTTTCAAATACGGTATGAACAAGAAACCAATGAAGCCATGCATACAAAAATATAGTGATATCAAAAGAAATATTTTATTTATATATAAAAAATGTTTTTACATTGCATTGGCACTACAAAATTGTCTGATTCGACTACAAAATTTCATGTCATGGAAAAAATAGACAAAAGGAGACACTTCCATTGAGGCACATAGGGAAAATATGAGGAAAAAAATGCCCTCAATAGCAGTCTAGAGGCATTCAACTTGGGCTAGTGATAGTAGGTTCTCGTGTGACTAGAGGAATTGTGCAAAGAGTCCCATATCATTTCTTATGACTCATGTGCACAGAAGAACCATAGATTCCTTCAAAGTCTCATATTGAAGGGTTGATACAATGCAGATGGCATCAACTATTAGTCCATTTTGAGGGTAGTGGCTAAGCCCATTGATCACCACATTAATATGATGATGGAATTTAGGGTTTACTAGGTGCTCCAGTGCTCTTACACCCTAGTCACGGTGGGTAGAAGTCATGATGACTATGTATATAAAATGCACCAACATAGTTATGTTGTGTACATGAGTTTGGATCAAGAATGCTTCGCCCAGAATGTTGCAAAGAATTTCTTTTTCTACCTCACTTTGTATCGTGAAGACCTCTTTTAGCTGGTCCAATATATGCCTAAATGGTGGACTACATTCAATCTCTTCCAAGACAATGTAGTCATTGGTATAATTACCATCACTTTGAGATCTCACCATGTTTAATGCTATTGATTGATGAAGAAAGGTGACACTAGTTGAATTTATAAAAGATTAGTTAGAAATTGGCATGTTCTCCTAAGTTTTATGAGATGGAAATTTAGTCCCAATTTATGGTTGATTTGAGCTAGTTTAAATTACAATTTCTCATCAAGCAACATACACATGCTACCACTTGATATTCCCTAGATGTTGCATTAATTATTTGGTTGTGTGAGAGGACATTTGGTGGATGTTGGTGAGATCAAGATCAGTTTTTCTTGTTGATGTCTATTCCTTTCCCAAGATTAATTATTTTTGTTGATTTTAGCAATTTTCAAGAAACAATGGAGAAGAAAGAAGTCCACTAATTTAGTAATGACTTTAGCAACTATCTAGTGGCATTAGCTTTACTATAAATTTGAAAATGTAAAATAAGATAGCCTGGTTCTTCCAGACATACACCTTGTGGTGTTGTTGAGAGGGATTTAAGCATTTATTTCAGACTGTAATGGTTTATAATCTGTGTTATGAATTTAATGATATGTCTAGTATGTTGATCTTTGTATTATGCATGTGATATAGTTGTGTCTTCTTTGAAGGATAAGTTGTATAGTATTCATTTATTGTAGTATGATTTTATTTCTTTGATTGGATAGTCATAGGTTTTCAATCTTTGGATTGGTCATTTATGGCTTTGGTTTATGCTTCCCACGTTGGCTTCATATTTATGAACTAGCGCTGGCCACCTTTTCTACTTTCTGGTTAAAATCATGCCTGTATTCATTAGATTAGATAAATTCATTAAAAATTTGGTGAGGGAGTTATAGCTCAACAAAATTAAGATAAAAGCCACAAATGCAATTATGGTCTATTTAGAGTTGTTAGTGGATTTTCACTAGTGTTATATTTGGGTCAAGAGTCATTTGTTTAAGCATATTTGTTTTGAGCCATTCCATTCACTAGCACATACTAAATGGCTTAGGGTGTGTTTTACAACACAATTTTTTCCTTAGTATAGGAAGTGAGCCTCATAGAATAAAGTAGAAGGGATTAGCTTCATCTTACGTACCTAGGGTCTTCCTAATAAAAAAATGTAATCAATGTATCTTTTAATTCAATATGAAACCCCATTGGGACCATCTTGGCTCCTAATGCGACTGAGATCATTCTCTTTTCCAATGGTGGTCACTTTTAGGTTGGCATTTAACTATGTAGCATATCTCTACATGATCTTATCTTGGTATGACCATATCCCATTATTTAAAGAAGGGAAAAAAGTATGATATTTATTACTTAATTGACATCTATTAGGGTTATCTTTATATTTAAGTGTCAAATCCAAAACTATAATTATAAGGAAAAATCTCCTTTTCTCATTAATTCAAACCCTATGTACGTCTATTTTAAATCAAAGAAGAAACCATGATCATGAAGTTTTACATTTGAGGGAATCATGTGTAGATCCACTTGATTTATCTTCTCTTCTAAGGGTGGAGTAATAGAATAGAGGTACTTAAAACTGATTCTTTAGAATATAGATAAAATATATCTTTATACAAGTTTATTGAAGATATCAAAAGGATCCCATGTCCCAATAGGAGGTGGCATGGGATCTACCACTAATGTGGCTTTTCCATGAAAGTGTGTCTCTTATTGAATGTTGGGTTATAATTTTTCTTCATCACAAACTACCTCCACCAAACCTATCATTTTTCATTACTGTAATGAGCTAGATAAGAACCATAAAAACATTTTTGTGTTTTGTAGGGAAATGGGCCTCTACCAACTATAATTGTTGTTGGTTTTCATGTCTTGAGGATTAAGGAACATTTTAATAAATAAATATTATTGATCCTCATGAAGTTTTGAGGACTTAAAGAATAATCAAAGTCACTTGGTAATGACATCAAGGATGTATACAACTCACTTGAAGAGCGTTCTCTGGATCATTTTAACAAAGTATACCCTTCTAAAAAATATTCTTTGGTGTCAACAAATGAATTATGATTTCTTTCTATTAGGTCCATCATTTTTAAATTTAAAATATATAATAAAATGTGACAAGAAAAGAAGAAACCTGTAATATTTTCTAAAAGAGAAGGGGAGGACTCAATTCTCAAGGATTCTTTTGATTACTTTCACAAGCATAAGTACCCAAATAATTAGTTAGTCCCCTCCTTTTATACTAAAACCCCCTAATGGAGTTTGATGAAAGCCTCTTAGAAATTTAGTCCTATAACATGGTAGCATGCAATTGTTGACTGAGTTCAATCAAAGGTAGTTTAATTGAAGCCACATTTAAATCGAATCTCAATGATTTTTGGTGTGATTTTTAGACATGAATCTTATTCATTTTGGCCTACAAATGAAACTCACTATTATGCTCTTATTCCATAAAGCTCAAGTTCACAATTATATTTAGATACAAATCCACAAACTCCATACAACACAATGCAAAAGGGAATATTCTAATTTTGATCCACATAGACAACTATCTAGAACATCTATATACAATGAGACACATCAACTTTATTATCTACATTAATTGACACTCATCTTAAATTATAAAACAAAGTGATACCATCCTTTGATAAGTAGTAGGTATTTTCCATACCGCGTCAAATTGTGATATTGTTATCAAGATTCAATCGTGTAGTTTTACGAGTCAAACTCATTGACCCATGATTTGAGGTATTTAGCACTCATTGCATCTAGGTGATGCTCACAAAGGTGAAGCACTCTATTCATTATCATGAGAGATGGGTTCTTGTGAACCACCACTCATGAAACACGTGTCAATGAATTTGACTCATAAAACTACACGATTGAATCCTAATAGCAATATCATGATATCATCCTTCATTAATTATTATTTATAATGTGATTATAGTTTTTATCTAATATTAATTTGATCCATACTATTCCACTCAATCTAAAAGTAAGTGCACCGCTTCTTCAAGTAATTTTCTACATACCTCAAATGATGATGATGGCGCTTACTACTACTTCTACATAACTCAAATGACAATCATGACTTTGCTACTACTTATACTTACTAACGTAAAGATAATATATATGTTTTTAACCTTTACAAATACACATTGCTCACTCCCTAATCCTCTTTCTATTATAATATTAAAACCCCATTAACTAATTTCGACCCTTTTTTTATGTATCATTATCTAGAACTTTATCTAGAATAGCAACACATATCTAACATTTTGTCTCCAAACGCCCACCTATATATCAAAATCAATTACAATAAGACCAAAGCTTGGTTAAAAGTCCACTCCACCTTGGGATGAACCGAAATTTCTATCCCATCGCCAAATGGGCCCACCATCAACCGCGTATTTTCCCTGTACAAGTGCGGCGCACTTGGCATAATGTGTTTGTGTTCATTCTTTGTATTATTTCCTAATTTGGTCAATATACGCAGCCTTTTGCGGAAATGGACAACCAATGTTTCTGCAAAATAACGTCCGGACAAGAAATATCTACAATCTAATTTTGTAAAAGCCACAACGACTTGACTTACACCGACTGAGCTACCACCAAGTCAAAGTCATTCCTAAAGTCAATTATGGCAGCGTGCAGCCTCCATCAGGTCTGGAATTTGATGGTCTATTTGACCATTTTTTCAATTTTAGATCATATATTACAGCTATAAAATTTATTAGACCGTATAGTTTGACTTGCTATATTTTTATTAAACCGTAAAAAAAATTATAAGCAAAATATAATATAGTAATTTAATTTATAATATATATCATTTTATAATTTTTATTATAAAAAAGATAAATTAGTTTAGAATAGAATATAACTTTTTTGAATACTTTCTAATATGAATTTAGAAACTTTGACATTTTTATAATAGTTATCATTTTTTATATTAATATATGTGATTTATAATATTATTATAAAAATAGATATTAATTTAGAATCTTTTCAAAATGGAATATAATTATTTTTAACTTTTAGAATATATTTAACAAGATTTTTTTATATGAACTTAAAAATTTTGTTAATTGCTAATTATAACAATATATTTTTATATTTATTACTAATAATTATCATTGTTTTCTGATTTTTAAAGATATTGCATTTACAAAAGATTTTATATAAAAATTCATAAATTAAACAATTTCTTTGACATGCATTTAAATGACCAAACCGTCATAAAATTTTCATATGATAGGTAGGGGTGACCGTCAAATTCCAGGCCTGGCCTCCATGCACTGCACAAATTTAATGTCTTCAAGACAATTTTACATACGTCCAAACCAATCAAAAACAAAAACAATATTGTTTTAAATTTAATAACCTTATTAAAAGGTAAATGCAACCTTATTAACATAAATCAATTTAAATTAGTTAAATTGTGAGTCTAGAAGAATAAATTGAATAATTAGATTCTATTTTAGAAAAGTAAAGGATTTGGTTAAGGTATCTAGTTTGAAATTACTTGCTTCAAGATTAGAAATGCATACTTTTTTGTTTAAATTTCACCATCATATGTCTATCATTGTTGTAGGTGTATCCCACTACTTTAGGTCGCTTTCATGCAATGTAACTTTGTTATGGGGTTGTAGGTTCTTTTGTAGGCATGCTTTACCATTACTATCAAGGACTTGTTAGGATCGAAGTGCAATCAATCTTGTAAATTGTATGCATTGACTTATTGTTAATATTGTTTTTGAACCATTCATAAGGAATGAGGGACTCACCATCAATAGTAAGTATTTCTTACCATCAAAGTCTTACTAGAATGATAACTTTTATTTATTAGTGGGCAGTAACTATTTTTTATTGATAAGAAGTTACTATTTACCAAAAAGGTGTTGACCAGATACTAAGAGGGGGGTAGGTGGGGGGCGAGGGGGTGGGTGGGAGTGGGAGAGGCAGTGTGAATCAATATCTTAAAAACTATAAAAATCATATAAATGTCTATTTAATTTTGTAAAACCCACAATAACTTGACTTACATTGACTGAGCTACCACCAAGTCAAAGTCATGTCCTCACATATTTGCATAGGTCAATTATGGCAGTGTGTGACCTCCATGCGCTGGACAAATTTAATATCTCCAAGACTATTTTACATTACTTTTATATTTGTGTTTCTAATTGTAAGAGCATATAACCTTTTTTTAAAAGTAATTCAATAAAATGCAAATTTATTAACATAAATCAATTTAAATTAGTTATATTGTGAGATTAGAAGAATAAATTGAATAATTAGATTTTATTTTCGAAAAGTAAAGGATACAGTTAAGGTATCTGGTTTGAAAAGTAATCATGAAGAAATTATTCTAATGGTACATTAAAATTGCTTGCTTCAAGATTAGAAATGCATACTTTTTGTTTAAATTTCACCATCAAATGTCTACCATTGTTGTAGGTTCATTCCACTACTTTAGGCCACTTTCATTCAATGCAACTTTGTTATGTGGTTGTGGGTTCTTTTTTAGGCAATTTGTACAGTTTTTCTTATTGGTTAGCTAAATTATATGCTTTACCATGACTATCAAGGATTTGTTAGGATTAAAGTGCAATCAATCTTGTAAATTATATGTGTTGACTTACTACTAATATTGTTTTTGAACCATTCATAATGGATGAGGGAATCCCCATCAATAGTAATTATTTCTTACCATTAGAGTTTTGTTGGTACAATAACTTTTATTTATTAGTGGGTGGTAACTATTTTTTATTGACAAGAAGTTACTATTTACCAAAGAGGCATATTGATTCTTATGATGGTTCTCGATGCCCATCTTCCCATGAGGTTAAAAAACTATAATTATTTTTAGATGGTTATAACACCATGGGAACTAAGACGAAAACAACCTTGAGATCTTGACAAAATAGGTGTTCACAAGGACAAACTATGTGTCAATTTTAATTAGTAAGTTGTAACCTACATTAGGAAATATAATTAATGTTTGGATTCTTCCATGGAAGGCACTAGGATATGATAACTAACTTGAATTCCCCATTTACGGGGTGAAAGTGTTATAAAATAGATGATAAGGGAGGTAGTAGTATGTAAAAAACTTCTATATGCTAGTGTTGAATGATTGAGGATTGAAGGAGAGAAAGAAAGGATTTCATGTAATCATTGTTTCTGAAAATAGTACAAATTTGGGCCTCTCTTCTTGGTGGAGTTTTTCTCAAAAGAGTTTATCTATGTAAATAGTGTGTTATATATTTATTTATTCTATTTCATAACTATTTGTGTTGATTTATTTATCTTACAATCTCCATTTGGTGCCACCACTATTTTTAACTCTACCAATGTACGAAGAAAAATAAAAGTACATGTATGATATGGAACCATAAATTGGGCCACATAAGTGAGACTATTTTTAAAACTATCTTAAATAAGAAGTTGTTAGGCATTTTTCTTATTTCAATGATGTGATGTGGAAAAATAGATCCTAGACCTAGTGAGTAGATTAATAAGATCAATTTGTCTTCGCATCAACATTAGAATCCAAGTCAGAAAGGTACTAAGATTGACTAACAACCTAAAAGGAGATACAATCTTCCCTAGTCTTGTTTCTTTTGTTCTCTTGAAAACTGATTGAATTTAAGGTGGATTTAATTGATTTAGTTAACTATGAAACCTAATCTAAAAAAGACAATTTATTTGTATAGATGAAATACAAAATCAATAGACTGAAGAAATATCTTAGAAGGGAAAACTTTTGTGCACCTATCCTACAAATTTGAATCTAGATCAGGAGGTCAAGCACCCTTGACCAAGAAGTATGAATCAAGATCTAGAACTTTCTGGTATGAAACCTATAGGTTTGCACTCTACTCTTCCACTTTGTAATTTATCGTCTTTGGATCTAAACCTATAAAATAACAACAAAGATGGGGGAAGGGGTGACTATATAGGATTTTTCTTTAGTTAAACCCTTGTTTTGGTATTTCTACCTCCATGAATAGTTGATTAATTGATTGATAAGTGTGTGTGTGCTACTAACCTTAAGTGTGTCTAAGGATGTAATGAGCTAAAATGATAAAAACCCTACTCAAATATGTTAGAGAAGGATTCCTAAATGACATAAGCAAGATTAACCCAAGAGAAAGTCAAATACCCTAGGGAAAATACAAATGCACAAATACCTTACTTTGGTAAGCAAGGAGATCAAATTCTAAAGATGAGAACACTCTAAAAATAAGTCATTAGGTGTTTAAAGGAAGCCACAACTATCTCCAAAACCTATATTTCATTAGGTTCTTCCATTGGAATCAAAATCCAACATTGTGCTAACTTGATTAATTGTAAATTTTTCCTTGTAAATCTATAAAAATGGATGTATTTTGACAAATCTTTTTTGTATTGTAATTGCTCCCCTTTTTTTAATTTGAAATAGAAAATTCTTATATTTATAATGAACATATGAATAAATTAAAGTGCATGTTGACTCATTTAATTTAATTTTTTATGATTATTTTATTGCCAAGAACCTAAATTTGAATTCACATCTTTGAAGTTAGAGACTGACATAAACATGGAATCAAATTTGTTAGGAAAAAACCTGGACTAAGGAGCTAACACCCCTTTCTAGCCCTTTTGCACACATTTAAATCTAATTTACAAGTTTAGGATCTACTTAATCAAGACACATTCAAAAGGAAAGCACTTGTTGGGGTTAATTTGGTGATATCCGATCGATAAATCACCTTTTAAGGTAGCACTGACATGTTCTCCTAGGCTGATAGGAAAGGTCAAGGCTAGGGAATGTCTCTAAAATGCATTAATGTAGAGGATGCTACTATGATTTCCAAATAAAGCATAAAATTGTACTTTCACCTTAAGGGAGTACAATGTTTGACACTATAGCTGAGAATTTTGATTTTTGTGAGCATTGTGTGTTTGGTATGAAAATAGAGCATCATTTCCTTCAACTATTAATAAAGCTAAGAATAAATTTGAGATTATTCATTCTAATGTTTTTTTTTTTTTTGTGGATATTGAATCTATTAGAAAATATAGACTTTTTTTATCCTTCATTGATGATGTTTCAATATTTACCTAGATTTATTTTATGACATAAATATAAATTTTTCACTAAATTTAAGAAATTTAAAATCTTAGTTGAAAATTACTTAGATTGCAAGATAAAGTTTTTGAGATATCACAATGGATGGGAATATTATTCTATCGAATATGATGATTTTTGTATCCATGCAAGTATTGTTAGATAGAAGACTAATTTGTACACTCCTCAATGAAATGGGGTGATAGAAAGGATGAATTTAACAATTATGAAAAGATTCAAAAGTATGTTAAGTGTTTCACAATTGGATAGATGTTCTAGGAAATTTTTTAAGTACTACTTGTTACTTGATCAACAAATATTTGTGTAAGGCTCTTGATTTGACACCATATAGAGTGTGGATAGGTAAGAAACCTTTTGTTTCATATTTAATGGTTTTTGGTTGTAAGGATTATGTTCTTGTTCATAAAGAAAAGTGATCTAAGTTTGATCCAAAAGTTGAAAGGTGTATTTTTATTACATATGATGAAAATGCTAAAATTTATAAGCTTTAGAATTCACTAGCCTAGAAAATTATCTATTCTAGATATGTGATTTTTAGGGAAGTTAGAGCTATTTCTAACTATGAACAACCAAAATATAAATATAAGAAAAGGAGAGTAGACTTTGAGACTAATAAGGAAAATGCACATTGGGAAGAACAAAGAGATGTATTTAAGGATGAGGAAGAGGGAGAAGAGGGTTCAAATGAAGATTTTGAGAAAATTGAAGAGGTTAGGAAATATAACCAAGAACAAGATAACATAATGTAGTTGATATATATAGCCCACCATATTTTTTTATATTTAATTTATTGATATGGATGATGAACCTAAATCATATAGGGAATTTATTCTTGTATATTGTAGTGAGTCTTGGAAATAAGCCATATTGGAGAATATGATGGCCTTAAACTCTTGTAGTATCTAGGATCTTACTTATTTTCTAAAAGGAAGGAAGGACATTGGATGTAAGTGGGTCTACAATATTTTTTTTGAGAAGATAGTTCATTAGAGACTTGTACAAGGCCTTGGACTAGTGGCCAATGGCTACTTCTAGAGGGAGGGAGTTGATTTTGGTGAAATATTCTCTTCTATTTTTGAATTAACCTTTAATAGATTTATTTTACCAGTAGTTTTTACTTATAATTTTAAAATTGAGAAAATAGATGTTAAAACTATATATTTTTGCATGGAGAATTGGGAGAGATGTATATGAAATAACTTAAAGGTTTTGAGGTACAAGGGAATGGAGAATTGGGAGAGGATATTTATATGAAATAAATTTGATGTAGGAGCATGCTTGGTTCTTGGAAATCTTGCATCAACCAAAAATATTTTCCTTTCAGTTTTGTTCCTGTTTTTATCTTTCTCAGTTCATGTTGGTGGATCCATCATCTTTGCTTACTAGACCCTATGGATCTCTACGTACATCATGGACATGTTCATTTTCCTTATTCCAAGATTTGAGCGAGGTTGGATCATTTTCCGGCAAGTTATCAATTCTAGATTTCATGACAGTTTCTTGAACGCACTAGAATAGTTTTCAAGCCTTAAGGCTAATCTAATTGTTTGTGGATCATTCCCGTCACTTACGGATCTTAATGGTGTGATTTTAAATGTTCCTTGGAATGCCTCTGATCTTCATTATAGGTCAACACTTTGTCTTATGCACCCATTGATGGAGTAATTCAAATATGAGGTTGACTTGTTCATGCGCCCATTATATTTTCTTTCATTGGAAAATGTGATGATCTTTGGCCGATGCGAATGTTTTCTAAACCATGGATATAATATAAAGCTTGTAATCAATCATTAGAATAGGCGGGTGGAGACAGTGAGAATTGAATTAGTAGTTGATAGATTGTATTTGTAAGATTTCGCTCGCATATAGGAGCATGTTAGAATGTTTCATATTTGATCAGGCCTGTGAGCTGAATATGTAAGTCTGAATGTTGCCAGCTGAATGTAACCGAGATTTCTATTAATGAGAATGTGTTAATTTGCATTTTCCTCCATATTTTGTATTTCTTTCATTGTGTTACTCTTGCTGCACAGTCTAGATTGTTGTCTCTGAGGACCCTCCTACCATGGCTACACTAGATTGGCATCAGAGCAAGCTTCGATCCATGTGAGGTTGACAGAATTTGTAAAGTCCTGTAAGAGATTTGTTGTGGGGTGGTGGATTGAGGATCTGACCTGCAGCTATAGAGGACTATTGTAAAGATGGCTGGAAGAAGAAATGTTAGAGGAAATATACCACATGGAAATGTAGGCCAAGCTATAATGGAGATGCTAAGAGGAATTGCTACTAGATTAGATGCAGTTGAAATGGCCCAAAAAAGAGGTCAACTAGTTGATGATGTGAATGATGAAGAGGTAGAAGTTCAGGAAGAAGAAGGAATAGAAGAGCAACCTAGCTTGGATTAAGGAGAAGGAAGGTTCATAAGAGCCCTAACTAGAGAAAATACGAAGCCACATTTCAATCCACTAGATTATACTGATAAGTAGGATTCAAAAGAATTGCTTGTTTGGATAATAGAGATGGAAGAATATTTTGAATTTGAAGGTACCACTGAAGATGAGAAGGTGAAATTTTCTTGTACAAAGTTGAGAGGACATGCATCCCTTTGGTGGGAACATTTGTAGATGGATAGGCAAAGAAGCGGAAAAGAGAAGATAAAATCTTGGGATCAGATGCTGAATAAGTTGAAGACAAAATTTATGCCAGTAGACTATCATATTAGTTTGTTCTAGAGGTTACAAAATTTGAAGTAGAAAGATTCAAGTGTGACAGAGTATACTGAGGAATTCTATAAGTTGAATATCAGATTTGGATATTCAGAGGAGGAAATTGAACAAGTAGCTAGATATGTGAATGGTTTGAGGTCTTCTATACAGGATGAAATTAGTTTGATCAAGTTGTAGAGTGTGGAAGAGGAATATTAGTGTGCCCTAAAGGAAGAAGAGAAGTTGAATAAGAGACATGAGCAAAGACAGAGATGAAGAGGTGGAATATTTCAAAGAGGAAGAAATTTTGCTGGAGGAGGAAGAGGATCTTTTCCATATTAGAACAAGGATAAGGAGATTAGTAAGAATGATAATGCATATCAGAAAAGTGATGGAAACTCATACAAAAGAGGAGGATATGGTGGTTACTAGAATGAAGGATATAGAAGAGATGATAGAAGACAAGAGAAAAGGCTATTCAAAGGAACTTGTTATAAATGTGGTGGAGAAGGACATAGAGCATTTGAATTCAATTAAGGAGAGTCAAGCAGAAAGACTAAGAACAACAAAAGAACCACCTTTGTTGAGGAGGATAATGCTAGATCACCTAACAAACCAGAAGAAGGGGAAGTGCTGGTAAATAGAAGAGTACTGTGTCAGAGTGAGTTGGAGCATGAACCATTGTAGGGGAAGAATTTGTTCCAGACAAGATGCAAAGTAGCTGGTAAATGTTACAAGGTGATAGTTGATAGTGGAAGTTCTAAGAACTTGGTTTCTGAAGAGATGGTGACTAAGTTGAAGTTGGAAAGATTGAAGCACCCAAAACCCTATCAGATAGCATGGATACAAGATGAGCATAAGATTTTGGTAAGTGAACAATGTTTGGTGAAATTGAAAATAGGAAATTACCATGATGAAGTTTTGTGTGATATCATGCCTATGGATATATGTCATATTTTGTTGGGAAGGGCTTATCAGTATGATAGATAGGTTATTCATGATGGAAAGAAGAATATATACATCATTGTTGCTAATGGGATGAGGCTAATTTTATTGCCATTGGAAGATGTTCCTACAATTGAGGTTTGTACCAATGTTAGGGCTTGTCTAGTTTATGGAAGAAGATTCCTTGATGGGTTGAGACATGAGAATATGTGTTATGCCTTAGTTCCTAAGAAGGCTGAAGACATGAAGCATGTGGAAGAACAACTGGAAGAGATAAAGGAGTTGCTAAAAAAATACGAGGAGATCATTTCAGAAAATGTACCTGATGGATTACCACTTGTGAGGAGTATTAGTCATTGCATGGATCTGATTCTTGGAGCTAGTTTTCCTTATAAGGTAGCACACTGGATGAAACCTACAGAGAATGAGGATTTGAATAGACAAGTACAAGAATTGTTGAGAAATGGTTTGATCAGATAAAGCTTAAGTCCTTGTGTAGTAATTTCTCTATTAGCACCTAAGAAGGATGGAGAATGGAGAATGTGTACGGATTCAAGAGCCATAAATAATATCATGATGAAGTAGAGATTCCCTTTACCCCAGATGGGTGACATTATGGATTTCTTGAGTGGAGCCAGATACTTTAAAAAGATAGATTTGAAGAGTGGATATCATCATATTAAAATCAAAGGAGATGAGTGGAAGGCAACATTTAAGACAAATGAAGGATTGTATGAATGGTTGGTGATGCCTTTTGGATTGAAAAATGCATCAAGTACTTTCATGAGATTGATGAACGAGGTATTGAAGAAATTATTGGGTAAGTTTTTGATTGTGTACTTGGATGACATCTTGATTTTCAGTAAGAGTAGAGAAGAACATTTGTTGCACATAAGACAAGTTTTGTAGAGATTGAGAGAAGAGAAGTTGCTAATAAACATTAAGAAATGTAGTTTCATGAAGGAGGAATTGGTATATTTGGAATTTGTGATATTTGTGGATGGATTAAAGATGGATCTTGAGAAAGTTAGAGCAATAGTTGAGTGGCCTACACTTGAAAGTATTGGAGAGGTAAGATCATTTCATGGATTGGCTAGTTTCTACTAAAAGTTTATTAGGAATTTTAGTTCTATTTGCAGACCTATGACAAAAACGGTGAGAGGAGATAGAAAAGATTTTAGATGGACATCTGGAGCAAATTGAAGTTTTGAATTATTAAAGCAAAAGGTGACTGAGGAACCTGTGTTGGCTTTACTAGATTTCACTAAGGTATTTCAAGTAGATTGTGATGCAAGTGGAAATGCAATTGGAGTAGTGTTGAGTCAAGAAGGCAAACCTGTAGCGTATTTCAATTAGAAATTGAATGATGCTAGGAGAAGGTATTTAATGTATGATCAAGAATTTTATGCCATATTTTAAGCCTTGAAGAAGTGGAGACATTATTTGTTTCCTAAGGAGTTTGTGCTATATATGGATCATCAAGCATTACAATATTTGAACAGTTAGGGTAAGTTGAATCAGAGACACATGAGATGGGTGGAATTCTTGCAGAGCTATACTTTTGTTTTGAAGCATAGGAGTGGAAAGTCAAATAGAGTTGTTGATGCATTGAGTAGGAGAAGAAATTTACTGACAGAGATGAGAGTGGAGACATTAGGCTTTGATGAGTTGAATAATTTGTATGAGGAAGACCCAGATTTTGTAGAACCATGGAGAGCTTGTAAGGAACTAGTTTTGGAGGATAGAAGCTAGTGGTTGGATTATTTCATCTAGGAGGATATGTTGTTTAGAGGTAATTAGTTATGTATACCCCAGAGCTCAATGAGGGAAAACTTGGTGAAAGAAAAGCATAGTGGAGGATTGGCAGGACACTTTGGAATTAATAAGACAATAGCATTGACAAGTGAGAATTATTTTTGGTCATAGATTCATAAGGATGTTAGAAGATTTGTACAGAGTTGTGGAGTTTGTCAAGTTGCAAAAGGGAGTAGTCATAATGTTGGATTGTATAAGCCTTTGACAATTCCAAAAAGACCTTGGGAGGATATCAACATGGATTTCATACTTGGATTGTTGAAGACACAAAGAGGTAATGATTCTATATTTGTGGTGCTAGACAAATTTTGTAAGATGGCACATTTCATACTTTGTAGGAAGACAATAGATGCAGTGCATGTAGTAAACTTGTTTTTCAAGGAAGTGGTTAGATTGCATGGATTACCTAGGAGTATTGTTTCAAACATAGATGTAAAGTTTGTTGGTTACTTTTGGAGGACACTTTGGAAGAAGTTAAAGACAAATTTGAAGATCAGTTCTACATTTCATCCATAGATTGGTGGACAGACAAAAGTAGTGAGTAGGAGCTTGGGGAATTTGCTGAGATGTTTGGTTGGAGAGAAGATCGGAAGTTGGGATTTAGTCCTGACACAAGCAGAGTTTGCATACAATAATTTAGTGAACATGAGTACAGGGAAAACACCTTTTGAGATTGTTATTGGAATTCATCCTAGAGGTATATCAAAGTTAAGAGACATTAGTATGGAAGATAAAAGGAGTGCAAAAGCGGAGCAATTTGTAGAACACATGAAGAAGGTACATACTCAAGTGAAACAACAATTGGGAGATATGAACCAGAGGTATAAGGAGAAGGTAGATGAGAAGAGGAGACATAAGGAGTTCAAAATTGGAGATGAAGTGATGGTATATTTGAGGAAGGAAAGATTTCTAGTTGGGAAATACAACAAGCTAAAGATGAGGAAGTTTCGACCTTGTAGGATCTTGAAGAAGTTTGATTCAGGAAATGCATATGAAGTGGAGTTACCGGATGGTATGGGTATATCGCCTATATTCAACATTGCAAAGCTACATTAGTATTATGAAGTAAAATTCAGTGAGGATAGTACATTGGAATTGGAGAATTAGTTTCCTAAACAACAGTCAGATGAGATTGAGTAGATTCTGGATATCAGAGATGGGAGGAAGACTCGTGGAAGACAATACAAAGAATATCTTGTGAAGTGGAAAATCAGACCAGTGGAGGATTCTTCATGAATTTATTAGGTTGAGGTAGAGCGTCTTGGTTTTCCTTTGGCCCCTACAAAGTGAGAGACTCACTTTTCATTAACCCCAGATGTCTGATGCAGGAGTATCCTTGGTTCTTGGCAATCTTGCATCAACCAAAAAAATTTCCTGTCAATTTTGTTCTTATTTTCCTCTTTCTCAGTTCATGTTGGTGGATCCATCATCTTTGCTCACTAGACCCTATGGATATCTATGTACATCATGGAAATGTTCATTTTTCTTATTCCAAAATTTGAGCAAGGTTGGATCATTTTCCAGCAAGCTATCGATTCTGGATTTCATGACAGTTTCTTGAATCGACATCGGAATAGTTTTCAAGCCTTATGACTAATCTGATCATTCATGGATCATTCCCATGACTTGCAGATCTTAATGGTGTGATTTTAAATGTTCCTTGGAGTTCTCCCAACCTTCATTATAGGTCCACACTTCATCTTATGCACCCGTTGATGGAGTAATTCAAATATGAGGCCAACTTGTTCATGTGCCCATTATATTTTCTTTCATTGGAAAATGTGATTATCTTTGGCCAACACAGATGTTTCCTGAACCGTGGATATAATATAAAGCTTGTAATTGATCATTAGAATAGGCAAGTGGAGATAGTGAGAATTGAATTAGTAGTTGATAGATTGTATTTGTAAGAATTTTCTCATTCATAGGAGCATGTTAAAATGTTGCATATTTGATTAGGCTCATGAGCTAAATCTATGTGTCTGGATGTTGCCAACCGAATGTAACTGAGATTTCCATTAACGAGAATGTGTTAATCTGCATTTGCCTCCATATTTTTTATTGCTTTCATTATGTTACTCTTTCTGCATGGTCCAGATTGCTCTCTTTGAGGACCCTCCTACCATGGCTACACCAAAATTAAAGGTTTTGAGGGAAAAGGGAAGTAGCACTTAATTTATAGTTTAAAATTGTCTATTTATGTTGTGGGTGGTAGGGCAGGTAGATTTCCACATGCGGGTTGTGGAAAGCTCGCAGGGTTAGCATATCCCCTTTGCTTAGGTGGGCTAGACAACTAGTGTGCAGTTAGGATGATGCTTGGTAAGTGGTCATGTTGCCATTTTTAAAACTGATGTTTGGGTTGGAAGGTGAAGTTAATATAATGATTACCCCCTGCCAATTTCGGCATCATGGACATAATGATTATTGATTTTGTTATTAGGTGTTAAATGAAACTTGTTTACATATTCTCACTTGTCATTTCATTAGTACCCTGGGCTCAGGCTTGGTGATACGTGCTAGTGAGGTGGCATTCTTGTAGTAATCACAAGCTGGTTCCCCATGGGAAACATAATCCAACTTTAATCACCATCACCGAAATCAAGATCTTCATTCTATAATTATCGTTGGTTGGGTCGAGCTGGCTCATTTCATTTTGTCTTGTTTTCTCAGTAGAAATGGCATTTCGGTGTTTTCTATAGTGTCTTTTAGTTGTGTGATAATAGGGGAGCAGTCGAAATTCATGGTGAGGATGTCTGTTGAAACCTTAACAAGCATTGGTGCATCCACACCAATTCATTTGAAGAGTGTGGGCAAGAAAATGGAATTTTGTGGGAGTGTCATAGACTAGTGTCTCGAATGCATCCTCAAATGATATGATTCTTTGATTCTGGTAGTAGTGAAAATGGTTCTGGGACAAGAATTTATGGAGGATGAAAAAGCTTACTGAATGAGTACTTGCATTACTTCATGGTTTTTGGCTTCGATTCAAGGAATCAAAATGTCCAAAGTGGAGGCTGAGGCATTGGTTTGGTGACTCTTTCCTTTGAACTTGCTTGTGGGAATTGAAGAAGTTATGTATTTTTCCTCCCTTGGCATGGGTATCCCTCGGTGCAGGATATGTTTGCCCTCCATATCCTAGGTGAGGTGATCAAATACTACCCATTTCTACTTGACCTGAAGGGAATGGTGTTGGTACAACATAATCACTAGGTGGTGATTAGGGTGGACTATTTGTTGAAAGCTCTGAAGCTCCCTCAAGCATAGTGTGGATGACTGGTTTCAGATTTCATAGGATTTTCTCATACCAATGGCTTCTATATACACCTAAAAATGGTCACATCACAATAGTCTGGTAATTAATTAAATATTTTTAATATTTAATTAAATCTCTAAATTTGATCTACATTATTCATTCTTTCATCTCGATTAAATAAATAAGTTTATTTAATCACTTTTCTTATCCATTTCTTAATTAATTAAATAAACATTACGATTTATTTATATTAATTATCATATAATCTTGACTTGAATATTTTATTCAAATTTAGATCATATACTATTTTCTTCTAAAAATCCTCAACATTCATTCAAAATACCATTTACAATTAAATATTCCAAATATTTAATTAATTCCTCTAATTCGATTCCAAATATTCCATATTTCTTCTAAAGTCTATTCATAATTAAATATAAAAAATATTTAATTAAATCTTCTATAGTCCTAAAATTAAAAATTAAGCTCACATGAAATTAAATAAATTTATTTATTTAATTTGCATTATCTTCAACAACCATGAAACAAATTGCCAAAACAGAAAAAATAATTTCTCTGTTCCTGTGCAAGCTTGTTCCCATGGGTTGAAGACATGCTTCCATTCTTCTCTCCAACCTCCCAACATTCTCCATCTTCTTCTCAACCTCTCCATCTCTTACCATTCAAATCTACCAGACAATCTCACAGCCATTGATCTTTGCCAACCAGGATTTTTCCTGCAAAAAGCTATAAAAAGGACTGTCGGGTCTTTGAAATGACAGAGAAGCCTTCAATAGGAAAACTATACCAAATTTTCAATAGCATAGCTTTTAGCATTCATAAGCATTCTAGTATCATAGCATAGCATAGTAGTATTCCATATCATGGCATATCCACTTCATATCATAGCAACCATAATTCACAGCCCCTGTGCATAATTTATAGCCCCTATGCATATCAGTATCAACATTTTACTCCACCAGCATATAGAATAGAGAAGCACTTTCCTTTTCACACTCATTCTACAGGTTGCCATTCAGAGAAGCCTTGCTTACATAATATGAGATCAGCAGCTTCAAACAAATCCCTAGAAATAGAGGAAAATGGAACGGCTTTGAAGAAAGCTTCGTTTGTTTCTTTTGAATTCAATTTATTTAGCTTTTTCTTCAGTTTAATGTTTCATTTTGTGTGATTTGTTTATTTATTTTAATACACATCTTGCTATCACACATTTTTGGTGCCCACCGTGGGGCTCTTGCCCCAATTTTAACATTTTATTATAGTTTTTCCTGATAGGTTATGGCCAAAAATAGCGGATTAGCACAATAAACACGCTTCAGCAAAATTCATAACCAGTTTAGCGCCCTTAAAGCATCTTGCAGAGCCCTTAAATAATCCTGCAGTGCCCTTAAATAATCCTGCAGCACCCTTGAAGAATCCTGCAGCGCCCGTAAATCATTCTACAGTGCCCTTGAAGCATTTTGCAGTGCTCTTAAATAATCCTGCAGCGCCCTTGAAGCATCCTGTAGCGCCCATAAAGCATTCTAAAGCATCCTTGAAGCATCCTGCAATTCCCATAAAGCATTTTGCAGCTCCCATGATGTCTATCATAGCACACTTTTGAAAAGGCTGCAAATTGTAAATTGTAATTTAAATATAGTTTGACTGAATCTGACGCGACCGCGGGCAGTAAAATTTTTGAAAGAATTAAGCAATCCTAGGGTAGTCACATAAATTAAAAATCAAGCAATCCTAGGATAGTCACTTCACTTTTAAATTTTGGGCTAAAAAGGAACTCCATGTTTTTGTGTTCAAAGCAACATCTTCACCTAGCATAGCAAATCTTTATTTGGGCTTAAAATTGAATTCTTTTTTGCTTTGCTTTAAACGATGATAGGCCTATGCTCTCCCCTTAACTGGGTGATCAAAATGCCAAACTCATCTACTTTATTTCATGC
The DNA here is from genome assembly GCA_007258455.2 of Sequoia sempervirens. NCBI lineage: Eukaryota > Viridiplantae > Streptophyta > Pinopsida > Cupressales > Cupressaceae > Sequoia > Sequoia sempervirens. The sequence goes on from VDFB02353493.1 coordinate 44,909,810, forward strand.
AATTTTAAGTTTTGATAAAACCTTTTAGAAGGCCTGCCGTAGTGGGAAAAAGTACTCACCCTATAGGAATGACCTAAGTGGGAACAACTAAAGCCAAGTTTTCCAACCCACTTTAATCAAATGCGGATGGTTGATAAAAATCCCATTCGACGGTAGTGTGCATTGATAACCATCCCCAAAGCCTTTGTTCTAAAGGTAGGGAGGTCTCTCGAGGGAGTATATCATTTGCCGCACCGAATGGAAACCCTTACTATGAACCTAGTGTAGTATCCAACTAAAGTCAGTTTTTGAACATCATAATAATCACAGTGCAGGGGAGGGAAGAATCTACCCCCAAGATACTCACCATATAACTACCAAGGACTATTTGCTCAGGGGATTCGGTATCCACTTCCATCACTCTGAGTACGCACCTGGAAAAGACAAAAACACGGGCACCCTTTCGGGGGTGACATGACTGTGTGAGTCAACGCAGTTCTAAGATGTGGGATGTTGATTAGTATGATGACCTATCTGAGTATTAAGAGTGAGTCTGTTTGAAATGTTTATCATGTGTAAAACATGTTAAAACAATTTTTGAAAAAACATTTTGATCATACACTTGATGTTTAGCATAGTACTTAAATCAACTATTCTACAAATTGCTTGATGTGTTTTCAATACATTAATTCAGTAAAGATCATCCAAAATTTACAATCACATTGATTACTTTCATGTTACAAGATTGGAAATCCACAACCTTCGTTAAGAAATCCATCTTCAAAAGGATCAAACAGCCAAAGAAACCTCTTAGCTACAAGAAACTATTGAAGAAAAGACGATTCTTGTATCAAAGCCGAAAGGTTTTACTCAAATATAGAACCTTTCTCTATCAATATCATGACTATGTTAGGGGTTTCACCGATGACTATGCTATAGAACCTTTATACTCACAAGCCTTCTTTCAAAGAAGAGCCCTTTCTCAAAGGAATAACCATAGTCAACGTATTCGTTTTTGTTATATTCCCCAACCTGCAATTGAATATTCTACTCATCCAAATCAAATTTTGCAATAGAGAATTCAATCACATTAGGCATTTATCACAAATCCATCCTTTTATGAAACTAGGATCAAACTTCATAAAGTGAAAAATCATTTTCACTTCTTGATCTTTTGCTTAACATTCCTACCAATAGGATTTTCATCCTTTCAATTAGGGAACAACACAAGCTAAAGGCTAGAAATCTTTTAAAGTCATAGAATTTTCATTCTATTCTGACTTTCATATCCATCAAAAATTGCACTATTTCATTCTTTTGATCAAAAGTGAGTAGAATTTGGAACAAAGCTTATGCCTGTCTTCACGAGATCTCAAAAACATATGGAAAAAGATGAAGGAGAAACTAATACAAGCAAAATGGGTGACCATAATGAGAAAGAAGAGGATACATTTAATGTTGATGAATTAACAGAAGAAAAGCTTCAAGAAGCAGAGCAAGATCCCCAATTCCATACTCTTATGGAAAAGATTTTAGAATGAAACAAAGAAAGATATTTTCTTTCATTAGCTAATCAAGGAGCTAAGTTACCTTACAATTTCGATATAGAAGGGATTAAACAGAATCCTGAAACTCCTCCTACCGACTTTAGTGCCTTTACTCAACAGATAAAAGAATTACAAGGGCAAATAAAGGAGATGCAAGGGGGCACAACAAAGAAGTATGTTTTGGAAGACATATCTCCTTATCCATTCGATAGGAGTCTTCAAATGATCCCTTTTCCAAAACATTGTGAAATCCCTAAATTTGATAGCTACAATGGAAAAACTGATCGCATTGAACATGTGAGGGATTTCCGAAATATGAGTCTAGAATTCGCCTATGATGATACCTACTTAATGCATTTGTTTCCACGAAGCTTGGGTCCACAATCCATGGAGTGGATTTCTAAGATCACTCCCCCCATCAAAACCTTTGAGGAGTTAATAAATCAGTTTATATCACAATACTCCTACAACATCCAACACCAGATAACAATGCTTGATCTTTGTAAAGTGAAACAAAAATTAGGAGAATCCTTCACTACATTTTTGCAAAGGTGGAGAAGGTTTTTTGCACGATATTCTCATCCTATTCCTAAAAAGGAAAAGATGGATATCTTCATCAATAGCCTAGATCAAGAATTAAGTTATAGGATTAATATTCATTGTCCTCATAACTTTGAAAAATTGATTGAAAATGCAATCACCATTGAAGGGGCCTTGGTTAAACGAGGAGTGATAAAACTTGATAATCCAAGTTCATCCAACCAAAACAACAATGATAAAACAAGGTTTTGGAACATAAATAAAAATGTTGTCAATGATGGTATAGTGGATGCAAATAATCTACGAACAAGATCATCTATCTTCAACCCATCAAGTGTTCCACGAAACAATCAACAAGGAAATATCAACCAACAAAGAGACAACAATAAACAAAGACAAAACTCCAATCAAGAAAACATGACCAATCAAAATACCAATCAAACTCATGGTAATTTCAATAACAATCTTGGCAATACCCAAACATCAAATCCGTCAAGACCACCATTCTTTTCAAATCAACGAAATTTTACCACTTTGGGTCAATCTCTTGAGTTTTCTCTCAAGGAGCTTCTTGATAATAAGGTTATCACCTTACCACCACAAAGAAATTTTGAGCCACGAGTTAAACCACCATCTTGGAATGACTCATATTATTGCAATTATCATCGATGTAAAGGTCATAGAACAAATAATTGTCAAGCTTTGCGAAATCTAGTACAAGACTTAATTGACAATGGCACCATTACAATTGAAGGACATCATACCAATGACGATCATCAAGCATTCAAAGATCCTTTACCGAACTATCAAAAAGGGGAAACATCAGATACCAAAGCAAAAAACATACATAATGTTGAAGACAATATAATCCGTCACATCTACGTAGATGATCAACGAGTTAATGTTATTAAAATCAAGGGAAAACAAGAATATCAATAGGTTAATGTGACTACGAGAGGACAAGCAAAAGCCATTTTAAAAGGAAGTTCATCTAAGACAGCTATTCCTTCTCCAAATCATTATATTTTAGTTGATCAATTGAGAAAAACATCAGCTCAGATCTCCATCCTTGAACTTCTCAAAATATCCCCCATACACAAGAATATTTTAGAAGAAGCTCTTGTAAACACAACTGTTGATACTGAGCTGGATGTAAACAAATTTCAAGCTATGGTTGGACATTTGTCTTCCCCCACTTGTCTTTCATTTTCCAAAAAAGATGATGCCTCCATCACACATCCACATAATTCATCGCTCTATCTTGAAGTCATGATCCATAAACACCGAATCGGATGTGTCTTAATAGATGGAGGAGCTGGTTTAAACATTTGTACCTTAAAGCTAATACATACCTTAGGAATATCAGAAAATGAAATTGATCCACGAAGGAAAATAAATATTAAGGCATATGATGATGAAGAAAGAGCTTCTAAAGGACTAATAATGCTACCTATCAGAGTGGGACCTGTTGTGAAAAATACATTTTGTCAGGTTCTAGACTGGGATCTTTCATATAACATACTTTTGGGTCATCCATGGATTCATGATTTGCAAGCAGTACCATCAACATATCATCAATGCCTCAAGTTTCCATATGATGGACAAGAAATAACTATACAAGCTGATTACAATAGCACACAAACTTGTTCAAATCTCCAAGCAACTCAAGATGCCTTTGTGCCACATAATAGGGAGGCTCTTGCTATTTCTTCTTCCAATCTACAAGGTCAATTGCAAGAATTGACAAAGAATCTTGACACTAAGCTAAATTTTAAAGACAAAGGGGTAGGTGAATATTCGCTATCTCTTTCTAGTTTACCTCCTTCTCCGAGGTCACATGGTCAACCAACCTTATCAAATCAAAAGATTGCAACAACCTCTACATCCCAAGCTTCTGTGCCAATCACAAAGTTTGATGGAAAATTCATTAAAGCCAACACCACTGAGGAAGAAGCTGAAGATAAGGACATCCTAAGTTGGCTATACAAAGATGAAGATGAATCTCTCTTGCACATTAAGTTAGCTACAGAACAATATGGTAAGGGGTATGCTATCATGCAGAAAATGGGCTATGAAGGAAATGGTCCCATAGGAAAAAGAAGAGAAGGAATCGTGGAGCCAATTCAACCTATTTCAATACATCCAAATGATAAAATAGGATTGGGCTATGGTAAGCATACAGAAGAGTTAGTTTTACAGCAAGCACAACAAACTCATGAAAGAGAATCAGTTTCAGATAAACATCATGAAGATGTCACTCTACAAAAATCTTATGGATTAGTTTTCCAATTGCAGGACGGTTCAGATGCTAATTCTAATGAATATGAATGGGACACCATTTATAATGATGAATTTTGGAGAGACAAACAAGTTGATACCATACACAAATATGCACCCATACTCATACAAGGAGAAAGCTCAGGAACACAATCACTTGAATTAGACTCATGATATAACGATGACTCAACTGAGGATGATTCAGATTTTCACGAGATGGATAATCAACAAGAGAATACCATCATAAACCTTGTCTACCATGAAGATGACAACCACATCATGACTTTGACAACTCAAGACCTTACCCAACCTAATGATCCCATGCCTTTGGTTTATCCGGAACTTATTGATTGGGACAATGATGCACCTATCCATATCCCTACATTTAATGATGATGAGGACATTATAAATTTCCTTTGTTCCTATAATGAGGCAAACAATTGTTTCATCCAAGAATTTCATACTCACGATTTTGATAAGGAGGGTGTCAAGTCTCTTAGCTGCAAAATTAATGAAATAAAAAATGGATCTATCGGTGAAAACCAAAAAATGGCAGTGGTAGATCACAACAAGAGAAAAATAAAGAGAAAATCTGCCAGTGAAAACCTTTTTGAGGCACTGAAGGATGAGAAACTTGACACTCTTCCCAAACATTATCACGAAATATCTTCTATTTTGATTGAACCAATAGAATCAATCAACATAAGTACAGCAGAGCAGCCAAAAATCTTGCAACTTGCAGCATCATTAACAGTTGAAGAAGTCTTAAAATTCATGGAGTTCTTGAAGGAGAATCAAATCAACTGTGCTTGGTCATATGCTGATATGCCAGGGTTAGATCCTAACTTGATAATGCATCATTTATCTATAAATGCAGGGGAAAAACCTGTGAAGCAAAAACTCAAAAAAATGTATCCACATGTTGCGTTATTGGTCAAAGAGGAATTAAAGAAGCTTTTAGATGTTGGATTCATTCGGACTATTGATTATGCAGAATGGATTTCCAATATTGTACCTATTTCAAAGCCAGATGGAAGGATTATAATTTGTACAGATTTCAAAGATTTGAATAAAGCTTGTCCAAAAGATGACTTCCCTTTGCCAAACATAGATATGATTATTGATTTAACTGCTGGCCATGCAAAGTATTCATTAATGGATAGATTTTTAGGATACAACCAGATAAAGATTGCACTAGAGGATCAAGATAAAACAACATTCACATGCCCTTGGGGTACCTATTGCTAGAACATAATGCCATTTGGGTTAAAGAATGCAAGAGCCACTTATCAAAGAGAAATGACAACAATTTTTCATGATATGATGCATACATTCATGGAAGATTACGTTGATGATTTACTTGCCAAATCTCATACATGAGAAGGACATCTAGAAATCTTGTCAAAAATATTTACCAGAATGGAGAAGTTCAATGTTCGACTCAATCCAAAGAAATGTGTCTTCAGCGTTACATCTGGAAAACTCCTAGGATACATTTTTTCAGAAAAGGGCATAGAGGTTGATCCAAAAAAAGTACAAGCTATAATGGACATGCTACCACCATGAAATATTAGTCAGCTTCAATCATTGCAAGGATGACTATAGTCCATCAGGCAGTTTATAGCTCAATTGGCAGACAAAAGCTTACCATTTACACATTTATTACATAAAAATGTCCCATTCAAATGGGAAGAAAAATGTGAAGCAACATTCAATCAGATCAAGCAATATCTTATGAATCCACCAGTTTTAATTCCACCCATTCCAGGAAAGCCACTCATATTATATATTTCAGCAATAGAAGTATCCTTGGGAGCATTACTAGCACAAGAGGATTCTATAGGAAAAGAAAGGGCCATATACTATATCAACAGAACTCTAACAAGTCATGAATTAAACTACACTTTCATTGAAAAATCTTGCCTCGTAGTGGTGTTTGCTTCTCAAAAGTTGTGACACTATATGTTGGCTCATACAATTAAGCTGATAACCAAGATTGATCCACTAAAATACCTTTTAAGCAGAGCTAATTTAACAGGAAGACTTGCAAAATGGGTAATGATCTTAAGTCAGTTTGACATTCACTATGTAGATCGAAAAGCTATTAAAGGATAGGTCATCGCAGATCAGTTGGCCAAAGCACCTTTACAAGAAGAAAATCCAATGCACATTGAGTTTCCTGATGCAGATGTCTTCACAGCAATAATTCAAAAATCATGGACATTGTACTTTGATGGATCTTACACACAACAAGGCTCGGGGGCAGTAATTCTTTTTGTCACACCTGAAGGAGATAACATTCCAAAATCATATCGGTTGATGTTTCCTTGCACAAATAACATAGCTGAATATGAGGCATTGCTCATAGGGATAAAGATAGCCTTGGAATGGCAGATTACAGAGCTACAAGTCTATGGTGATTCACAACTTGTCATTAATCAAATCAATGATGATTATCAGACTAAAGATGATAATTTATTACCTTACAAGAACATGGTGGATAATTTTAAAAAGTATTTTGTGTAAATCAAGTTTTCATAAATTTCAAGGATTGATAATAAAGCTGTAGATGCAATGGCTACAATTGCTTCTTTGTTACAATTGTCAAAAGATCAAAAACGGTATGAATTCTTGGTGGAACAATTGTTTTCTCCCGCCTATGATAATCTTGAGACCCAAGTCATATATCATTTAACCGGTTCTGATTCACCTTTATATGGCAAGACTTATACCTACCTAAAAGACAACATTTTACCTCTGGACTTATCTTGAAACCAAAAAAGGAATTTCATACGCCAATCGTCCCGTTATACATTGATCGTAGACATCCTTTACCGACGTGGTCTTGATGGTATGCTCCTTCGATGTCTTGAACATGATGAATTTGAAAAAGCTTTACAAGAGGTTCATGGTGGTATTTGTGGAACTCATTCAAGTGGTTTAACCTTAGCCAAGAAACTTGTTAGAATGGGATATTATTGGCCTACCATGGAGAAAGATTCTTTTACTTTTGTCAAGAAGTGTCCTAAATGTCAGATCCATGGGAATCTTATTCATGCACCTGCACAGGAACTACAAACTTTCACTCTAACATGGCCTTTTTCTTAGTGGGGACTAGATCTTGTTGGAAAAATTCATCCTTCATCATCAAATGGGCATAAATTTATTATTACAGCTATGAAATATTTTACAAAATGGATCAAAGCTATTCCTTTGACGACCATAACTGGTAAAAAAATCTCTTTATTCATCCTAAATTACATCATTTGTCAATATGGAATTCCAAATTCTATAATCACTGATAATGGGAGGCCTTTCAAGAATCAGGATGTTGACCAACTTTGTGAAAGATTTCACATTCAACATAGGTTTTCTACACCTTACTATCCACAAGGTAATGGTCAAGTGGAAGCTTCAAACAAAACAATCTTGAAGATCTTGAAGAAGATAATAAATGAGGCAGGTCGTGATTGGCATGTCCAATTAAATCCAACTTTGTGGGCATACATAACCAGTATTCGTACACCAATAGGAGCTACTCCATATGCCTTGGTCTATAGAGCAAAAACAATCTTACCATTAGAGGTTGAAATACCTTCGCTCCGGGTCTCACTCAAAGGACTGATAAATGATGAAGACTATAGAGTATCTCGCCTGCAAGAGTTAGAACTATTAGATGAAAGACGTCAACATGCAGCTGATCATCTGAAGGGTTATCGACAAGTTATGTCTTGTAGCTATAATCACAGAGTTAAACCACGAACATTTCAAGTAGGTGACTTAGTCTTGAGAGAAAGTCCATGTAATCAGTAGGACAGGGAAAATAAAGGAAAATTTGAACCAAACTAGCTTGGTCCATTTGTCATCATTGTAGCGTATGGTTCTGGTGTATATCAATTATCTACGTTAGAAGGGGACCTGTTTGAAGATTCAATCAACATCATTCATTTGAATAAGTTCTATGTTTGAAAAAATCATAAAAAATCAGAAAAAGTCTTGAAAAAATCATAAAAATCAGAAAAAGTCCTGAAAAAATCATAAAAATCATAAAAAGTCCTGAAAAAAATAAAAATAAAATTATAAAGTCCTGAGAAAATCCAAAAAAATCAGAAAACATCTTTAAAAAGTGCAATAAAAAAAAGTGGTGAAAACCTGGAAAATAGGCACTACTTGTGATGTAAATAGGTTCTTCCATCTATTAGCTTATGTATTGCATTCACTTTTGACATCATCCATTCATATCTATCATCTGTACATATCTTTCATATCCATCTCATATGACAAGAATCCTTATGTTTCATCATGGCTTGATGAAATTTGTACATATCCATAATCTTTTGGTTGTGTTTACATTGGGGGCAGCAACATAGACTGAACAAGAGAGGGGCAATGAGCTTTTCAAACCTCACAAACAGACACAAGATAGTTTGCCAAAATGCAACAAACATTGCCATATAAAATCAACCACAACATGCTTATTCAATGCCAATTGAAATGAAAACAACATAATCCAAACAAACATCAATGTTGATAACCAAAGTTGGATGATCTTAATCTGAATAATGTTTGAAATATTTTAGGCAAGATTTGAATGGTTGTTTGATTTTTTTTTTATCATATCTTTGGAGCAATTCAATGATGTACTGAACTAGAAAAGCAAGGAAGGAGTATGATTTTTCTTTGTCTGCTGTTTGCGAGGAAATCATTAGTACTATGCAAATTGGTCACGAGACATGCTCTACTAAGTATCATTGATGACATTTCAGAATTTGCATGGGAAATGAGTTAACTCTTGTCTGTTTATGCAAGCAATACTCAGGTCATCTTGGTTCAATTATACCTAGATGCTTGTATTATCTTGCTATATCAAAATTCATGAAAGCAATACTCAGGTCATCACTGGTGCTAACATACCCTTTGATGCTTGTATTAACTTTCAACATTTCAAAGCTCTATGATGATACAAAAAAGCACAAATAAGCTCTCAGAATGGCAATATTGTATGAATATCCTACATGGTTAGTATAGATTGCATTCATGTTAGAATATGCATTTTACATTTATAGATTTTCCCAAAAGCTGGCAAATATCAAGTGTTTCATATCTTTTTGAATACATGACTGAGTATATTTTGACATTCACAAAAACATCATTTCATACATTTTTAATACATTTTTCCATAAGAAAATCATACAAAACAAAGCATACATCATAATCAAAACATTCATAAACGTTCATAAATTCTACCATTCATCATCATGCATCAATAGATTTCACTCATTTCATAAATCATGAATACATATACATCATAAGCATTGAGAAACCATCATATCATAAAACATCATGCATATAGAAGATAGACGCATTTATCTCATCATAAATCATCACTGCATTTCATATATCTCGAAAATGAATGTCAACATGTACAAAGATGTCAATCATACATGATATAACATCTTCAAAAATGAGATCATCTTAGGGTGTATACAAATGTCTAAATAGAGTATCATAAAAACATCATGTACAATGCACTAGGCAGTGCTATCCTCTGATGGTGCTGGTCTAGGACCTGTCCCACTTGCACTTGATGGACCTGCTCCACCTATCCCTGATGGCCCTCCTGGAGGTAATGGCTATGTCACACCCCTGTTGGTAGTCCGAGAGCAACTATGGGTAGACCGAGACTGTGTATAACTCTCCCTCCACTCAGGTGGTACCACATCATGATACCTAGTCCTATAGAACTCTGCCTCCTGGTTGGCTCTGGTCACCTCTCTCATCATGTCACCAGGAAAGGTACTTGCTGCTACTCTCTGTAGACTATCAGGTAGAGCGATAGCCTGCTCACCCCACTGTCTGGTTGTATCTCTCTCAATAGTAATTGTCCTCAACTATCCCTAAAGCTATGTAATCAAGGTCTGTGCCTGTGCTAACTGACCCTATAAGCTCTGCACTGTACTCTACAAAGAGGATATTTGACCTAGCATCACTGGATCTACTGAAGGTGATGGATCTATATGTCTCATCCGTGGTCCACCTCTACCACCTCTCCTACTACCTCTACCACCTCTACCACCACCTCTCCCAATGCCTCTACCACCATCACCACTTCCCCCACTCTCCTCATCATCACTACCTCCACTCTCCTCATCATCATCACCTCCCTCTGAATCATCACCCTCTGAAGCTATCTCTCTCTGTCGTCTCTGACCGCCTCTCTATGGTCTTTGTACAACAACCGGAGCAACAGGCTCATCAGGATCAAACAATCGTGTTGCAGGATGCTCTAACACATACTGACTATCCTCTGGCATCATCCCTGCATCAAGGACATCAACTCGGTAATACCACATCACAACTCCTAAACTAGTGAACTCTACCACCGCTACCTCATAAGAAATTCGTGGACCCCACACTGCAATCTCTGGTTGTCACCATGCATAAATGGCAGAACCCATAGGAATACCTTGAATTCGACCAAACTGCCGACATACTCGTCCAACAAGAAATCTCTCAATAATCCATGAAGTACGGCCAATGAGATATCTAGACGTACAAACATAGGGAATCTCCCTCACATCCTCTGGCCATGCCTCACAATCTACATATGGCCGCTAGCATACTGTATCAAGATCATCTAAGAGATGCTACCAATGATCTAGTTTGCCCAGTCTCGGCTGAGCAATAATATCACTATATCCCCATCTATATGATCGACCGACAGGTCATCAGCTATGAGTCAATGGTCACATAATGGAAAAATGCTCCCATGCACATATCTATAATAACAAATAGCCAACAGCAAAACTCCGGCCTCTACCATATACAATATGATGTAACTCATCATACAAATGCGCAAGCATGCATGATCCCCATGCATACCATGTACTCTACATCACCATCCTCTCCAGCACATGACCCCACCTGACTGTGAACCCCTTCAACCTATGGTCGGGGCACAAAACACCTCCAATGAAACCTACAAGTACAGATGGTAAGGGTGGATATGAATCTACCATGTCGCCCCATGGGATGAAGTATCCAACAATCCGATCATCTCTGAAAATCCATCTCAAAGCATCAGCGCCTCTAGCCTCTCGGCTATCAAAGACCAATATCTCTCCCATCACTGGGATCCTCAAGATACGGTACATGTCCTCAGGGGTCACTGTAATCTCTCTAATCGGTAAATGAAATGTGTTGGTATCACTATGCCACCGCTCTGCGAGTGCTGTCAATAAAGCTCTATTGAGGCGCACCTCAGGCATGTCAAGCAATGAAGTCAATCCACATGCCTCGATCTCATCTCGATCTGACTGTAACAACTATGGAATCAAGCTCCATGTACTCGAAAATGTCTCTCGTAACTGCAAAACACCCAATCTCTCCTGTTGACACATCATCATGACAAAGTAAAATCAATATCAAATCATCATAACTCGTCAATCAAATTTGAATATCAAACTATTTGTTTTTCATCATCATGGAGAGAAAATAATCAAAATCATGTTTGTTTTTAACAACATTAGAAGCAAACATATCAATCAAACTATTTGTTTTTCATCATCATGGAGAGCAAATAATCAAAATCATGTTTGTTTTTAACAACCTTAGAAGTAAACATATCAATCAAACTATTTGTTTTTCATCATCATGGAGAGCAAATAATAAAAATCATGTTTGTTTTTAACAACTTTAGAAGCAAACATATCAATCAAACTATTTGTTTTTCATCATCATGGAACACAAATATATCACAATCATGTTTGTTTTTAACAACCTTAGAAGCAAATATTTTCATGAAAGCAAATAATCAAAATCACAAAACAAACTTATCAATCCTATTTGTTTTTAACAACTTTAAAAACAAATTTATCAGCTATTATTTGTTTTCCAACAACTTTGGGAACAAATTTATTAATCACAACAACATCCAATCATGGGCACTATGAAAATGGTCATGGGCGCTACAGAATTCATCATGGGCGCTACAAGATTAAGGGCGCTACAGAACGCCTCATAGGTGCTATAGAATTCATCATGGGCGCTACAAAATCAAATGCGCTATGGAAAGGATCAAGGGCACTACAAAAAGCCTCATAGGCGCTACAGAATCAAATGTGCTATGGAAATTATCAAGGGTGCTATGAAAATAATTAAGGGTGCTAAAATACACTCTTTCACAATTAAAACATTGATAAACATGTTTCAAACGGAAAATTTTCAAAAAGCAGAGGTTCAAAGGGGTACATACTGGAGGTCCATAGTGCGCTGGCCGCTGATGTCGTCGGATGCACTTGAAATGGTGCTGGTGAATCGGAAGTGCCATAATTATCTCTCCAGAGCTTAAAATTTACAATTTTTACTAGGTTAAAATGGAAAATGACATTTTTAACCTATTTAATGGCAAAATTGGGGCACTTTAGCACATTTTATCATAGTAGGGGCAATTTTGATCATCAAATTTTCATTTCACATCTCTCCAGGTCAATTTCTTCACATCATAATTTTCAAATGATGAATCAACATCTTCAAAAATCATAAAAATCATAAAAATCAAAAAACATTTCAAAAAAAAAAAACTTAAAATTCAAAAAAAATTCACAAAAAATCAAAATCTTATCGATTCATCATTCGAGGGGGCATATACCTATCAACATTCGACAGTCAAAAATCTGGGGCAAATTTCAAAATTCTTTGAAGCAATGCGTAAAACACATCACTTCAAAGAGGGGCAAAATGTATACACCTAAAAATGGTCACATCACAATAGTCTGGTAATTAATTAAATATTTTTAATATTTAATTAAATCTCTGAATTTGATCTACATTATTCATTCTTTCATCTTGATTAAATAAATAAGTTTATTTAATCACTTTTCTTATCCATTTCTTAATTAATTAAATAAACATTACAATTTATTTATATGAATTATCATATAATCTTGACTTGAATATTTTATTCAAATTTAGATCATATACTCTTTTCTTCTAAAAATCCTCAACATTCATTCAAAATACCATTCATAATTAAATATTCCAAATATTTAATTAATTCCTCTAATTCGATTCCAAATATTCCATATTTCTTCTAAAGTCTATTCACATTTAAATATCCAAAATATTTAATTAAATCTTCTATAGTCCTAAAATTAAAAATTAAACTCACATAAAATTAAATAAATTTATTTATTTAATTTGCATTATCTTCAACAACCGTGAAACAAACTGCCAAAATAGAAAAATTAATTTCTCTGTTCCTGTGCAAGCTTGTTCCCGTGGGTTGAAGACATGCTTCCATTCTTCTCTCCAACCTCCCAACATTCTTGTTGGTGTAATTAAATGTCTTGTACCTTGTCCTAGGTCATGATTACACCTTAGTTAAGTTTACTTAGGGACCACATAAGAGGTTGTAGGAGATTTTCCACCTTTGGTGGACTTGACATCTCATTTCCTCACCCCTTCCACCTTTTGTGGACACATCATGTGATTATCTCTCCACCTTTTGTGGAGATTATCACATTATCCTTCCCCACTTTAGGTGGAGTGATAACTTTTCATTGTTGTCTCATGTCATAAGATTACGACACTTGTCATAATCTTATGCCCTCCTATGTTCTCACCTTGGATATATAACCAAGGGGTCTCCTATGTAAGTATTGTACCATTCTATCATCTCATATTATTGACATTGAATACAATTTATTCTTGTCATATTCTATCTCTCTCTTTTGTGCTTTCTATTAGGCCTCTAGATCTTGGGTGGCTACCTTCATAGCCAATTCTTACATGGTATCAGAGCCATTGGAGCGTCTTTGGATCGCCATTTTGGAGAGATCTTGGTGCATTTGAAGAATGGTGTATTTTCAGATCTAAGCAGCATTTTGGAGCATCCTACACCAAATCTGCACCCATCATTGCGTTTGAGAGGTTGTTTTCAATCAAGATTGCCTTTTGTTTCGTCAAAATTGGATATCGGGAGCTTCAGATCTGAAATTTTCGCCAATTTGGGTATTTTTCTCAATTTTCTGAATTTTTCTATAATTTTGGAAAAATATTTTCTTAGAAAATTTCCAATTTTTCTATTTTCTGACAAAAGAATATTAGTCAGAATTTTTTTGAAATTATTTTTGAAAAATTAAAACCCCATTTAAAATGTATTCAAGGTTTTTCAATTTTTGTAAATAAAAAATTGTATTGGATTTTTTTGATTTTATATAAATAAAAATAAAAATAAAAATTGTATTGTTTATAAAATCAAAAATTAAAAAAAAACATTAAAAATTTTTTAAGTCTCCGTACATCAGACTATACGCTGCCCTGCGCAGAGGTAGGTACCGTAGCGTACCGCGGGCCCTCTGTAGGTGGCATGTGGCACACGGAGGTGGAGCCACGTGGTCCCCTCTCTCCCCACTCTGGACCACCGGCGGGCTTCACCGTTGCTGATATAAATTCCGCTAGCTTTTTTAATTGAAAAATCCGGCGGAGCTTTCAAAAATCTTCACCAGTGGGCATGTCAAATCATTATCGGCGGTCTGTTCAAATATTCCATCAGTCGAAAAGATTCTAGCAATTTTCAGGCGAAATAATGACAGCGAATGGTGATGGCTAGTCAGATGTCAATTTTAGGCCAATGGAGCACATGACAGTCATATACCCGTCAAATTTAATCTTTTAGGTTCATGACGTCATCGTGGCATCAGGATGACATCAGTAGTTTTCAAAAAAATTTGCCCCCCTCACCAATGAGCTTTTCAATTTTGCAGTTCAACTTTGGAAGGCCATATCTTGCTCATTTTTGCTCATTTTTTCAAGTAATTTTTTTTATTTGGGCTAATTTTTCATGTACTTCGTAGTGGTGTACTCAGTTTCTGATTTTGATGGTTAGAGTTTCCAGAATTTTAAGTTTCTCAACACTATACCTGTCTTGTCACCATTTCTACAACTTCAGAGGCTTCGTTCAGGCTCATATGAACTCCTTTTTAGGTGCCATTTTTTTTGAAAGTACATTATTTTTTGTCTACTTCTTGAATCTGCAATCAGTTTGAAGAGATCTTGAGTGGATTTTATACTTTCAGAATATGGTCCTTTTTGGCCTATTTGGCACTTGTATTGCATAGATCTGAATTTAGGTCTTTACTTATTTGTTCTAGTCTGTTATCAGCCTCTTTATTGGCAAGTTATAAATTAGAAACTATGAGCCCACTTAGCCAGGTTGCAAGTGGCCTATTGTACACGCACTACATTATAATGTGTCAAAATCATCTATTTGTGGGGGGATACTTTGATTGAGTGAATTTGGGGGGGGGGGGTGTATCTTGTGTGATTGTGCATATTTTCTCTCTTGTGCTCTTTCATTCCATCATGGGTTCATCTAAAGTTTCACTCTTAACTGCACATAATTATGGTACATGGAAAGTACGTGCATGGAGTAAACTAATGGAAAAAGGTTTAATTTACTACATTGATGAAACCATAACTGCACCTTCAGATCCTAAGGCAGATCCAATAGCATATATGGATTGGCTCACTAAAACTTCTATGGCATTGGGTACATTAAGAAAGTTCATTTCAGATGATCTCATTTTCCATGTTGATAAATGTACTACAGCCAAGGAAGCTTGGGATAAACTTGTTGCTTTGTATGGTAAGGTTGATAAGGTTAAGGGATACAAACTTGAACATGATCTCTTAAGCCTTGATCATGAAGATTTTGATACAATTCAAGATTATGTCACTAAGGCAAATGAATTAAGAGCGCAACTAAAAGATTGTGGTATTGAAAAAGAGGATGATCAATTGGTCTTCAACTTGTTGGATAAACTTCTAGTTGAGTATGCAGCCTTTGTTTCAAGTTTTCAAACTCAAAGATTGACAATAAGTAACTTCACAACACCATCTTTTAAGGCTCTCACAGATCTTTTGATTCTTGAGCAAAATAAGTTGATGAAAATGGGTATTCTAAAGTCTTCAACTTCAAGAGCATTGGTGGTCAATCATGGAAACAATAAGCAATGCAAAGGGAAGGACCAAAAACAATCTTCACCAAAGCCACAAGGAGAGAACAAACAATCCACACTCCACAACAAAGCTCAACTTCATCTTCTTCAAAGAAGTACAACAATTCAAACAAGAGGGAGCAACCAACATGTGCATATTGCAAAAGGATTGGTCATGATGATCATCATTGTCATGTTAAGCAAATTGATGAGTTGAAACATATCCTTAAGAAGAACAACATCAACTTGCCAGCTGCATATAAAGAGAAGGACTCATCCCCTTCCACTTCTTCTAAGGGAAAAGGAACAACTATCATGGCAACAACATCTAGCTCATCTCCTTCTTCTTCATCTCAACATGATAAACATAAGGGGAAAGCATTTCTTGCAGTTGTAGATTCCAATACAGATCAGTGGATCCTTGATTCAGGAGCTTCACATCATATGACTTCGTCCAAGGATATGTACTCTTCCTTTGATTCTTGTTCATCACCACCCATTTTGATGGCCAACAACACTTCTTTGGTAGTTTGTGGGAAGGGTTCTATTGACGTTGAAGGTGGAGCATTCAATGATGTTCTATGTGTGCCTACTTTGTCAAGGAATATCCTCTCCATCTATCAGATTACACATAGTGGTTCAGGAAAGAGTGTAGAGTTCACACCAGATTCTGTCATTGTTCGGGATTTACATAGCACGGCTCTTGTTGCAATTGGGGAGGCTGATGATCGTTCTCGGTTCTACACCTTCTCATATTTTGCTCCTATTGATGATTCAGTTCACCCTAGTGTGGACACACTTGAGGAGATTGAGTATGGTTACTTGAATCTTGGAGTGCTTTCTAATCCTGAGGTTCTTGAGCCTATTATTGATACTCCATCTTCTAAATTGACTGATGCACCTGATGATACTTGTGTTCCAACAGTTTCAGTACCTTGTGATTTAGTGCAACAGTGCATACCTTGTCTTCTAGCAGCAGTTTCATGGGATGACTACTTGACAGACATTGGCAGTTTGTTTGTGGAATCCTACATTGCAGATTTAAGAGACACACTTGATTACTTACATCTTCTCTTTGATGAAGGTGATTCTTCTTCAGTTGTTGCGAGGGAACACTCTGACCCTCCTCTACATGATCAGTCTTTTGAGGTTGATGTGATTGTGGATGCACATCTTTACAACAGTTGGAGGAGGCCACTTTCTCTCTTGAGGAGACATCGTCTTTGGAGTATGTTCTACCTTCATCCTTGCTAGATCTTGAGTTGTCTTTTTCAGCAGATGACAGTGTTGTTGCAAAGGGGTTCTCACAAGTTTTAGGAAGTGACTCCATTGCAACTTCACATGGTTTGGGAAAGGCATCTTTCGGCATCAACACAAGGAACTTTGAGCAGCTTTCAGAGACTTATTACACTTTGAGGGTTCTTCCTTCTACACTTGTGGATTGGGGAGACTTCATTCATACACCTTTGGTATTGTTTCTTCCCAAAGGGAGGAACGTTGTTCGATAGTTTTGGAGTAGTTTCTTCATTCCTTCTTGAGCATCTTCCATGGGTGATCATTGTACATTGAGGGGGGGCTACCTTGTCTCTCTTCTTCTCTTGTATGGGGGGGAATTTTTCCTCACATGGGGTTTTTTCCTTCTCATGCTATGTTCCTAGCTTTTTGTATCTCATCTCTCTTTTCGGGGGTAGTTTTTTCCCACTGGGTTTTTCTATCTTTACTCCACTTGTGATAGATTTCATTGCATTTGTACATGGGTACCTAACATGGCCTAGTAGCTGGGACCCATCTTGCATTGTTTTCATTTGTGTACATTCTCCCTAAGTTGCACTTAAGGGGGGGTGTTGGTGTAATTAAATGTCTTGTACCTTGTCCTAGGTCATGATTACACCTTAGTTAAGTTTACTTAGGGACCACATAAGAGGTTGTAGGAGATTTTCCACCTTTGGTGGACTTGACATCTCATTTTCTCATCCCTTCCACCTTTTGTGGACACATCATGTGATTATCTCTCCACCTTTTGTGGGAGATCCACCTTTTGTGGAGATTATCACATTATCCTTCCCCACTTTAGGTGGAGTGATAACTTTTCATTGTTGTCTCATTTCATAAGATTATGACACTTGTCATAATTTTATGCCCTCCTATGTTCTCACCTTGGCTATATAACCAAGGGGTCTCCTATGTAAGTATTGTACCATTCTATCATCTCATATTATTGACATTGAATACAGTTTATTCTTGTCATATTCTATCTCTCTCTTTTGTGCTTTCTATTAGGCCTCTAGATCTTGGGTGGCTACCTTCATAGCCAATTCTTACAATTCTCCATCTTCTTCTCAACCTCTCCATCTCTCACCATTCAAATCTACTAGACAATCTCACAACCATTGATCTTTGCTAGCCAGGATTTTGCCTACAAAAAGCTATAAAAAGGACTGACGGGTCTTTGAAATGACAGAGAAGCCTTCAATAGGAAAACTATACCAAATTTGCAATAGCATAGCTTTTAGCATTCATAAGCATTCTAGTATCATAGCATAGCATAGCAATATTCCATATCATGGCATATCCACTTCATATCATAGCACCCATAATTCACAGCCCCTGTGTGTAATTCACAGCCCCTGTGCATATCCGTATTAGCATTTTACTCCACCAACATATATAATAGAGAAGCACTTTCCTTTTCACACTCATTCTGCAGGTTGCCATTCAGAGAAGCCTTGCTTACACAATCTGAGAGTAGTAGCTTCAAAAAAATCCCTAGAGATAGAGGAAAATGGAACGGCTCTGAAGAAAGCTTCGTTTGTTTCTTTTGAATTCAATTTATTTAGCTTTTTCTTCAGTTTAATGTTTCATTTTGTGTGATTTGTTTATTTATTTTAATACACATCTTGCTATCACACAGCTTCCTCGGTGGCGACAGGTCTTGTAAGGGGTTATTTCATCATGGTTTAATGTTTTTTTGTTAGTCTACTCATATATCTATTGATATTTTGGTGGTTGTTACCCTTGACTAGACATTTTTGTTTCATCTATGATCAAGGATGTATGGTCTACTAGGTGGTGTCCTAGTTGGTATATGGCTGGGTTCCTAGTTTGGGTTGGCTAGTAAAATGTGAAGTTGATAACTACTGTAATTTTGTTATCTTGCATTGCAGATGTTTGTAATCCTTTTCCATAATCAATACAAACCCTACTTGCGTATCAAAGAAAATAGTTTTTTTATGTGTAATGAAATCACCTAGAATGTGATATCCAATGTTTGATTTTGTAAGACTCGAAGAAGAAGGGTATGATTAGTGAGTTAAAATATTGACTTTATGTATCTTTTAGATGAAATTTATAGGGGTTACAATGTACATATTGGGAATAGAAATTACAAGATAATTGATAAACACAAATTTTTAGTGACAAAGTAAGTATGTTAGTGTCATTTTGAATAGATTTAGTATGTGATATTGTAAACTAGACAAGCTTAATTTAGCATTTGGCACTAATATTTCATTAGATATGTGGCCCAAGGATAAATATGATTTAGAGGATATGTTTAAGGTGCCATATTCTAATGAAATAAAAAAAAATTGATGTATGTATTGGTTTCAATTAGGCCAAATATTACACAAGTAGTGAGAGTATTGAGCATGTTTACATCTAGAACCTTGGTAGAAAATATTGGAATTATGTGAAAATGGTGATAAGATATTTGTGTGGTACTTCTAATTATTTTTTAGCTTATTTTGGTACTAATAGTGTGAATAAGAAATTATAAATATAAGGTTTTATTGATGTACATTGGGTAGGTGACTTGGATAGTCAAAGGTCCATTAGTGGGTAAGTTTTTACTTTGTTTAGCTCATATTTTCTTTATCCATCATTGAATTAGAATATAAAAATACTACCTATGCCACTAAGGAGATAGTTTGGTTACAAATATTACATATGAATAGAAGTTTTGAGTGTAAGGTGAGTGTAAGGCTTCTAATGCCTCAAGTTGACACACTCATAAAAAAACTTGAAAGAATAACTTTTTAAAACAATAACAACACTAATAATGTAGAAATGACATGCCACACTTGCACAAAAATGTGCAAACTACTTGAAGTTTGTTTTTCATTGAGGAGATTGTTGGAAACATGAGCATAATGATGTGAAGAGATTATTGAGTAGGAGATTGATGAAGATTGATGAGCATGATAGTATATGGTGTTGTCATTGATGGAAACCCATGATAGATATGTAGAAGTTTTGGTTTGGAGAAGACCAAATGGTTTGGATAATTTCCTAAGTCTTGGAGCATAGTTTTAGTGTTTAGTGAACTAGTTTTGAGGTTCACATAGCTTTGCTATGAAGAATTTTATCATGTGGTTTTGAGTTGTTCATTGTGCATATTGGGCGTGTTCACATCCATAACCTCATGACTTAATGACTTCCACAGTTGAAGATAATGTTGATAGAGTATCTGTTAGAAAGATACACTACACAAGTCATCTAGTGTTGTCATTGATGGTAACCCTAATCATTAATCCTATCTGCACATTAGTATTTGCTCGTACCGGAAGTCAGATTGAAGATAAGTGTTAACTATCAAGCTAGAATAGAGCATCCAATAGAGTTTTTTTTATCGATTCATGTGTGATTTCCTGTTATCATTTTGTGTTTTGGATCTTAGGGAAGGTATTTTGATGTATGATCTATCTTATCCTTGAATCATAGAGCCTCGTATTGATTGGTGTGCAAGTTAGAAGATACGATTGAATGTTTTTTAGTCTAACAGTGCAAAAAGGCTAACAAGGTGGTTGTAGCATGTTGTGGATCTTCGAGGAATAATTTTTGAAGGTGTTTCATGTTCAAGCATGTTGTTTTTGGTCATTTCTATGTTGTGGCTGACATTGGTTGGTGTGCATTGAAAATTATTTATGGATTGAGCCAACAGTTTCTAAATATTTTATATTTTGTTGAAGCTGACATGTATTTGATGGAATCTCTTGTTATGGATATATATAAGCGATTGTTCATATCATTTTGGTGTGTGTTTTGATAAGATGTGAAAGCTAGAAGGTTTATAGAGAGATTGTGCATAGTTTCACTTGTACAAAAAAAGATTGGTGATCCAAATTGAAGTAGACAGAGTTTAAAGAGCAATATCTGATAGAGTGTGAAGAATGCGATTAATGTGCTTAATCAGAACTGTAATCAGGCATTACCATATGCTATTTTCTCAGTTCAAATCCTCTGGATGTTATCCAATTTTTTTTGTAAGACAGTGAGTCTTCCTTTTGTATTTTAGTAGTGAGCTCTAGGTAGTGTGCTTGAATGCATGTGCATTCCCCATTTGTAAACACTTATATTTGAGTATACTCATATTGTGGATTGACCTCCACTGTGGTTTTTCCCCTAACAGGGTTTCCACAAAAAAATCCTTGTGTTATGGTGTTGTGGTTGTTTTCTTTGTGTTCTTGAATCTTTCTTTTGATTCAATGTTATAAGTGGTTTAAAGATTAGGTTAATAAAGTTAAATTTTGCAGAACATTGATTCACCCCCCCTCTTAGTGCTCCTTGGTTCCAACAATTGGTATTAGAGTCTAGTTCCTTAGAAGAAGTTTAATAGCTTGGGGAAGATCTGGGTAGGTGATTCAATGAATTCTGGCAGTCTTCAACAACAACTTTTGGTGGTTCTATATGATCTTGATCAGTCAAAATCTAAAGTCCAAGAATTGCAAGAAAGCCTCATGAATGCTGAGAAATTCATTCAATCATTGAAAGATAAAATCAATGAGTCCAAGGAAAAGAGAAAGGGACTCTATGATCAGCTTAAGCAAGAAGAAAATAAGAGCAAGGAAGATGAACACTTGAGTCAAGCCTTGAAGGAAAAGACAAAAGTTTTGGATGTTTTTCTTGTGTTGCTGATATGTGGTTGTCATTGATGTGAACACTATTGGAATTTAGGTTGTATATGTCGAGGATATTGAGAAGATTGTAATAAATAAGTTGTAGGTTGTTAGTGGTGAAGTGAAGTTCAGTCTATTTGTGAGTTTAGTGTGTTGATGATCAGAGGTTATCGACTAAAGGGTTTGTTGTTGAGTATATATAGTTTATCCATGTCAAGTTTCAGAGATCTACATTAAGATTTGGTTGAGTTATGAAGATTTGTATTCTGACAATTTTTCTGTTGCTTCAATTTGTGTTCCTGAATGAAGATGATGTGATTCCAATAAGTTCAGTTGTTGCAAATGATTCTTTGGTGATTCATTATGTTTGTGGATGTTTCTAGATAGTGCTCTATTTGTGTTGCACGTCCGCATTGATTTTTGTGCTTGCAATTGTCAATTTTCTTTTGTGTGTTTATGTTTTTCATGTTCATGGCTGACAGGGTGATGGTAGTGTGTTGTGGATCTTCGAGGAATAATTTTTGAAGGTGGTTCATGTTTGAGGATGTTAATTTGGGTCTTCACTATGTTGTGGAAAAACTTGGTTGATTCACATCAATAATTGTTATTGATTTGGGCCAACAATTTGTTATCATTTTATTATTTTGTTGAAGCCAACATATAGCGATGTAATTTCTTGTTGTGAATATATATAAGCAATTGTTTATTCCATTTGAAGGTGTGCTTGTGCATGGTGTGCTCAAATAATGTTCTAAATATTTTGAAGGTAGAGCAAAGTATGGTGGAGAGTGAAGAAGAGTGAAGAAGAGTGAAGAAGTATTCATGTGCTTAACCAGAACTGTAATCAGGCATTAGCATATGCTATTCTTTTAGTTCAAAATCCTGCGAATGTAATCTGAATGTTTCCATAAGACAATGTGTCTTCCTTTAGGAAGAAAGCCTTGTTGTAATTGAGTAGTGATCTCTAGGTAGTGTTCCTAAATGCATGCGCATTCCTCATTTTAATTTGTATACTTTTAATAGGGTATAATCTCGTGGAATGAAATCCACTGTGGTTTTTCCCCTAATAGGGTTTCCACATAAAAAATATTGGTGTTATGTGTGTTTTTGATGTGTTGATGATTTATTATTTCATGGTTAATAATCAAATTTGAGAAAAAGGTTAATAAAGTTAATAAGTTTTGAATTTCTAAGACAACTAATTCACCCCCCCTCTCAATTGTCTACCCTTGTGTTGCCAACAATTGGTATCAGAGTTGGTTCCTTGGAAGAACTTTAATAGCTTGAGGTGATCCGGGATGGCGAAATATAAGAAGGATAGTCTGAGATTTGATGGAATAAATTATTCTCTATGGAAGACTCAAATGGAGTGTCATCTGAGATGCATTGGTGAACCCTACTAGAGCATTACATGCAATAGGTATGTTATTCCTTAGAATGGTCCTACTACTACTACTGAGATTAGGGATGCTGAGTATAATATTAGGGCTAAGGAAGCATTGTTGAGTGCTTTGAATGATTCTGAGATGAGAAATGTTATGGATCTGAAGATTGCTTATGAGATCTAGAAGAAGTTGGAAACATTGTATGAAGGTGATTCTAATGTGAAGATTGCTAAGCCACGAATTTTGAAAGGGAAATATGAAATGTTGAGAATGGGTGATAATAAGAACATTACTACTTTCATGCAAAGAGTGAATGAACTTGTGTGTGGTATTAGATGTGTTGGTGGAAAATTGGAATAATTAGAGATTGTTGCTAAGGTGCTTAGATCCTTTCCTGCTGCATACAAAGTCAAAGCTACTGCTATTGAGGAGCTCTGGATTGTAACAAATGTAACCAAAGATATGTTGATTGGTAAGCTTACTTCTTTTGAGTTGAGTGAATTTGGTGATGCCCTTCCTAAGGTTGAATCTGCATTCAAGGCTACTACTTCTAGAAGAGATAAACAAAGATATGATCCAAGTGAAAGTTCTTCTAGAAAGGTATTCAAGTATGAGGAATAAATGAGATAGATTAAAGAAGAAGAAAGAGAGCTAGAAGAGCTGGAAATACTTATTGTCAAAAGAGTAGTGAGAGGAAAAGGTAAGTATTGAGGAAAATTTCCTCTTAATTTTTTTTCTTGCAATAAGATAGGTCATTTTGCATCAAGGTGTCCGGAAAGAGCTCCTAAGCCAAGACATAACAAGCCTATATTTCAAAGAAAGTGCTATTATGTTGCTGATGAAGGTGTGATAGATGTTGAATCTAACAAAGGGAATGTAAGTGAGGACGAATGGGTATTTATTGCTATCAAGGAAAATAATCTTGTGTCTACTGAATTTGCTAGTTGTACAAATGTGAAAGCCCTAGATGCTTGAGTTGAAGAGAAAGATGAATGGTTGATTGACATTGGATAATCTCATCACATGATAGGTGACAAAAGTAAGTTTGTGAGCTTGGAAAAGTATGATGGTGGTGTTGTAAGGTTTGGTGATGAAAAAGCTGGTGTGATCCGTGGAAGAGGATGCATTTCTCTTGATGGTAAGCATAATACTGATGATGTCCTATATGTCGAAGGTTTCAAGCATAATATTTTAAGTGTTGAATAGATGGTTGATAAGGGATATAATCTTCAATTCAAGGATGGAAAGTGTAGAATATTGGGAAGTTCTAGAAATGTGATTGCATCAAGTACAAAAACAAAAGGTAATATCTTTCACTTGAGTGCTGCTAGTAAAAGTTGTTTAATTGCTCAAGTCAATGAAAGTTGGTTATGGCATAGGAGAATGTGTCATGTTAGCTTTGATAACATTATCAAGATAAGTTCTACTAAGGCTGTTAGAGATATTCCTAAGTTGATGAAACCTACTAATTCCATATTCAAGGAATGTCAGTTAGGGAAGCAAACTAGAATTTCATTTCGGAGCAAACAACATAGTTCAAATGAATTGTTGGAGCTTGTGCATACTAACTTGTGTGGTCCTTCTAGAATAAGAAGTTTACAAGGATACAAGTATTTCATGTTGTTTATTGATGGTTATTCTAGAATGATGTGGGTTACTCTCTTGAGGGAGAAATATGAAGCTCTAGAGAAGTTCAAGATATTTAAGTCTATGGTTGAGACAGAGATAGGTTTGAAGATTAAATGTTTGAGATCAAATAGAGGTGGTGAATTCAATTTCGGTGGGTTTAATTCTTTTTGTGAAGAACATGGAATAAAGAGATAATTATCTACACTATGGACCCCTCAACAAAATGGAGTTGTGGAAAGGAAGAACATGACAATTGAAGAAGCTGCTAGAACAATGATGCTAGAAGGAAATGTCCCTCATATCTATTGGAGAGAAGTTGTGAGTATTGCTATTTACACACTCAACTGGGTACAAATCAAAGGTGATACTAGTAAGACCACTTATGAGTTATGGTATGGTCATAAAATTACTGTTAGATATTTTAAAATCTTTGGGAGTAGATGTTATAACAAAAGAGATGAAGATATAGGAAAGTATGATGCTAGGAGTGATGAATGAATCTTTCTTGGTTATTCTACTAAAAGCAAGGCCTACCAGTGCTACAATAAGAAATTGAGAAAAATGGTTGAAAGTGAAAATGTGAAGGTTGATGAAGACATAGCTAGACCATCCAAAACCTATGGATATTATTTTAATGATTTTAATGGTAGTACAAACAAAGGAAAGAAATTTTAGACTTCAAATCAATTTCAAATCATTTTGGTGAATCAAAAAAATCAAGAGGAAGGAGAAAATAGTGAAAGTGCAGAAGAGAGATCACAAGAGCCTGAAGTTCAAGGACATCCTAAGAATCCAAGTATGTAATATTGAATCATTCAGAAGATTAGATCATAGGTGATAAGAACAAAGGTGTGCAGACTAGGAGAAAAATTGCAGAAGAATATTGTTTGATTTCAAAGGCTGAGCCTACTAGTGTGAATGAAGCATGTAAAGATGAACATTGGGTTGAAGCAATAAAAGAGGAATTATTGCAGATTGAGAAGAATGATACATGGATTCTTGTTCGTAGACCCAAGAATAAAAATATAATTGGAACTAAATGAGCAAGGTGGAGTTTTTAGAAACAAAGCAAGAATGGTGTGTAAAGGATATTCCTAGATGGAAGGAATTTATTTTGAAGAAACATTTCCCCTATTGCTAGGATTGAAGCTATGAGATTGTTTCTTGCTTATGCTGCTTACAAAAACTACAAGTTTTATCAGATGGATGTTAAGTCAACATTTCTAAATGGTGAATTGGAAGAAGAGGTGTATGTTGAGCAACCTGATGGATTTTAATTGACTGATCATGGAGATATGGTTTTTCAATTGAAGAAAGAATTATATGGACTCAAGCAAGCCCCTAGAGCATGGTATGCCAGATTGGATAAATATTTGTTGAAGCTTGGATTTAAAAAAGGTACTGTTGATAGTAATCTATATTTCAAGATTGATGATGATAAAGATTTGATTGTTGAAGTCTTTTTTGATGATATCATTTTTGGAGGAGATAATGGTTTGTGCATGAAGTTTGCTAATGAGATGAAGGGTGAATTTGAGATGTCTATGATTGGAGAGATGAAATTATTTTTGGGATTGCAAATTACTCAATTAGATAAAGGGATCTTTATATCTCAGTCTAAGTATGTGAAAGAATTGCTAAAGAAGTTTGGTATGGAAGATTCAAAACCAGTCGGTACGCCTATGGTAAGCAGATGCAAGTTAACACAAGATGATGATTCACTAAAGGAAAATTAGACTAGATACATATTGATGATTGGTGGATTGCTTTATTTGAATCAAACTAAGCTTGATATCATGAATGTTGTATGTATTTTTGCAAGATTTCAAGCTGATCCTAAGGAATCTCATGTGACTATTGTGATAGGATTTTCAGATACTTGAAGGGAATAGTTGATTTTGGCCTATGGTATCCTAAAGATGATGGTCTTACTTTGAGTACCTTTACTGATGCTGATTGGGAAAGAGACGTGAATGACAAAAAAGTACTAGTGGTGGTGCATTTTTCTTGGGAAAGAAGTTGATTTCATAGTTAAGTAAGAAGCAGAATGCCATTTCTTTATCTACTACAGAGGAAAAATACATTGTTGTTGCTAACAATTGTACTCAAGTATTGTGGATGAAGTAGATGTTGAAAGATATAAGAGTTATGTATGATGAGCCAATAGCTATATTCTATGATAATTCAAGTGAAATTAACATTTCTAAGAATCCAGTGTTGCATTCAAAGACCAAGCATATATCTATCAAGTTTCACTTTTTGAGAGAAAAGGTGAGTGAAAAGGAAGTCAAACTAGAGTATGTGCCTACTAAGGATCAAATTGCAAACATCTTTACCAAGCCATTTCCTAAGGATACTTTTGAGTATCTGAAAGGGAAGTTAGGCATGATTACCCCTCCTAATCAGAACTAAGATGCATTGCTTTGCACCAGTCTGTGCATTTCACAGTCATACCTTGATCCAGATTGATGTTGTGGTGGCTGCTACTTAGGGGAGTAGTCAGATGTTTAGATGTTCAGATATGTTGTTCAGAGCTTGTGTGGAGAAAAGAGATCTTTGTCATTGATGTTAAAGGGGAGAAGAGTCATGTGAAAGAGTTGAAGAGAAAAGAGTCAGAATCTAAGGGGGAGTAACTGCTAAGAGATAGTTGGTTGTGTTGATGGTGTTTTTCACATCATGTGTTACCATCAATGCCAAAGGGGGAGATTTTTAGATGTTGTGGTTGTGTTGTTGATATGTGGTTGTCATTGATGTCAACACTATTGGAATTTAGGTTGTATACGTTGAGGATATTGAGAAAATTGTAATAAATAAGTTGCAAGTTGTCAGTGGTGAAGTGAAGTCTAGTCTATTTGTGAGTTCATTACATTGATGATCATAATTTTTTGACTAAAGGGTTTTTTTTTTAGTATATCTAGTTTATCCATGTAGATTTTCAGAGATCCACATGAAGATTTGGTCGAGTTATTAAGATTTGTATTCTGATAGTTTTTCTATTGCTTCAGTTTGCGTTCCTAAATGAAGATGATGCGATTCTAGTAAGTTCAGTTGTTGCGGATGCTTCTCTAGTGATTCATGATATTTGTGGATGTTTCCAAATCATGCTCTATCTGTGTTGCCCATCCACATTGATCGTTGTTCTTGTGATTTATGATTTTCTTTTGTGTGTTCATGTTTTTCATGTTCATGGCCAACAGGGTGATGGTAGCATGTTTTGGATCTTCGAGGAATAATTTTTGAAGGTGGTTCATGTTCAAGGATGTTAATTTGGGTCTTCACTATGTTGTGGCTGACCTTGGTTGATTCACATTAATAAATGTTATTGATCTAGGCTAACAGTTTTTTAGCATTTTATTATTTTGTTGAAGTCAACATATAGTGATGTAATTTCTTGTTGTCGATATATATAAGTGGTTGTTTATTCCATTTGAAGGTGTGCTTGTGCATGGTGTGCATGAATAATGTTCTAAATATTTCAAAGGCAGAGCAGAGTGTGAAGAAGAGTGAAGAAGTGTTCATGTGCTTAACCAGAACTGTAATTAGGAATTAGCAAATGCTATTCTTTCAGTTCAAAATCCTATGGATGTAATCAAAATGTTTGTATAAGACAATGTGTCTTCCTTTGGGTAGAAAGCCTTGTTGTAATTGAGCAGTGAGCTCTAGGCAGTGTGCCTGAATGCGTGTGCATTCCTCATTTTATTCTTTATACTTTTAATAGGGTATAATCTTGTCAATTGACATCCACCATGGTTTTTCCCCTAAAGGGGTTTCCATGTAAAAAATCTTGGTGTAATGCATGTTTTTGATGTGTTGATGATTTATGCTTTCATGGTTAAAAATTAAATTTGAGAATAAAGGTTAATAAAGTTAATAAGTTTTGAATTTCTGAGATAATTGATTCACCCCCCCTCTCAGTTGTCTACCCTTGTGTTACCAACAAGAAGAATGTGAAAATTTTACTAGAGATAATGTTGTCCTAAAGCATGAGATGAAATCTATTGTAATGAGGATGACCAAGGAGATTGAAGACAAAAAGAAGAATGAAGAAAAACTTGCTTAGTCCTTGAAAGAGAAATTTGAAGAATGCAATAGAATTACTGATGGATTCAATCAGTTAGAGCTTGAATTGGAACAATCTAGAAATAGCGAAGAAGAGCTTGAAAAGCAGATTGTTACTCTCAGGGATGAACTTGCTACTACAAATGAATACAAGGAGAAGTTCAAGATTAGCTCAGCAAAGCTTGATGAACTAATTCAAAGTTAGAGGAGTGGAAGTGACAAGTGAGGTCTTGGATATGAGAAAGGAGAAAGCTTCAGATATAGATAAAGGAAATTCAGGAAAGGAAATCAAATGAACAAAGCTAGAAGGTATCTAGTAAGACAACCTAATGCTCAAAAGTTCAATGTATACTATTTTGTTTGCAATAAATTTGGTCATATGGCTGCTCAATGTAGAAGCATAATGAATTCAAGTGGTCCATCATTCTCTTATCAGTGTTTCAATTGCAATAAGTATGGCCATAAGTCAATTGAATGTAGAAATATGTCAAAAAAAAATTTCAATAGAGATGTCAGATGTTATGCATGCAATAAATTTGGCCACATTGCCAGTGTAGATCAAGAGAAAATCAATGGAATAACTAGTCTGGACAAAGAAATGTTGTGTGCTATAACTGTAACAAATTTGGTCACATTGCAAGATTCTATAGAAGCAGGAAGGGTCCAGTAAACAAAGGGAAAAATATGTTGAAAAATGAAAAGGGAAAAGGAAAAGTTATTGTGGATGAGATCAGGAAGAAAATGAAGAAGACATGGGTGAAGACAAGTGCTTCTATTACAAGAAATGAGTTAGCACCAGAATCTAGCTCTAGAAATTCCTCTAGGAATTCGTTTAAAGCCTCTAGCCTAGAGGAGTTCTCAAGAAAATATCTTAACCCCTTGTCGGTAGTTGGTATCAAAATGTGGCAAATTGCAATGACTACATTAGTGATGTACAAATGTTTTGGGATCTCTTGTGGAGGAAATGTATGCAAAATTGAAGGTCCGCAAAAGAATTTTCTTTCTCAATCTATGAAAACAAGGTATTTGGAAGACCTAGGGAAAAATCATTTATTGTGACAAAAAGTTAGGTGTGCAAATGATAAAAGGTCACTTCTATCCCTCATTTGTCACATTGCATTTTGAGAAGAAGAAGTTTGGAGAGCTCTGCAAGTGAATTTTGGCAAGAATCAAGTCTAAAGACAATTTGGCTATAAAACCCTAATCTAGCAAAAGGTATCTATCTATAAACTCATGAACTTGAATTTTTTTGAAATGGCTGCTTCATTGGTAGTTGATATCAAGGATAGACCCCGTCTAAAATTCAAAGGGAACCCATTCAAATCCATCGAGACAGAACCAGTAGGTGCATTTTCTTCCGTTTCATATGGTGTTTTGCATATTGAAGATATTAGGGCATAGATTCATGTGAATGTTAAATAATTAGGAAGCTCCCAGTTGTTAAATCTGTATACAAATCATATTGTGGGAGAAGATCTTTGTGTAAAGCCTGAATTCAAGACCTTGGAGGAGAAGAAATTCACACATATTTTGAAGTTTCTGATGTTCGAAGAAAATGAATGGGTTCAGTACATATTGAGTCGAGTGTGTGCTAAGTTCATGTGGTTAAGTCAACCTTTCAAGATTATAAAGGAAGCCATAAGGATTTTTACTGGTCTAAATTCATTCGGTGGTTGCCCACATTAAAATATGTGAAGAACCAAATAGTCACTAAGGTAACCGATTCAGTGTTTGACAAGAGAGCCATGACAATAAATGGCATCATTGAAGTGGATGTGAGATTTGCTTCTATGGTCATTAGATATTAAATCTATCACCCCAACTAGGATAACTCTGTATCGAGTACTACAATCTATGTAGCTTATCAAATGGTTAAGGAAAATATAGAATATGACCTATGTGAATTACTCCAGAGCCAACTAATTGAAAATCTTGGAAAAATCAAGAAGGATAAGAACTCTTTCAAGTATGGTAATTTGTTGTTATGTTTGTTCTTCTACTTCATGAATGAAGTTTTGGGAGTTGGAAAATTTCAATGGCAAGGTGATAAACTGGTAGCTACTCAAATCAGAGACATTCTATATAGAATTAATGATAGCAAAGCAAGGAAAATTGCTATATGGGGTTATTTCAAAAGTTTTCAAAGTGAAATGCAAGCTAGGGAAAGGATTCCTACATCTATTGTGGAAAAATACAAGGATACTATTTGCTTCATGGTTGACATTGATCAGTGTTTGATGGAAGTAGCAAATCCTAGAATAGTTTGGATAATGCCTATGGGCTATGAGGTTGAAGAACACATTTTGGAGTTGTCTGCTCAACACCTATTGAGTAAACCTTAGGATCTGACAGAAGAAAGGTTTGGTACCTTTTAGGAAGAGAATATGGAAGTTCATGCACAACTGAAGAAGCCTACCATAATCTAGAAGGTGAGAAAGGAAGTTGAATCTTTTGCAGAAAGAATGGGCATATCAACTGAAGCAGTGAGGGAAGCTAGGAGGAAAAGAAAAAAAGTTGAAGGAGAGCCTGCTAGAATTGAGTCTGCTAGGCTAACAACATCCTTTTCAAAATCTAGATCTACAAGGACCTCTACACTCTCATCTAGTCCTACAAACAAATCAATCCCTATGAAAGTTTAAGTCAAGACATCCGGGAGAGAAGGAAAGAGAAAGAAGGATAAAAGCACAAGAGTCTATGTTGTAGTTGAAGAAGATGAAGAAGTTGAATTTGATGAAGAAGTAAGATAATTTAAGCATAAG
This sequence comes from Sequoia sempervirens, assembly GCA_007258455.2. Classification (NCBI taxonomy): domain Eukaryota; kingdom Viridiplantae; phylum Streptophyta; class Pinopsida; order Cupressales; family Cupressaceae; genus Sequoia; species Sequoia sempervirens. The sequence goes on from VDFB02353493.1 coordinate 44,941,878, forward strand.
GGCACAATGGAATTAAAAGTATCTAAGGAAAATCCATCTGGTGAAGAGAAAGCAAAGAAAAAGGTAAAAACTGATAGATTAGGTATGTCTATAGAGGAAGTGGAAAAAGATTTGATTAAGGATGGTAATCTCAGGCCACTTTTTGAATGGTATGACACTTTTGATAGTTCCAGTTAGAGAATTATTGAAGAAGCCACAATAAAATATTTGAATAATTTCAATATGACTCTCATAGAAATAATGTCTAAGTTGCCTAAAGGGTTGTATGAAGTTTTAGAAATGAGGAGAGTGAATGCAAGAACTAAAGAAGATAAAATGAGAAAGCCTATACTTGTTGATCTGTGTTTGGTAATGTCAGAAGAAGAAATGAAGAAGATCCTAAATGATGCTAAGAAGTATTTTAAGAGAAAAAAAAGGGTGAATAAGTTGATGATCAAATAGATTGAGGAAGTTACAAAAGATACTGAGAAAATTCTCAAGGCAGTTATGTTGAAGAAAAAATATAATGTTGTTTCCAAAGAAGCTCATGATGAAAATGTTCCATCTGGTTCAATAATTGAAGAATGGAAAGAAGACACATTTGAGGATAATTTGAATCCTCTAGATATGCAAGATACTAAAATTCCTATGGAGACTGAAGCTTCTAAAGAGATGTCAGGTGAACAAGTAGAGATTCCTAATGTTAAGGAAGAATCTATGGTTGAAGAAAAGAAGGCTACGGTAAAAGAAGTTGTTGTGGAAGAAAGAGACACTTGAAAGGCAGTAAAGGAGTTTTTAGAAGAACAACATGAGGAGTTTGACCCTGTATTGGTTGAAGGTCCTATCATCTTGGCTACTTTATCTCCTATTCATAAGCTAAAGGTAGCATTATTTGCTCAAACCAAGGCAAGGGAGGAGATACAAAAATCTCACATTGAGAATAGTGAGCTACTAATTCTTGCATCTAGTATCTTGGATAATTCATTCCTGCATATGTCAAGGACTCATTCAATTCTCTATCTGGTCAGCTGAAGAAGCTTATCAGCCCTGTAAGTACTCACTTTGAGTCACTTGAAAAGTCAGTCGTGGATAAGGTTCAGAAAGAATTTGATGCAAACAGGTTCATTAGATTAAAGGGTATGATTGCTAATGATAAATATTTGTTAGCTACATGTGTAAAGAACATTCAAAGTGAACCATAGATTTTTGGCTTCTATGCACCCTCTAACTCTTCTAGGGTTTTTCACCTAAAAGGAGAGAGTTAGGCCAAAAATTTTATAGGGTTCATTCAAATTAAGACATGTATATGATGTTATTTGAACTAAATAAAATGATCTAAGTGAAACTAATTGATAAGATTGATTGATTAAACATTCAAAACCTAAGAAATATGACTTGTTTGAAAACACATTGTGTAATTCAAAATCACCAACAAACAAATGGAAAATTGCAACAAAAATGAATCAAAATGAAAGTGTGTACCTAGAACCTTGATGAAGACTAGAAATTTCTTTTGAAACACTATTGATGCTAATTTTCAAGGCTGGAGGGACTCATTCACCATTCTGGGTGAATCAGTCCCAGTTCTGCCAAACTATACTAGAACCTGTTTCTAACAAAAGGGTATCTAAAAATGTAAAAATCCAAAAAATAAACTTGGGGTGGGACTCATTCACCACCCATGGTGAATTATTCCACTTTTGAATTTCTATATTTTCAAAGGTGGATTCTGAAGCTTCTGATATGCACTTTGATGCCCTACAGGTGTCCACTTCTGAAACTCTGATTTACGGCTTTAAAAATGAGATTTTGTTGATACTTTGACTTGCTGAATGAGAAGAAGACTTGAGAAACATTGCTAATTTATCTTCAATAATTTCCAAACTTCCAAGGGATCTAAATCTTCAAACAAACAAGAAGAGAAGAAGAAATGGTGAATGTTAAGGCATGGGGGTTTGCCTTGGTCAAACCCCTTTTAGGTAATTAAACCAAAATGATGAAAGAATGGAATGAAACATGCAATAATGGAGTTGATTACCTTTCCATGATGATTGATATTGAAATTTTACAACAAAACATGTAGAACTTTACCTTGGATGTCTTAGGAAGCTCAATTAATGACTTGCAATGTGAAAAACCTAGTTTGCTTGACTTGAGATAGAAGATAGATGATGAATGAACGATGTGAATGAGTTAATGGATGAATGAAAGGTAAAAATGAGTTTAGAGAGATTATTTTATGGGAAATTCACTTATTTTACCTATTAATACCTCATTACAGGCCAACATGAAGCACAATTAAACTCAAATTTCACTTTTTTCCTGCTCAAAGGTCAAAATTGAGCCAAATGAGACTCATTCGCCACACATGGTGAATGGGTCCTACTTGGATGGGAATTATTCGCTATTCATGGTGAATGGGTCTCACAGGGGCTATTTTGGTAGCTTAGATGCCAAGAGATTAGGAAATAAGGTCTAAAATGTAATCTTGTTGGGTATTTGATCAATTTGAGCCTCAGGATGCACAATATGGATTAATATGGGACTATTAATGATTATTTAAATTTCAAATAGGGCGTGGGACATAAAAAGCAATGTGAAAGTGTGATTAAATACACTTTAAAACACTAAAATGAGGTCCACATAGCCTAGGGAGGTAGAAGAATGAATGTGAATGTGAAAGACACATTACAACATTAGTTTAACATTAAGTTTAAGTTATAAGCCTTCTGGATTGATGTAATAATGTTATTAAACACATTTTATAATGTTGAATTAGGAAGAAATAGGTTCATTAGGTCTAGAAAAGCGTGAAAGCATCTTACAATAGTTTACAACACCTTTACAAGACATCATTAAAAGCATGTTATTAAATTTATAAAGGTCCAAGACCTAGTGTGGATGCACAAAATGCCTCACAACACTTGAATCAAGGCCTCATTAAGTCTAATTTATCATCAATTAATCCCATTTCAAGCAAAGGGTCCTTTTTTCTATGGAACAAAAAGTGCATTATCTGAAGGTGGAAATATCTACAAGTCATGTTTATCTTTGTCTAAATTCATTGAGGACACCGAGAAGAAAATGAAGGAATATGAGAAACAATTAGCAGACATTTCTCAAGACTTTGATCCTCTAACCATTTTTGTTGGTAAGCAAGAAGGTCAAGTCATATCCCTGCTTGAAAAAATTAAAAGTTTGAAGCATGAAAATGATAGAATTGTTGAAAGGGTATTTGAGCTTAGAAGAATAATTGGTCCTAAAATGGAGACAATGCTTAGTGCATTGAAGGAAGCACAGGATGCTATGGATGTTAGTGTTCCAAAAAACCTTGATTCAATAGAGATGCAACCCTATCTATTCTATGGTCACATGACCATTTTGGAGAGTCTAAAAAAGGGACTAGTTTGAGCCTATTGAAGAGAAATTTTGCAAATATATTCAAGTTCATGTAAGTCAGAGAAGCATGTTTGTACATATGCAGTTTGTTCATAGAAATTTTGTATGATTTTTGGTATGTGGATTCCCATATTTTCCATTGATGCTAAAGGGGGAGAGTGGGAAAGTGAAAAATTTCATAATCATCTCAGGGGGATTTGTATTTTTGAAGTTTTGAGAATGGTAGTGTATTCATGTGGTATTGATTCCAACAATTAGTCATTTTTCACTTAGAAGTGTTGCCATCAATGCCAAAGGGGGAGATTATTGGCAGGAGACACTACACAAGTGATCTAGTGTTCTCATTGATGGCAACCCTAATTAGTAATCTTATCCACACTTCAGTATTTGATCATACTGAAAGTCAGATTGAAGATATGTGTTAACTATCAAGCTAGAATAGAGCATTTGACAGAGTTGTGTCTATCGATTCATATGTGATTTCCTGTTATCATTTTTCATTTTGGATCTTAGGGAAGGTCTTTTGATATATGATCTATCTTATCCTTGAATCATAGAGCCTTGTATTGATTGGTGTTCAAGTTAGAAGATTTGGTTGAATGTTTTTTAGTCTAACAGTGCAAAAAGGCCGACAAGGTGGTTGCAGCATGTTGTGGATCTTCGAGGAATAATTTTTGAAGGTTTTTCGTGTTCGAGCATATTTTTTTGGGTCATTTCTATGTTGTGGCTAACATTGGTTGGTGCACATTGAAATTTTTTTATGGATTGAGCTGACAGTTTGTAAATATTTAATATTTTGTTGAATCCGACATGTATTTGATGTAATCTCTTATTGCAGATATATATATATATATAAGTGATTGCTCTTATCATTTTGGTGTGTGTTGTGATAAGATGCAAAATCTAGAAGGTTTATAGAGTGATTATGCATAGTTTCACTTGTGTAGAAAAATATTGGTGATCCAAATTGAAGCAAACAGAGTTTAAAGAGCAGTATCTAACAGAGTGTGAAGAATGCAATTAATGTGCTTAACCAGAACTGCAATTAGGCATTAGTAGATGCTATTTTCTCAATTCAAATCCTTTTTATGTTATCCAAATGTTTTTGTAAGATAGTGAGTCTTCCTTTTGTATTTGAGTAGTGAGCTCTAAGTAGTGTTCCTGAATGCATGTGCATTCCCCATCTGTAAACACTTATATTTTATTATACTCATATTGTGGATTGAACTCCACTGTGGTTTTTCCCCTAATAGGGTTTCCATGTAAAAATCCTTGTGTTATGGTGTTGTGGTTGATTTCTTTGTGTTTTTACATATTTATTTTGATTCAATGCTATAATTGGTTTAAAGATTAGGTTAATAAAGTTAAATTATTTAGAACACTAATTCACCCCCCCTCTCAATGTTCCTTGATTCCAACAACATCAACTCTAGAAATGATAGAGTTAATGGTGTATAGTGTGTTTTGAAATGCTCTGTATTCCATCATAAATGAATATTATGTTATGTGGTTTTTTTTTAGTTTTTATAAATGTCAAAGGTGTGTACATTCAAAATGGAAAGCGTTTTTGTGGTCTGTGTGATGAGTTTTGAGTGAAAAATTGATTCATTCTATTATTACTTCACTTCTTGTACTATCTAGTGCCAACCTAAGTATTTTGGGGTCATCCGAAGTTGAGTTGTGTAAGGAGTGGTCATAGGAGTGATTATAGGTCATGTCAACCTATTTTAATATGTGACACATTTTGGTTCTTTTTGCAAGGTGTGTGTCTTGATATTTTGGGTCAAAAAGTTATGTGGTGCATAATACATCTAATTAGGCCAACCTAATTGATGTTTTGGATGATTGTGGCATATATATAAGGTTGATGCATTGTGTGTATGTGTGGATAGAGTACATGTAAAGTGTGTGTGTGAGATTTTATGCAAATAAGTGTGAAGAATAGTTATGGTGAATTATGAAGTGTGTTATGTGAAATTTTTAAGCTTTATTGGAATTTTATCTTTAACTTATGTTAGATGGATGGTTAGCAGTTCATCATAGGTAGTGAGACACCCTTTCTTCTATCTATTTCTATAATGTGAAGTGAGCCCTCTAGTAGTAACCATTTCTCTTTTTGGATAGTGTGTCCAGCTTTTTATATCAGAAATTGTAACCGTATAATATATTGTGAGCTAATTCTCACCAAGGATTTTCCCTTTTTGGGTTTTCTATGTAAATCTAGTGTTCTTGTGTTATTTGATGTGATGCATGCTTTATATGTTACTTTAATTTACTACAAGTTAAATGTGATTCTTTTAATGAATATTTGAATTAACAAAGTTAATGAGTTTTAGTGAATACTAATTCACCCCCTCTCAATATTTTGGGTGTTCAACAATTGGTATCAAAGCTTGGTTCCTTCAATTGGCTTGATCGCTAAGGTATATATTGGAGGTTGAAAAAATAGCTACAAGGAGGTATCCTATCCCTCTAGAAAGGATTATCCCTGAACGGTTTACTGAAGAAGATTGTGAGATTGATATTTAAGGAAAACTCAAATCAGATCTTTATGATTTGGATAAACAAGAAGCTGAGAATAAAGATCTAAAAAGGGATCTTAATGATGTAGGTGAGTGTATCAAGGAGTTGAGAGAGAAACTCAAGAAAGCTATAGAAATAATCAAGGAAACAAATGAGAAACTCAAGCAATCAAATGAGACAATTACCTATCTAAAAGTGCAAGTTGAAGAAGAAAAAATCGCTGAAGACTTCCTAAATGCCAAACTGAAAGAAAAATGTAAAGAATGTTCAAACCTTGAACAAGATGTTTTAACCTTGAGATAATATCTAAAGAAATCAATGAATCAAGAATATAAATTGAAGAAGAGCTCCCCAATGCTTGATGAGATGATTTCAAATTAGAAGACGTGTAAGGATAAATAAGTATTAGGGTTTGATAATGGACAAAATTCAAAGGTAAATCAAACTCCAAATAATGATGAAAAGAAGAATGACAAGAATAGCAATGGAAAAAAAATTTGGAACTAGAAGAAAGAATTAAAAAGGCCATATATTAGACAACCTATTGCACAAAGGTATTCATCTTTTAATGGTTACTGTTATTCCTGCAATAAATTTGGACATAGAGTTGTAGAGTAGAAGCAAAATGAATCAAAATTTTCAATCCTTTCCTAATAAATGTTTTACATGCAATTGATTTGGTCATAAAGCTAGTGAATGGAGAAATCATATGGTGAATAGTTACAATAATGGCATGGTATTTTAATCTTTCAATGGCTACTATAATACATGAAATGGGTTTGGGCATAAGAGTTTTGAATTTAGATCTAAAATGGCTAGAAGTAATCTTGTTTAAAAAGGTGGCATATGCCACAGTTGTAACAAATTAGGATATATTACTAAGTTTTGTAGATCTAAGAATATGAAACCATCTATTTCAAAAAGAAGAAGGTTGATCTAATAAAGAAAGTGGATCTAGTTGAGACAAAGAAGGAAGAGAGTGAAGTGAAGAATGAGTTTGTGCTTGCTCCTAGTGTAGATGTTTTCTCCAGAAACTAGATGAAGAGCTTTAGCTCGAGGGGAGTTTTAAAAAAAAAAATTCTAGCCCCCACCAAAGAAATGATGTTGATGCTTTCAACACACTAGTACATGTGTAGATCGACATGGTTGATCTGTTGATGGTATTTCTAGTATGGAATATCTTGTTGCAGAGTTATGTGGAGTAAGTAAAGGTGACTGTGTCAACATAGAGAGGGCCTATAATCTTTTCAACATAACTTTAATTGCAACATTCAATGCAAATTAGGTCACCATAAAAAGTTTTATATTCCATTTTTCATAATAAAAATTCATTTGTGATCGAGTATTTGAAGAATAGAGAAGTGAAGTGAAGGTGATTTGAAGCATTTGGTGTGGTTTGTGAAACCCTAACTAGTGAATAATTCCAAAGGTATTTATATTTCCTTGCTAAACCCTAGATTTAGAAGTGATTCATGATGTATACTCCACAAGTTGTTGATGTATTGGAACAACTGAGACCTAAGTTCAAGAAACATCCATTTAAATCCATGAAAATAGATCTAAAAGATGCATTTTTTAGGGTTCCATACAGTGTGATGCACACAAAGGATGTATGATTTAAATTCACATTAAAATGGAAGAATATGATCATATGAAGATTATGGAGTATTTAGTAAATGATTTGATAGGAGATGGTTTTGAATTGAAACCTAAATTTGTAAGTTTGATGGAGAAGAAGTTTGATGTGTTGAAAATTTTTCCAAATTTTTAGCATGAGGATGAATGGGTTAAGTATATGATGAACTAAATTAATGATAAGTTTATGTGGTTAGATATGCCTCATATGATTAGAAAGCAATAAATAAAGATAGTTACTATTTTTTTCTCAAATGGATCTACTCAAACAATGGTGTCCATGAAGAATGAAATGGTAATGAAGCTCACTAGTGGAAAATTCAACAAGCATGCCCTTGTTGGAAGACAAAAATCTACTAAGAGAGTGGGTGAATTAGTAGATCAATTAAAACTTATTCTTTTAACCCCTAGGTAAACCCACAAAAGTGGTTTACAATTCCAGTGAGGAAGGAAAAGTTGCAAAAAATGACCCCATGCGAAAAAAATGGTTTTTGAGGGTTCAAATAAACTTTTGGTTCGAATGAACCCAAATGGGGTTCACTAGAACCCCCCTTTGAGCGAACCCATTAAATGATGGAACCCACATTTCTTGGTAAAATAAGCAAAGAAAATTTGAGTGGAAAGGGGGTTCGATTGAACCCCCTTGGTTTGCTCGAACCCCCATTTTCCCTCCTTCTCCCCCTTTGGCACCAAAAGACTCCAAATTTTTTCCCTTCGAAGATCAAGTTGAGGATGAAAAAGGAGGAGACTTCATAGAACCAACTGGATGATCGTAGTCCTTGAAACGAGCTATCCAATGAATATAATTTTAATATGTTTTGGTTTTATTATGTATTCATTTTTTTAGTTTCATTAAACATGAGTTTCTCACCCAAAATCAAGCTCTTTGTTCTACACATGTGGAAAAATAGCAGATTATGAAAAAAATTGAAAAATATGAGTGCACTAGATATTTAAGTCCTTGCTCCAACAAAAAAATTGACTTTCGATACATACAAAAAAAGTTATGTTGTATACAATCTACCTATGTCAAAACTATAATTGGTTTGACTTCGAAACTTGATTAAGGAAAAAATATTCAATAAAACACTATGAAACCAATTGGAAGCACTAGATATCGTAGTTACAAATCTAAATTAAAAAACCTAAAAAATTTATCCTTCATTGAAAAAAAGGTAGTTTGTATATGGTGAGCATCACTCCTTAAAAATGGTGTTTACTGAAAAAAATAGTTTTCAAAGGAGATGGAAAAAAAGTCCAATCTGATTCCAAAAAAATTGAAAAAAATATATTTAGAATCTATAGACAAAATGTCACAAATCACTAATTTGCATCATCTTTAAATTCCTCGCTGTTTTCTGCTATAGATGCCTAGAAGTGAAGGTTTAGTTAGAAAAAATCAATTCAGTGTCCAGTTTGGCCAAAAATTGTAAACTAGTATTGTGGGACCACCCCCCTTATAAGAATATTAAACAACTATCAAAATATTATATACACATACTCAAGAACTCACAATGCTAGATATATGTGGAAACCCAATATGGTAAAAACCACAGTGAGAAAAGTTGCTAGGATCTACTATCCTAATCCTACCTCACAAAAGAACCTCATTGCTTACAAGTTTAAGGGAACCAACCCTAAGGAGACACCAATCCCCTAATTTAGGAACACCAACTCCATTGAAGTACCCACTCATTAACTGAGCACCAAGTCAACTATTTGATAGTGTTAGTGTAATTAATTAATTATTACACTAGCATAAGTTAACTTAGGTCTTGCATAATTTAGTCCTAGGTTGCATTTTAATAAATCATTTAATAATGTGGTAATTTCCCCTTCCATGTTTGTAGGGATAAGATTCCTTCTAGAAGATGAGTTGTCCTTCTAGAAATTATCTCAACACTTAATAATTTCCTAGATAGGGTTCACATGTCACTTGTTGTTAGATCATGACACATGGCAACATCTCATGCATCTTAGGTTTTCTCTCTTGCCTATATAATTAGGCAACTTGTACATTTGCTATCAACCCAATATCATAATGTAGATCAATATAGAATCTCCATTGTGCATGCCTAGTTGCAACACTTTCTTTGTCATTGATTATCTTTCCTAGCAAAGGTTCTCCATCGAAGATTGTAGCTTCAGGGACCCTATGCATCCATAATCTCAACATGGTATCAGAGCTTGTCTAGTGAAACATCAACCCTTGATCAAGAAAGTTGGTGTGCAAGATTCTTTGCAGGCTTGAAGGTTTCCATTGCAGGCTACTTGACTCCACCCAGGGACCAAGCTGATTTCTGAAGTAGATAGAGTCAACTCCGAGCTCACCATTGTCTTTAGAAGGCCTCAAAACCCTAGGATCGCTTGCGCAACATCAAAATCAAATACATCAACTTGGGAGCCATCAAAGGTATTTTAGGGTTTGCAAAATCAATCATACTATCTGTACAATTTGCAGAAAAAAATCATCCCAGTTAGTTGTCCTCAGAGGCAATTTTTTTTAGCAGCAAGCCATTTTTTGTTTCAGAAAAATCGGGCTAATATTTTTATTGTTTGGCAAAAAATTAGTTTTTCTATAGTTTCAAAAAAATAAATCAGGAGCGACTGCAAATTTATTTACTGGCCGACATTATTTATTTTTCCATCGGCATTAGGGTTTATATTCAGATTTATTTTTTCCACTGTCGACATATAAACTTTGCAGATTAAAATATTTGGGCTTATATTATTCATTTGTTGGCATCAAATTTTTATTTTTTCATTAATTTCTTTTTAAGCAACATAAAAAAATATTTAAATAAATTTTTTGTTGGTCCATTTAAATCTCAAAAGTTTGTAGAAAAGGTTTTCGTCGACCACTTTTACTTTTTGCAGAGGGAAGTTTTTTTGGGGTTCGCTCGACCAGTCACATTATGGCCAGCTGTTGTACTCTATACACTGGCCTGTTTGTCAGTCATACTCTCCCATGCTCGCTGATCATCCTATCATCACCGACCCACTTCCCATCACTGACAATCTCCACCACTGGCTTTGTTTTCCACTGGAGCCTATGATCTCTATTCTATCTAAGTGAAGCAAACTTTGAATAGGCCACAGCACCCAGTAAACTCTGCTCTGCCACCGCCATCAGTGGCGTGCCTTTTTTTTATTGCCTCAATGCCCTGCAGTCACATCACAAACTAGGGGCTAACCTTTTCTTGCCCGAGGTGCTATATTTTTGCACCTAGTTAGCTTGTAGAGTGCCTAATATAGGAATTTTTTCATTTTATCATAATGTTCACCTTGTTAGAACTATAAAAATCTAATGATTTTACATATAATTTCACTCATGAACTTCCTAATTTGGCCCTGCCGTGTGCATATTCCACTCATTCTTCCCATTATGTCGCTTATTTTTCACCTATGTATGCATTTTCTTCATCCTGGTTCATATTGGCATAGGTCTTCATTAGTCTCCCCGACCCACTATGTTTCTATTGCTAAAATTTTTTGTTTCAGGTGTATCGACAAAGGCTGTGAGTTTCAGCGAGTCGTCATAGCGAATGGGTCAGGTTTTGCCGACATGGTGTAAGGTGGTTTTTAGCATATCTTGCATATTGTTTCGATGACAGGAAGTGTTTGTATTGGATAAGGTTTTTGTTTTAGTGCAATGTCATGGCAACTTCATTTTGTCATGCTAACCAGCGAGTTTGGATGCATACCAGGAGGTTGTCAGCGAGACCTTTGTTTTGTTTCGATGATTGGGATAATACGCATATCGACAAAGTGAGGAGTTCTCTGCAAGATGTCTCTTCGAAGGTTCAAGGTTATGGAAACATCGGGATCTTTGTCGGCATCATGGTGGCTTTGTCTTAGTGAATTGATGTGCCAGGGGCGTTTCGATGAAGTGTTGTCACTCTATATAACATCCCCTCGAGTGTAATGAGCTACAACGACATGCATTGTGCAGGTGGCCTTTGTCAGTATAGGAGCATTTGTGTCTTGGTGAAGCTACATAAGGGCTGGCTATCGGCGAAAGAATTCCTATGTTACACCGACATGTGGGTGGCTTTCGGTGTAACCTAGTGATACTGCTATAACATCTTGTCGAGGGGTAAATGCTATAGTGATACACATGATAGGTGCTCTTCGGCAAGAGAAGCAAAAGGTTACAGCAACATAACAAAAGGGTAAGAGATATGCTTTCAGTATCACAAGTGGCTTTCAACGTAGTGTCTCAGCGATTGTGGTTGGCTATACCGAAATGTAAGAAGGGCATGGGGCTACTCCTAGGCTTCGATATAACAATTGGAGTATCACAATGACTTGAAAGAAATGATGTCTTCAGTGAAGCTTGGTGAAGTCTCTAGGATGTCACCCCGAGGTCAAGATGTCACAGTGATATATGAAGAGGATGAGGAATGCTCGGGGAAAGGACTATGTGGTCGATATGATATCTCACTGACCCAAGTATGTCACAGCGACTGCGATGAACAGGGGCGTGCAGGGAAAGCGATTGAATTTCCTTCGGCATGGTGAGGGGGATGTCTCAGTGACTGTTTCGATGATAAATAATGGTGCTCAATTGTTGTGGCTGACATGTGGATTCAATTAAATAATAAAATTACAAATCATTGTGGCCGACATGAATTTGAATTAATGATTGTTACAAGCTGACATATTTGGAGCCCGATTTTCATGCTGGGCCAACATGATGTTTCAAAGTGTTTTATTTTCATATGCTGGGTATAAATATGCACCTAGATTGTAATTGAGGGGATCATCATATTTTAGATTAGAAGTAGAAGGTAGTCAGATGGCTACAGTAGGATAATTTTCTCTTTCCAGAGAATATGTGCATGATTTCAAATGGTGGTTTCAATGAAGATCAATTGGTGTGGCATTTTACTTCTAGTGTCAATTATATTTTGAGTTTATTGAAGAGTATTATTAAGCTATCTCCAAGTTGATTTTTCCTGGTTGTTTAAATTGAAGTAACAAGTTTATTTTTAGTTTATCAATGCACATTTGCTATATCTGTGTGATTAATTGTATGGTTCTCTCAAGTAGGGATTAAATCCTTTCTATTGATCACAGTAATCAGGGGGAATTCATCTGGATTCTTAAAGTAGAGCTTAGTAATCATAATCTTGCATTGTTTATACAAGTTATAAACAGATCATATGCCTACAATTTGATTTTTTGCTAGAATAACTTGCTCACCTCTATTTCATTTGACTTCACATACCCAACAAGGCACTGGTCTCTGCAATTTCATTATTCGAATTCATTCAATCTCTTTTATCAGTTAATTAAGTATTTTAGGTTTTAGATCTGCAAGTTGCTATCAAGTTTTCTTTTGTTTTGTTCACTGTTATATGCCATTGTAGACAAAGCAATTTAGAGGGATAATCATAAGATAAGCCTGCTCAATTCAAAAGGTACACCCACCTGGGTTTAGTAGCACCTAAAGAGTAGAAGGTTGAGTTCTCTTGACCTTGTTCTGTTACCCTAAAACGTACCAAGAGATTAGTAGCCTCTTGAGGCATTCAACCTACATTTTTGAGAGCTAACAAATTGGTGACTTTGCTGGGGAACAATCAGAATCAAGGCCTTAATCATAGAGTCAGAAATCTTGAATAGACTCCGCTGGGAACAAGAAATATTGAATATTTTTCTCATTTTGATTAAAGTGAGTGGCGACTTGACATAATTTTTGTAGCTGTTCATCATGAATGGAGGATTTCAGTTCAGGGGAGGTCATGCTAGAGCTCCTCATAGTCAGCAGTATGTGCCATATTATTATACACAGTACTACAGTCTGATGTACCAGCATCCATACCCACATTATGCTCCCCCTTATCAGTATACAACTATGATTAGACAGTTTGATTTGTTAGGGATTCAGTTATCCCCTTATCCAATGGATAGTAGTTGGAGGGGTATGGTTCCAAAGTTTACAGGGTGTATTGTAATCACTGCTGAAGATCATTTAAGAAGTTTCAATGCTTTCATCCAAGATTTGGATGTGCCCTACAAATATTTACACATGAGGCTATTCATGATATCACTTGTTGAAGATGTTAGGGATTGGTTCAACAGCTTACCAACTATCTCTATTGATTCTCTCCAAGGATTTCAAGATCAATTCCTAAAGCAGTTTGGGAATCTAAGTGCACCAGATTTTTCTCTTCATGAATTATTACACATTTAGAAAGATCAAAGTGACACAATTTATGATTTCAATCAGAGATTCAACAAGTTGCAGAATAGGTTACCTCCTAGATTAAAGTTGCCAAATTCTATAGCACTGAGTATTTATTTGAATGCTTTTGACCCAAAGACAGGGTATGAGCTGATAAATAAATTCCCAAGAAGTTTGGCTAAGGCACAAAAGATGGCATAAACAATTGAAAGTAATAGGAGGGCTGCGTGGATAATGGATAAAAGAGACAACCCTAGGGTTCGTCAGGAAAGTAGCAGTTATTAGTAGCGACGGGAAAATACTTACAAGAATGAAAGGCCGAGGTTGCATGGCATGCCTTATAATTCAGACTGGAAGGACAACAAACCTATAACAGCTAGGCCTAGAAGTGAGGGAGCTTTTGATCCATTGAGTAAGAAAGGAACCTATATGTTAAGTAACAATTACTTTTGTGATTTTTGTGATAAGCCACATTCCCCAGATTATTGTGTTGTAGCCTAGAGAATGCGAGAAGAGGGAATGCTGATGGGAGACAATAGAGAAGATCACACAATGTATCTAGCTTCAGATACCTTTCACCATGTTGTGGAGAGGAATTCACCTTCGGAGACTGAAGGTTATCAGCATGATGCTTCAAATTAGAAATACAATGTTCATATGCCTGAACAACAGGTCCTTTCTGACTATGAAGAAGATTATACAGTTGTAGACACGCAAAATGTACAAGTTGACATTACACATCTAAATCTGACTACCGACATCATTTCATCCTAAATCATTCCCCAACCTAACCATTTAATTAAATATCTTTATTTGATTAAATTCATTTGTTTTCTTCTCTTAATTAAACAAATCATGTGTTTAATTAAGTCTCTTAAATCATTCTCCATCTCTTTTAATTAAATAATTAATTTTATTTAATTAATTAAATCTCTAAAGTCTATCTATTAAATTGAATAAATTAAAATCTTATTTAATTTAATCTTACTTCAATCTCTTTAATTAAATAATCAAAACATGTTTATTTAATTAAACTCATTAAATCATTTCCTCTCTTGTTTGATTTAAATTAATCCAAAAATCTAAGTCAAAATAAGTCAACTCACCTAATCATCATTAAACTAACATAATCATCATTTATTTAATCTAACCATGATTAAATACTAATCTCACCCACTTGCATTCTCTAGATATCTCCACTTGCACAAATAAATCAATTTATTGATTTATTAAATCTTCATTTTCCCTCAACAAAGCATCTTTTGGAGGAATATTCTTCTATTTCAAATTAAATTTGAATGACATGTCCTTCCAACATGTCATTTACTCTCTTACAAGTCCTTCCAACAAAGCATTTACTTCTTCTTACATGTCCTTGCCTTGAGCCAAGGGCATTTAATGCAATTTTCTTTCCCCCTCTTACATGTCTTTTCTCTTTCAAATTCAAAAATGCATTTATTGGCACATTTGTCAAAACTTGCTCATTCCTCATCCAATCACATTTGGACAAGTGGCATTTTTCCATTGGCCAAATCTTTGTCCCACATTGCTCTATTTTGGCTTTGTTTCCATTTCAACATTCTATAAATAGAATGCTTCACCATGCATTTCATCATCCACATCTCAAGCAAAGTTACCATGCTAAAATATTTAGCAATTCTCATCCATCTTATTGAATCATAGTTAGGTTTTTTGCAGATTTTAGCTTGGAGCATTCATCAATCTTCATCAAAGTGGATCACAATTTTCATCAAATCATCAAAGCTAGCATTGGAGTTGGGAAAGGGCCAATTTTCACATCAAATTGGCACCAACTCCCTCAAGAGATCAAGAATTTACATTGCTTTCATAGGA
Source organism: Sequoia sempervirens (assembly GCA_007258455.2). Taxonomy (NCBI): domain Eukaryota; kingdom Viridiplantae; phylum Streptophyta; class Pinopsida; order Cupressales; family Cupressaceae; genus Sequoia; species Sequoia sempervirens. Next base: position 44,957,455 of record VDFB02353493.1, read on the forward strand.
TTTAATCTCTTTTGTTGATTTCTCATTCTATTGCTTTCATTTTCCTATTTAGAGCATTGATAAATGGATTTCTTGAGGAATCATGTTTCTAACTTGCATTTCAATCTTCTAATGTGTTTGTTTGTTGTGTTTTGCAGGTATTAGATCATAGTTCACATATTGGGCTAGAAGGAGGGCTGATCGATAGATTCTAACAAGTTTTTAAAATTTTTGCCATTTTTTACAGTTCTATTTCATAAATCCGTGTTTTAGCGCCCGTGATCACTGTTATAGCGCTCTTAATCATTCTTGCACGCCTTTAATCACTGTTATAGCACCTATGAACACTCTTTTAGCACATTTAATCATTCCTGCAGTGCATTTAATCATTCCTGCAGTGCTCTTAATCATTCCTGCAACGTCTATGATCATTCCTGCAGCGCCCATGATCACTGTTTTAGCGCCCATGAATCAGTTTTAAAATGACCATATCTTGGTCATACAGAGGTCTTTTTTGATGCTTTTTTTTTTGAAATAGGGTAAAATTTCATAAGCTATCCAATGGTGTAAGTTTTTTAAACTATAAATTAGTTAAAATTTTCAAATTTTCATTTAAAGTAAGAACACATGATAACTTGGCTAAGTTTTAGGGTGTTTTGGTAAATGATTCATCTAACCCCTATATCCTTTTGTTTCTTTTGATCTCATCTAACATTTTGATCACTTTTGTAGGTTGAAAATCAAAATCAAAAGAAAGAGGAGCATGGGGATGATATTTTGTCTAATCAAAGTGTTTTTTAACACTTAAGTGTTTGTTTAACACTTCTTCAAAGAATTTGTCATCCTTCTCCTTCTTAGGACACTAGCTTTCATTTGGGGGCTTAAAAGGAACCTTTTCCATTTCTTGAAAGGCTAAAATGAACTTTAGGATCACAACTTACTAGATTTGGTTTATTGGATTAACAATTGAACAAGGCAATTTCTCACACTTCATTTGGTGCTTTAAAATGAAATCATCATTGCTTTAAGGGTTTAAAAAAGAACAAGTGTAGCTTTGTTTGTTTGTGAAGGCTTACTTAGACTAAAGCCATTGGAAAAGGATGTATGCGCTTCTCTCGCACTTTATAGCGATCTTGAGAATCAAAAGGTCTTTTCCATGACTTTGGGTTGAGATAAAGCAATCACCTCCACACTTCGATTTGGGTTTAAAATTGAACAAACTATTGTGTGAGTGTGAGTGGGGGCTTTGTTGTGTATATTATCTCTCCTTGTTGCCTACAAGGATTGATTGAGTTACGAATATTTTTCTTCATTCACTTTTTTTATCCTAGAGGGCCTGCCTTGGGGAAAAAGTACTCACCCAAGGGAACGACTCAACCGGTAACACTCTAAAGCCAAGAGTATTTCCAGCCGGGATATAAATGTGGGTATTGGTTAAATGCCATTATCACGCGGTTGGCTCTGACAAGATGGATCTGAAAGGGGACTCTTCACGTATGGGTCAATCTCCATGAACGGAAAGTCCTTATTAAAACCCTTGTTTAGAAAAGGCCAAAATCCTATCTGTTTGTTGGTGTAAGAATGGTCGTTCTGAAGCCGCCCCATAATTTTATGGCTTTTAGTAGAGATGGAAAGCATGCCATGGGAGTTTCATGGGTGTTGGTGCTTGGCTACCCTATGTAAGTGAGTGCCATGGAGGGAAGCCAGTGGGGTCAAGCATCTAACCATCCGCTAAAAGTAGGTGTAGCTGGACTTGTCCAAGTGGGGACTCAACAAACATTGTCTATCACATCCATAGGATTGTACTTATTATTGGGTTACAAAATGCATTGTTTGATCGAAAACATCATGGAAACAAACACTTAACATCATCCAAATTTCAAACCCTTTTGAAGACAAATACCATTGACTCAATCCATATGTTATTGCTTTCCCTTGGGATTCACATCCTTAGAGGTTTCTAAACATTGGATTATATCTCAATTTGTCTCCTTAAGTAAACAATAGGAAAACCTTTGCCTTAAGTTCATTGAATTTCCACATAACATATCTTGTGGGGTTTGAAGTTAGGACATTGGACATTTAGTTTGAAAATATAATCAAGAAAGTGTTTGTGGTAAAATAAATTCACTAATCAAGATGAAATCAATTGAACCCAACACATGTGCTTGTGTATCTTTTGTCTTATGGTCTTTTGAGCAAACATTGATCTTTTGGTTTGAAGGGAAAAGCATGTTCTTCAAAACCTTGGCCTTGTAAACAAGTCCTTCTTAGGTTCATTTAGGATCAAAATCAAACACTTCATCCATCCAAACATTTATCAAAATTCATCCATCCAAACAACTTTAGAGCTTTTAAAACATCATTCTAGACTTGGGTAAATCATCCTCAAAACCAAATCAAAGTCAATTGTTTAATTAGGTGTGTGGGAATGCATCATTTCTCATACATTTAATTAAATCAACCATCCTTTGAACAAGTTCATCCTAAGATCACATCCAACATCTTAGGGTTTACAAGTTCATCATCCACATCAAACAATCAAAATCAAAATCCCTAAGTCTAGCATTGATCCAAAGTCCCTAAACATTACACACTCATATCATTCACCCCTTTCATCCTCCATCTCGTCATTGGTCCTAAGAACCCTAGAGGTCACTTTTCATAACAAGGTCAAAACATAAGAAGAACATGGAATATAAACTAGATTCATACATCATGAGCGGTCCAAACCAACCAAACTATCCAAGCCTCACGAAACCATGGGATTATGGAAACTCACATCCATACATAGGATCACTATCTCCTACGAATATCAATAGCACAACGAATGTGAGTATGCCCAATCTGAATTTTGGAACACATCTCCCCATGATAGATTTAAATCAAAGTCCAAACTTACAAGTCTATCCTCCAAACAATCAATACATGAGTCTTCAAACGAGAAACATCATCCCACCAAATCCCTACTTGCCAAATGTGGATGTACCAAGTGCAAGTTTTCGAAACATGAATCCTAACTCGGAAAACTTTGGAAAAATGATTCCCAATACCAACAATGTTCATCCTATCATGCCAAATCTGAACATCATCCCAAATCAGAACATTATCCAAAGTCAATTTTCCCATAATCCCATTCAAAAACCGCAAGTAGGCATCCCAAATCCACTTAAACAAAAGCCAAATCAACTATTTCAAGTGAGTCAAGATCAAAATCAAGAACAAATTTGGCGAGATCAAATTGTGGAACTTTCCAAAATAGTTGAGGCATTGCGCCAAGGGAAATCTCCACCACCATTACCTACATCATTCCTTGGTTTAGGGCTTCCCCCTTTACCTAACACCAATCAATCCACCCAAATCAATCCACCTAATGTCAATCAAACCATCACGTCAAATCCTTCGAATATACCTTCGACATCACACCAATGGATGGTATCTAATCAAACAACATTGATCCCAAATCAAAATTTGGTCTCCCAAGGATCTATCACCCCGGTCAATCCAACCATCTCTATCACTTCGATCACTCCAACCACCACTATCACACCCCTTACATCACAACCTCCCACCACCACCATCGCTCTAAGTGCATCTCAAACTCCCACCACTCCACCCAACACAATTTTGATCCCACCACCACCACCATTGCGACCAAGCCAAGTAAGCCATTACAACACTGCATTCAAAGAATACCAACAATTGCTCCAACAATATCAAACAATTCAGCAAGCACCTATAGCCACGCATGCTTCTCAAGCTTCACAGCAAAGTCAAGCTCAAACATCATTGCAACAACAACAAGCACAACAAGTGGCACAAGCCCAAGCTTTGTTGCAACAACAACAACAAGCCACACAAGCTCAACAAGTGCAACAATCCTCTCAAGTTTCCCAAGCCTCTCAAGCTACCCAACCAACACAAGCACAAACACAAAAGATGACAACTATTGAGAGCAAGGATCAAGATCAATCCATCACTGAGCACACGTTTACATCATCCAATGATCAAATTGACATATTTCAAGGGTCACTTTTGAATCATGATCAAATTCCACCAACAAAACTCGACAATGAGCCGATTCAAGAAATATCAACATCACTTGACTCTATGGTCGAAGACATTCATGATCTCTCCACTGCAATTGTCAAAAAAAATGATCAAAACCTCTCCATCGAGGAGCACATTAAGGATGTATCTACAGAATCCAATGATCAACTCACCATACATCAAGAGCCACTTTTTAGTGATCTCTTTCAAGGAGTGTTAGGATTATTTGATCCAATTGACATAATGCACAAGCAGTTCACCTATGATGATGTTGAAAATGTCTCTACATTGCCTTATGAGCTAGAGGACATATCTCAAGAATTTATTCCAAAGCATGATCAAAATCTTTCACCAAAATCTAGCAATGGTCCTTTTCAAAACATGTTGATCCCCTTTGACTGCATGGTTACAGATACTGAAAGAACCCTGAACTTGACACTTGAGGATATTGAAGCACTTACCATGTACAATGACGACATCCAAAAACCCTTTGTAAGCAATCCATCCTTTGAAGCTACCCCATGTCAAGAACCTGGTCCAAAGCATGTCGAGAGCAACCCCGAAATAAATCAAGATCAAGAATTTGTATCTACAAGATACTACAATGATGTAATGGACACTCTCCTATCTATGCAAGGTGATCATATCCATATAGCACATAGTCCTCCATCTACCCATGAGATGCTTTCTATAGATGGACACGTAGATGATTTTCATCTAGAACAAAATTCTGTTACACACAAAGAGCAGATTATCAACTCCTATAGTCAAACTAAGTTATCAACATCAAGATCAGATATGTCCCAAACTCAAACTAAGGACATCATGAATACGAATATCCAGCATTGTCCGCTCAAGGAGACAAGTCAGATAGAACAAGATATTTCAGAGTCAGCAGAGCATCCAATTGAAACAACGTCACCTACGGTGGTCATTTATCAGAGAGTGCATTCTAAACAAGAGATCTCAAAACAGGAAGAATCAAAGCATGAAGGTACTACTTCCACAATACTGGGGGCAACTTCGTCTCAAGCAAACGTCAACATAGGGAGCAAGAAGAATCCTTATGATGAAACTGATGTCAATACTACAACCAGTCACGCCATGAATCTTCATCCACCTATTACCCCATCCACAAATTGGGACCAACGTCAAAAGAAATATTTGAATCAAAGTACGAAGAACATTATCAAATCAAAAGAAACTGAGAAGCATAATGGACAAATCAAAAACATATGGATATGAAAGAATACAAAGAAAGATCATCCCTATCAAACTCCATTAGTCAAAGAAACTATGGGGAAAAATAAAAGAGGGAAAAGTATCCATCAAGAATGTCCGCAAAAGCAAAAGTGATATTTTCAAGCAACGCACAAAGTGTATCAAGTAGTTGGTCCTAATTCCATGCACACTTCCGTATCCAACCATCATTGCTCAACTTCCCAAGTGTGGAGAGTCAAAGGTTCTAAACTGTCAATCGATCCATCTTTTATCCATAAACACACTTCATTCATGCCTCCACGCATAATATCTAGTTCTTACATTGACCATGTATTGGCAACGACCCTTCATCATAAGGATTCTGAAGGCAATCTATCGCGATGTATGCATAATGACAGAGTCAACTTCGGTATTGATGAAGCAGATCAGGGATCTCAAAAGTTGCATTCAAGTGCACGTATCTTAGCAAAGAAGCTTCTTCATGCGGGATATCGATGGCACATCATGACAGGGGTATCTATGTCAACACCACCAGGTGGTTCAGCATGAGCTTAAAATCTTTCAGAAAATATACAGAAAAATCAAAAAATCAAAAAATCCAAAAAAATTAGAAAAAGGATTGAAAATAGTAAAGAGAAAAATCGTCCTCCAGTGAAAACCACTATAGTGGCGCTTTGGGCAAGACCATGATGAAAACCTGGCAAACAGGCGTCATGTGTAGAATCGAGCATCTATGTGTGCCACTTCAGGTGAAAGCATCTTATCCTATCCATAATAAATTGAGCATTCCATCCATCTTATCCATAATAAATCCATTCATCCATGAACCATTTATCCAATCCATTTTCATCCATCTGCATCCATCATCCAAGTTATCTTGATCTTGATGAAAATTTGGGGCACACTTTACACTTGCTTATGGTAAACATCTTGACATGGGTCGTTTTCATTGATCCTATCCTATGCAACATTATCTGAGCTATGAGGCATTATCCAAATGAGCATTCTTTATCCGAACACCTTATCTTATCGCAAGATAATCCTTGGCATCCTTTTGCATGCTTACCATATCCATACATCCCTATGCCTATCTGAGCATCCATCTATGAAATTCCATACATTGCTAGACATTGGGGGCATATATGTACATCTTGGTTTGAGAATAAATCTTGGTCTATGTCCTCCAACTTATGTGGTGATCCGGACATTAGTAAATGTGAAATCAAACTGGTCCACCACTTGTGAGCAAAAATCCAAATCACTAGCCCATGGCATATTTTGACAAACAAACATTCCTTATCAAAGCTTTATCTTTCATCGAACATTGATCCAAATAATCACTATCAGTTGCAACTAGTTTGCACGTCAATGTCACATCAAATCATCCAAACATCTTTTGTTTCAAACCAAGCTTCATCAATCATGATCAATCAAATCCAATCAAGAAATCATCAGGATATCCTTGTGTTGCTTAACACTATCCTTGCATTGTTGTGCATCCTCAACAATGTTATCATCATCAATCTTGATCAAATCATCATCAATCCATCATCATCTTGGGGATATCTTTCCCAATCCTTGTGCTTCGTAACACTATCCTTGCATTGTTGTGCATCCTCAACAATGTTATCATCATCATCAATCCATCGACCTGATCGATCAACCTTAGCTTGGTTTTTAGCAAAAATCCTAAACGAACACTGATATCATTACATATGTCCCTATCCAAATCGTCAAAATCATGCAAAATCCAAAACATTCATAAAATCAAAAAATATCAAAACATTGAATCCGAACTACATCGTCTCTAAGCTTAAACATAGGCAAGGCTCATCTTTGATCAGCCCCTGAGACACAAAAATCCAAAACATCATAAAATCAAAAAATCCAAAAACATTCAAAACATATCAAAATCCAAAAACAAGTCAAAAGTCATTCAAAAAGTCAAAAATAGAGTCGTCTCGTCAAACTACATCGTCTCTGAGCTTGAACGTAGACAAGGTTGATCTTTGATTATCCCCAAAGACATTTAGGGCAGTCCTATAGGAGTCTGTCATAATAAAACTGACATTTCATCATGTATATCTTCATTTGTAAATCGGTCAAATTGTCAGTCGAACTACGTGGTCTCTGCGTGTATAACGTAGGCAAGGCTAATCTATTGATCAGCCCCCAAGGCCCCTAGGATAGGTCTTTAGGTTAGTCTCTTGGTCAAAATCTCAGAAAATCTCAAAACATTGGAAAATTGAAAATCAAAACATTTGAAAATCTCAAAAATACCAAAAAACAGCCTCAAAACATTGCAAAATTCCAAAAACATCCAAATATTTGAAAAAAAATCCATCCGCCTCATCTCGCTTACACTCGCAATAATCAATCATCCATAATAAATCGTCATCACCCTCAACCTTTGGTAAAACAGTCGGAAACAAGTCTAGCAGTCAAATGTGAAAACCTAAACTATCAAAATCTCAAGTATAGGTCAGTCAGCAAGCAAGTTGGTCAACTCTTTTCTTATCAATGGCATATAAATCATAAATCAATTTCATCATCATTTGATAAAAGCATGTCCTAGGAGGGGCACTTTTATCAAACCAACCACTTTGGGTAAACAAAACGACGTGTCATTAACATGTCCTAGGATCCGTTCCGACAATGGACATTATCTTTTGGCAATAAGTTTTGGCTCCCATCTTTCAAAGCATCGTTTCTCTTGGCTAACGGTATGAAGAACATTAGTTTGTTTGCTCACTTACTTTATCTTGTTTGATTTATCTCATTGTGCTCATTCCAAGGACCTCTCGATGATCTCCAAATGAAGGATTTAGAGAGATAAGAATGGGGCAACGATCATTATCTTTTGTCTACTGTGCTTGTTGGATATCTTTGTAATATAACCTTGGTCACGCGTGCTTTTGTTTAGTCTGTAGCGAGGGTGTTTTAAGTTTCTTGTTGACCACATAGAAAGGCTCGCCTTCCTATGTTTTGGTTTGATATATTTGAAATATTTGAACTATTTTCTAGACAGGGTTCCGTATGTCAGGTGTGAACAAGAATACTCCTATCTGATTTGTTGAGTCAAAGTCCATCACACTAGGTACAACGCCATCCTGGTTCTCGATACCTTGATGCATCGTACTGTGTGTATTATCAAACATAAGGAAATCTGCCCTTTGAAAATCCCAACTCCATAGAAAGTAGTCATCATCATTTGCATGATCATCTCATTCTTTCATTCTTCTATCACATTCTTCTATCTTTACTAACATTTCTATCCCAGTTGGTACATGAAGTTACCCATAGCTAATGAATTTCCGTTCATCTACATCAACCACTCTCGCATTTTATCGCGATTTTGATTGGCAATTGGCATTCCCATTCAACATCTCGAGGGGGCAATATACCAGTGCAATTCTTCTCACTGGGGCAATAGTGGGGCATTCGAAAAATCAGAAATTTTTTGATTTTGATCATGACAAGATCATTCTTTGAATCAATGCAACAAGTACATTGCTTCAAAGAGGGGCAAAATGTAGACACGCAAAATGTACAAGTTGACATTGCGCATCTAAATCTGACTACCGACATCATTTCATCCTAAATCATTCCCCAACCTAACCATTTAATTAAATATCTTTATTTGATTAAATTCATTTGTTTTCTTCTCTTAATTAAACAAATCATGTGTTTAATTAAGTCTCTTAAATCATTCTCCATCTCTTTTAATTAAATAATTAATTTTATTTAATTAATTAAATCTCTAAAGTCTATCTATTAAATTGAATAAATTAAAATCTTATTTAATTTAATCTTACTTCAATCTCTTTAATTAAATAATCAAAACATGTTTATTTAATTAAACTCATTAAATCATTTCCTCTCTTGTTTGATTTAAATTAATCCAAAAATCTAAGTCAAAATAAGTCAACTCACCTAATCATCATTAAACTAACATAATCATCATTTATTTAATCTAACCATGATTAAATACTAATATCACCCACTTGCATTCTCTAGATATCTCCACTTGCACAAATAAATCAATTTATTGATTTATTAAATCTTCATTTTCCCTCAACAAAGCATCTTTTGGAGGAATATTCTTCTATTTCAAATTCAAAATTTGAATGACATGTCCTTCCAACATGTCATTTACTCTCTCTTACAAGTCCTTCCAACAAGAATTTACTTCTTCTTACATGTCCTTGCCTTGAGCCAAGGGCATTTAATGCAATTTTCTTTCCCCCTCTTACATGTCTTTTCTCAAAATTCAAATTCAAAAATGCATTTATTGGCACATTTGTCAAAACTTGCTCATTCCTCATCCAATCACATTTGGACAAGTGGCATTTTGCCATTGGCCAAATCTTTGTCCCACATTGCTCTATTTTGGCTTTGTTTCCATTTCAACATTCTATAAATAGAATGCTTCACCATGCATTTCATCATCCACATCTCAAGCAAAGTTACCATGCTAAAATATTTAGCAATTCTCATCCATCTTATTGAATCATAGTTAGGTTTTTTGTAGATTTTAGCTTGGAGCATTCATCAATCTTCATCAAAGTGGATCACAATCTTCATCAAATCATCAAAGCTAGCATTGGAGTTGGGAAAGGGCCAATTTTCACATCAAATTGGCACCAACTCCCTCAAGAGATCAAGAATTTACATTGCTTTCATAGGATTTAATCTCTTTTGTTGATTTCTCATTCTATTGCTTTCATTTTCCTATTTAGAGCATTGATAAATGGATTTCTTGAGGAATCGTGTTTCTAACTTGCATTTCAATCTTCTAATGTGTTTGTTTGTTGTGTTTTGCAGGTATTAGGATCATGGTTCACAACAGTGCCACATTCTGTTGAGGTCCCTGCTCAATATAGTTCGAAGAGATTTACTGAAGAAGGGATGGAGAGACTTATTGTTGCTGATCAGAAGGAAAGAAACAAAGGGATAAGTAAAGATGAAGGTGCAAGATATTTCTCTTGCATAACAGATTGTCATAGAGAGAGCAGTGTTGGATCCAGTGAACATTCTGATGAACCTGAGGATTTTGATCTGCAATCAAGGGATTCTTCTACTTCTTATGAAGATTAGGATGAAGAGGCAATGGGAGATGTTGATTCATCAGATAGTAAGTATACAATACCTTTGGCTGTAGTTGAAAATTATGAAGATAGATCTGATAAAGAAGAGGTTTGTACATTTGAAAGTGATTTCCAATTTTTTCAAACTCATTGTATGATGAAGAGTTAAATGAATATCAGATGATTTTTTGCCGAGGTGTGTCAATGAGTAAGTTTTAGATATTTTCAAATCCATTATATGAAAAGGAGGAAATAATTTTAGACAAGCAAAATGATGGAATAAATGATTGCATTGATGATGTTTCTAATTTCCCATTCTCTGATGGTATTGGGTTTTTGTTTGATGATGACAAAAGTGAGGAGTATAATTGTAGTGATGAAAATATAGAGACTTGTTCACTTGGTTGTGAACAGATTACAGATTGGTCTACTTCTGAATACCAGGGATGTGCACATGATGAAAATCTTGAAGTTTTGTCTCTAGCTTACTTTTGTTTTGACAGTGAAAAATATTTGTGTAAAGATTCTTATGACTCCCTGTGCATTTCTTGGAATGAGGGTGATACTTTTGGTGTTGATCAAAGGTCTGCTTCCATTCAGGATGAGGTATGTGATTTTGAAAATTCTAATTCATGTGAAGAAGACAATTGTTTGCATACCAAGGATGATAAAGATTCAGCTTTGATTGGTTCATATATGATTGATATTGAGGATATGAGTCATGATTCAGTGCTATCTCCGAATAGAGATACTGAAGAGGTGCAAAAGGTTTATGGCTTGCTTTCTTCAAATAGAAATGATATGACATAGTTTTTTTTTTTTTCATGAGAAGCACTCTGATTGTGAAATTTTAATACAGCTGAGAGAGTGTTTCATAATATATAGCAGGGGGAATGTTAATGATGAATTTTGCATTGAATATGCATATATTTTCTATGGTGAAGAGAACGGGGGTTTGTCCCATGATGATCAAAAATTTGAATTACAGAATGATGAATGATCTTGGGTCAAGCTGAGCATGATGATTCTCTGAAAACTTGCAATAAAAGTGATAGGATGAATTGCATATGTGTCTTCAAGAGGAATCTGTTGAATTCAAGAGAAAACCAAGTTTTTGACTGGGGAAAGTAGTTTGAGTTTCAGATTGTAACAACTTAGAACAGATGAAGCAACACAGAGGATTAAGGGTTGCCAGTGAATGGAAAACTCTTGCTTGTCCTCTTTAAATTTTTTTTTCCCATGCACAGTAGTTTACGGTTCTAGCTCACCACCATTTTGCATTCATTTTGCATCCATTTCCACTTCCATCTTGCATTCTCTGCATTCATTTCCATTGCTGGTCATTGGTTTATTCTCTATCTGGTCTGCTCACCCCATGATTCTAGATCCTTGCAATGATCTAACTATCATTCATCCCTAGACAGAGCCATTGTTAGAACTATAAAAATCTGATGATTTTATATATAATTTCACTCATGAACTTCCTAATTTGGCCTTGCCGTGTGCATATTCCACTCATTTTTCTCATTTTGTCCCTTATTTTTCACCTATGTATGCATTTTCTTCATCCTGGTTCATATCAGCATAGGTCTTCATTTGTCTCCCTGACCCACTATGTTTCTATTGCTGAAATATTTTGTTTCAGGTGTATCGGCAAAGGCTATGAGTTTCAGCGAGTCGTCATAGCGAACGGGTCAAGTTTTGCTGACATGGTATAAGGTGGTTTTCGGCATATCTTGCATATTGTTTCGGTGACAGGAAGTGTTCGTATCGAAAAAGGTTTTTGTTTCGGTGTAATGTCATGGTGACTTTGTTTTGTCATGCTAACCGACGAGTTTGGATGCATACCAGGAGGTTGTCGGTGAGACCTTGGTTTTGTTTCAACAATCGGGATAATACACATATAAGCAAAGCGAGGAGTTCTCTACAAGACGTCTCGTCAAAGGTTCAAGGTTATGGCGACATCGGGATATTTGTCGGCATCATGGTGGCTTTGTCTTAGTGAATTGATGTGCTAGGGGCATTTCAGTGAAGCATTGTCACTCTATATAACATCTCCCCAAGTGTAATGAGCTATAGCGACATGCATTGTACAGGTGGCCTTTGTTAGTATAGGAGCATTTGTGTCTTGGCGAAGCTACATAAGGGTCGGCTGTTGGTGAAAGAATTCCTATGTTACACAGACATGTGGGTGGATTTTAGTGTAACCTGGTGATACAACTATAATGTCTTGCCGAGGGGTAAAGGCTATAGCGATACACATGATAGGTGCTCTTCGACAAGAGAAGCAAAAGGTTACAATGACTAACAAAAGGGTAAGAGATATACTTTCAGTATGACAAGTGGCTTTCGACGTAGTGTCTCAGTGATTGTGGTTGGCTATACCAAAATGTAAGAAGGCCATGGGGCTACTCCTAGGCTTCGATATAACAATTCGAGTATCACAACGACTTGAAAGAAATGATGTCTTCAGTGAAGCATGGTGAAGTCTCTAGGATGTCACCCCGAGGTCAAGATGCCATAGCGATATATGAAGAGGAGGAGGAACACTCAGGGAAAGGACTATGTGGTCGATATGATATCTCATTGACTCGAGTATGTCACAGCGACTGCGATGAATAGGGGCGCCCAGGGAAAGTTATTGAATTGCCTTCGGCATGGTGAGGGGGATGTCTCAGCAACTGTTTCGATGATGAATAATGGTGCTCGATTGTTGTGGCCGACATGTGGATTCAATTAAATAACAAAATTACAAATCACTGTGGCCGTCATGAATTTGAATTAATGACTGTTACAAACTGACATATTTGTAGCCCGATTTTCATGCTGGGCCGACATGATGTTTCGAAGTGTTTTATTTTCATATGCTGGGTATAAATATGCACCTAGATTGTAATTGAGGGGATCATCATATTTTAGATTAGAAGCAGAAGGTAGTTAGATGGCTACAGTAGGATAATTTTCTCTTTCTAGAGAATATGTGCATGATTTCAAATGGTGGTTTCAATGAAGATCAGCTGGTGTGGCATTTTACTTCTAGTGTCAATTGTATGTTTAGTTTATTGAAGAGTATTATTAAGCTGTCTCCAAGTTTAATTTTCCTAGTTGTTTAAATTGAAGTAACAAGTTTATTTTTAGTTTATCAGTGCACATTTGTTGTATCTATGTGATTAATTGACTGGTTATCTCAAGTAGGGATTAAATCCTTTCTGTTGATCACAATAATTAGGGGGAATTCATCTGGATTCTTAAAGTAGAGCTTAGTAATCATAATCTTGCATTGTTTATACAAGTTATAAATAGATCATATGCCTACAATTTGATTTTTTTCCAGAATAACTTGCTCACCTATGTTTCATTTGACTTTGCATACCCAACAAGGCACTGGTCTCTGCAATTTCATTATTTGAATTCATTCAATCTCTTTTATCAGTTAATTAAGTATTTTAGGTTTTAGATCTGCAAGTTGCTATCATGTTTGCTTTTGTTTTGTTCACTGTTATCTGTCATTGTAGACAAAGCAATTCAGAGGGATAATCATAAGATAAACCTGCTCAATTCAAAAGGTACACCCACCTGGGTTTAGCAGCACCTAAAGATTAGAAGGTTGAGTTCTCTTGACCTTATTTAGTTACCCTAAAACGTACCAAGAGATTGGCAGCCTCTTGAGGCATTCATCCTGCGTTTTTGAGAGCTAACACACCCATAGTGTTGAAATTCAAAAAATGAGATACTGTCAGAAAGGTAATTTCGAGCATTTTCCAATGGTGACATCAGTTCTACAATATCTTTCTCACAAAAAATTATACAACCAACTGAAGACAAAACCCTAATTTAGACTCAAAGGCTCATATATTCACAACCGTTCATCAGATTTTAGTGATTCCAGTGGCATCATGAGGGTGATTCAGAGCTTTTTTCATTAATCTAGACCCTTTGATCATTTTCAACTCTAGGTACTCTTGCATTGTTATTTTCAGCTTGGTGTATTTGTTCAATAACTTGGATATCCTAAAGCTTGGGAAAATATTTTTTTGATTTGGGTAGCATCACTTCAGTTGCATATCATATTTGGAAGCTTCTATTTTTTTTGAAGGCCAGTGTCTTTGTGTTTTTGGAGTTCATTATGGGGCTTGCGTATACTCCTTCTTTAGTTATGTTGCATAAGGGTAACTATAAGCAATGGGGAGATGGGATCAGCCACCATCTCCAATCATTTGATTTTTTTCCTCATTTGTATGGTATAGTTCCTCATTTGAGTGAAGGTATTCATGAACTTTCTTGGAGTTGCTGCAGATACACAGTCTTGGAGATCATTTCTATGCAAGTTGATTGTGATGTTTTGAGATCTATTGATTATTGTGATTGTTCTCACATCCTTTGGGCTGAGCTTTGGGAGAAATATGGAGATTCAGATACTCCACCCTTCCTTGATGATCATGATTTAGAATATCATTCTTCAGATTAGGTACCCCCTGATGATATTGTTGTGTAGGAAGTTGATTGCCTTGAATCTTCTGAAGAAGTTGAAAAGGTTCCTTCAGGTGATTCTTCTCCATCAAAGACAATTGGTATCCCTTCACATTTAGTGATTCCTTGTCCAGATTCATTGATTGAGGCTTCCACCATCATCATTCATTAGGACACATTTAGTTTTCCAGACTTGACATCATAGGATGGCTTCGTTTCAGGTATAACTGACTTGGCTACTTCTATAGATTTGGAGGACATTCTTGAGGAGATATCAATCCTCTATTTAGATTACACTTTGGAGAGTTCTCTTGAGTCTTCTCATCCCTTTGTCTCAACCTTGATTGGGAATCCTGATACTATCTTGGAGGCACTTGGTTTCTCTTCAGAGATTTTATGTATGAGACTTCTTCCCTATCATTCCATTTAGGATTCAAGGTTTCTTCAGCATCTATCATTGGATTGGATTTAGGCTTCTTTTAGTGGTTTTGAGGAAACTTCATTTAGGGGGGAATATCAAGTCTCCATCACATTGATCATAGCCATCACATCACTGTCTTTGGATATTGTTCAACATCAATTTCTGCATCGTCCTGATTTGTCACCCTCTTCATTGATTGTGGCATCTTCATCTTCACACAAGGAGACACACGAGCAGAGTTTAGAGGCATCATAAACATCCACCTTCATCCTTCCTTCCTTTAATTCCTATCTAGAATGGGAAGCATCTCTACAATTGCACTTGGTTTTGTTTCTTCTGAAAGCGAGACAAGTTGTTTTTCGACATTGGATCCTATTCTATCTTCAAACACTTACCATCTTTGTAGGTGATATCATCTTCTGGGGGGATATATTTTATCTCTCTTTCCTCCCTATGGGGGGCTAATGTATTGAATCCATGTGATAGATGGTGTTCTTGGGGGGTATTTGGGAGTCCTCTATCCTTCCCATCCTATCTATCATTTTTTTCTTTTTTCATCTCCTTTTTGGAGAGGGGTTTTGTTCCCATTGGGTTTTCCCCTTTTCTCCAGTTGTGGGAGATTTTCTGCATCTTTATCATGTACATGGGTACCTAACATGGCCTCATAGCTGAGACCCATCATCTCATCATTTCTGAATAATCATTGCATTTTCCTCCCTAAGTTGAACTTATGGGGGGTTGTTAGTGTAATTAATTAATTACTACACTAGCATAAGTTAACTTAGGTCTTGCATAATTTAGTCCTAGGTTGCATTTTAATAAATCATTTAATAATGGGGTAATTTACCCTTCCATGTTTGTAGGGATACTATTCCTTCTAGAAGATGAGTTATCCTTCTAGAACTTATCTCAACATTTAATAATTTCCTAGATAGAGTTCACATGTTGTCACATGTTGTTAGATCATGACACATGGCAACACCTCATGCATCTTAGGTTTTCTCTCTCCTATATAATCAGGCAACTTGTACATTTGTAATCAATCCAATATCATAATGTAGATCAATATAGAATCTCCATTGTGCATGCCTAGTTGCAACACTTTCTTTGTGGTTGATTATCTTTCTTGGACAAGGTCCTCCATCAAAGACTACAGCTTCAGGGACCTTGTGCATCCATAATCACAATAGATAGCACCAACCAATCAAATTACAAAAAAAATACTAGAGTTACCACTCTAGATTACAATTGATTCACTTGAATCTAGTTCTTTGTTACAAGTCTAATCTATAACTTATCATATGCTTCTCTACCTCTCTAAAATAATTCCCTCTATCTCTATTGTTGTGGCTTCAACAACTCATTCCTCTCTTCTCCTCTCTACATTACACATTAGAACATCCTTTTCTCTATCTTCCTTTGTTGCTAATTTTGCATCTACCTCTTAATACCTCTCTCCTCTTTTTTGTGCAAACCCTAGATGGTATTCTCTATCATTCACTTAGGGTCATTATTCTCTCCTCTTCTCTGCACTTAGTTATGCAACTTATTTTCACAACATACTTCTTAGTCACCCAACTACACACCTAACTTAGGCATTCAACATTTTATCATTTTTCATCACCTAACATTTCTCACACACCTTCTAGGGTTTACACATCCTTTCCTTCATCAACATGAATTCTCTCAAGCCAAGCACCACTAACCACATTCAATGCATTTTCTATATTTAGTATCAATAAAATCTAGGGTTCATGCTTGATCGGCCTGTTCTAGAGTTCATAGCCACCTGTGCATTAATGGTGTCACTCATTTCTTCCAATCCTTCACATTCATGTAGTTGGAATGGTTATATCATTTTTCATGCAATAAATCCACTCATCTAAACTAGGAGTTCCATCATTTTGTTATCTTATAGATGTCAGAATCAAATATTCATAATCTACTTCTTGATCTCTAAAATCACACCATAATCCTTTGACCATCACTCACCACCATTGCATTTAAATCATGATCGTTGATGTAATCATTTAAAATTTGGTTCATATATATTTAATGATTCAAAACAATGTGAATTAGGTCAAACAATTGATTTCTAACACATGTCTCATTACCATAAATCCACACTCTCAACCAAAGTCAACACAAGCTTCTTATGGAATTACTCCATTTTCATAGATCTTAATCTTTCTTTCTATCGGGGGTTTAGGATCGATAATCCCATTTACCTCATACTTGAGATGCATTTTAATGCTCAACAAGCAAGCCTAAACACCAATGTTTGATGATTCTCCATACCTGTTGGGGTTTGGCCATTATCCTTACCCTTTACCAATTACCTTCCTTCCCTTCATTGCAAACCATCACTCCAACCTTTGAAACACTGAAGTAAAAAACTCCAAAATATGCACAAGTTTATCAAATGTCATGGTTCACCCTTTCATATTACCACTTACTAGCATTTTCGTAAGGCATAACCCTTCCTACCAAATTGTGATTACTGAAAAAATCCTTTGCAACGGGTAAGTGCATGGATCTGTGACACAATTTTGATGCCAAATTGAAAAAAATTCAAAAAAAACCAAAAAAGAGCATTTGGTGCATGCCAAATGAGCAAGTCATTTGGCACACGCCAAATTTTACATGTAACAAATGACTTGCTCATTTGGCACTCGCCAAATTTTGCATGCACCAAATAGAAAAAGCCTATTAAAACAAAAACAATGCATTCTTAACCTAATTTCCTATTCAACCCTTGGCTTGGCTTGGAGGTTTTCAACTCTGCAACTCATGCTTGCCAAATCTCTTTCATTATTTGCACTCTAACTTGCAATTCTTCACGAAGATGCCTCCAACACATTAAAGAGGTCGAAGATTGTGAACATGTATGTATTTTTATTATTTTTATTTTGAATTTGATTTAGAATGTAGATTGAAATAGGTTTTCTTAATAAAAATTTGTTCTAATTCTTAGGGAATGAATCTCCACCTCCAAACATTGAGAATTCACAATCACCCCCTCATGAAGAGCCTCCTATATAAGAAAAACATGAAACCCCTCCATCAATTCACAAGAATCCTCAAGGAACACAAGAAAATATCCTAAATCAAATTGAAAACAATAAAAGAGACATTGAGTAATTAATTGTAAGATTAACCGAGCATGCCGAAACCACCCTTATAGGAGAGGGATCGTTGAATCATTGAATTCAATTGTATCTCATGTAGGAGAAATGTGCGAGAAAATAATTTTTTGGTCAAATAAGAGGCATGAGTTGAAACAATTTTATGCTAGTGGTTTGTCATATGTATATGTGAAAAAAACAAAAAATTAGCAAAGGTGACTTGTGTGCCCTATTTACAGAACTGAGAACCAACACACCTTTGTCTCATGCATGCAGGAGGTTCCCCATCCATTGGTGCCACCATGAATAAATTATTAAATAATTTTTGGAGTGGTGATCGATGGTATTTGACCAACCTCTATGCAATAACCATGAGGTACCACAATACTTTTTGAGGAAACTCTATTATGAGTTTTTCCTCAATAAGATGCCAAATTATTTTGATATCTTAGACTTTCAAGGTAGAGGTTGGGGCTCAGAATATGATAGACTTGGTGCATGATGTAATCCATAGTTGGTACTGAGACCCTTGGCCAAACCCATGGTGGAACATGTCACTGTTCCTTCCATTATTAAGGATAGTGTAGAAGTGGACACGTTGGAGTTGATTAGCTCACTCACCTAGACCATTATATAGTGTGTGAGGCTTCTAGTAGAGCTTGATGTGGAGGAGATGTGTAGGCCTCATGCTCTACCCCACCATTGTGTCACTTGCAATGTTGTTTGCACCTATGATTATCAGAGTGCTTGGGATGTAGGTACATAGCCTACATTAGTTGTTGAGGCAATGACTATGACATATGAATTGCTGAATAATACATACGACATTGATACTTAGGTAAAATTCAACAAGTTCATTTAATTTTGTTTATCAAATTATATTTAGAAATTTAAGAATAACTAAATTAGTAGAATAAATATGATGAAATTTTAGGGTTAGAGTGTTCATGAGACGTACTCCATTCCTACAGACCCTTATTCATTCTTGGCATTGAGTCCATAGGTATGCAACTAGTATTAAAGATATTATTATTGTATTTGAATAGTTGAATGTTATATTTTAATGTTTGTCTCATAACATGCTTTGGATTTCAAAAAATTTATTGGTGGACCTTTGAGCTAAAAACCTCACAATTCATGTCCTCAAACAACTTTCACTCAAGTAACCTTTATTCATTAATGGTGTTGTAAAACAATGTTAGCTAGTTTTCATAATTTTGCATATACAAATCTAAAAAAATGATGAGAAACACAAACATTTGTTGGTATTTTGATATCCTAATTATATTTACCATACAACATGCATCTCATTCTTCTATTCCTTTCATCACACATATTTTAACCATTGTATATCACATATCCCAATATTTATCACCTTATATATTATACCATCTTCCTGCATATTTGATCTTATACATATATCGTTACAATAAATCATTCCTTCTACTCATTATTGAACAAATATCTTATACATTATTACTAGTCACCTCAAGTTCTGACTTCATGTTCTATATTCAAACCTTAGACATTGTCTAATTCACTTTATTGTCTAATATTCCCTCCTAATTACTTTCGATTAATCTCTAGTATAGTTCACCTTAAAAATGTTTTATTATCCCATCCTAGCTCATCCAATTAATCTCTAATAGTCCATTCTATGTTGCATCATCCCCTCTTGATCATGTCACATTATCTTCTCCTAATTCACATTTTGTTCATTTATTCCTTCCTAATCCCATCCCATTAACATTTAATAGTTCACCGTATTTTTGATGATCCCCTCCTAGCCCATCCCACTAATATTGACTAGTCCATCCTATGTTTCATTATGCCCTTCTACTACCATATTATTGTACCCTTTATTATTTCACCTTATATTCCATCATCCCCTATGTTCCACCCTATGTTCCTTTAACCATTCTATGTTATACCATCTTTAACCACATTTCATCCTATAACTCTTCTATATTATTACTACACAGGTCAAGTTCCCACTTCATGAACTATAGTCAAACCCTAGACACCTCCTAATTCACCCTATTTTCCATTATTCCCTACTAATCCTATCCCATTAACCTCTAATTTTTCATCTTATATTTTTTTATCCCATCCTATCCCATCCCATCAATATATACTAGTCCATCATATGTTCCATTAACCCCTTCTATTCCCATTGGACACTTACCCTCTCTTATTTCACCATATGTTCCATTATCCCCTCTTGGTCTTGTCTCATTATCTTCCCCTAATTTACCCTATGTTCCTTTATTCCATCCTAATCCCATCCCATCAACCTCGAATAATTCACGCTATATTTTTTTATTCCATCCTAGCCTATCCCATTAATTGGTGTAGGAGCACCTTATTCTCTAAATACCTTCAATAGGAAAATTTGCAAAAAAATGAATTTTCAAATATAAGAAATGTAAAAAGGTCATGAGTGATCATGTTAAATGTATTTAAAGTCATAAATATGCCTCTAGGGGGTTAGATGAGTTAATTTTCAAAAAAAATGCTATTTTGTTGCACAAATTGTAAAAGTTGCCAAACTTGCCAAAATTTAAAAAAAAGTAAGAATGTGAAGGGTCAAAGGGGAAAATAGAAGGTTCAAACAATGAAGGTGAAGGGGTAGTTACAAAAAATGATTGGAAATATCTATAAAATCATGTGTACAAGGCAAACAAAAGGCATAAGTTTTGTTCTTAAAAGAAATTAGTAAATAAAGTTCCCTATTTTAGCATTTTCTGTGTTTTTCCTCTTTATCAATTCATTGTAAATCAGTCTAGCAAGTCTATATTTGATTTTTTTTCATAGATTAGAGTTTTATTTACCAATTATAAGTGATTTGAGGAGGATCCATCAGATTTAGAGGTTTTAAGAGCAAAATTATAGTGACTCGGCCTGTAACCTCCATTAGTGTTTTGAGTTTCTAAATCAACAACTTATCACTACTCCACCAATTTAGACATGATGGATTGATGGAGTAGATTAGATTAGGGTATGTTAAATATGTTTTATGTTAATAAGTTTAGGGAAGATAATAATTTCAAATTAAAGCTACTACCCGACAGAAAAATCTGAATTTTGTTCATTGAAAAGTGTGGTTCCAAGTTGAAATTCAATGTATAAGCATGCAAGGTAGTTGGAGAATGATTTCCATAGTTGGTGTAGACCTATCCAAGGATGATTTAAGAATGTACAAGGTGGTATTGTAGACAGGTAAAATGTACTGATTGACATTGTGCATCTGATCCTGACCACTAACATCATTTCATCTTGAATCATCCTTCGGTCTAACCATTTAATCAAATATCTTTATTTGATTAAATTCATCAATATTCATCTCTTAATTAAATAAATCAATTATCTAATTAAGTCACCTCTACTCGATAATTAAATTAACCATTTTGATCTAATTATCCTATTTAATTAAATAATTAATTTTATTTGATTAAATCTCTTAATCCTATCTATTAAATTAAATAAACTAAAACCTTATTTAGTTTAATCTAACATCATCTCTTTTAATTAAATAAATCAAAATCTTTATTTAATTAATCACTTATAACATTCTTCTCATATTTGATTTAAATAAATCCATAAATTTAAGTCTAATAGGTCACATCATTTAACCCCCTTTATTAAATTAATTAACTTTGATTAATTTAATCTCCTCTTATGTCCCATCCTCTAGCTTTTACCACTTGCACATGAAAATAGATTTAATTGATTTATTAAATCTCTATTTTCCTCAACAAGACATCTTGTAAGGAATATTCTTCAAGTTTGAATTCAAAATCCAAGTTGACATGTACATCGAACAAGGCATTTACTCTCTCTTACATGTCCTTTTCCTTGAGCCAAGTGGCATTCAATACATTTTTCCTTCCCTCTTGCATGTCATTTCAACAAATTCAAAATTCAAAAATATGCATTTATTGGCACAATCCTCAAAACTTGCACATTCTCCATTCACTCATAGGTTGACAAGTGGCACTTTGCCATTGGTTAATTCTTAGTCCCACATTGCTCTATTTTGGACATTCATCCATCAATATCTTCTATAATTAAGAGGCTAATCTCCTCATTTGATCATCCACAATCTGAGTAAACTTACTATGCTCAAATCATTAGTAAATTCCATCCATTATCATTGAATCTTAGCTAGGTTATGCAGATTTTTTCATTGGAGTACTTATCAAGCATCAACAAAGTGGATCAAATTTATTCATCAAATCACCATTGCATCATTGGAGTTGGGAAAGGGCCAATTTTCACATCAAATTGGAACCAATTCCCTTGATAGATTAGGAGTTTGTTTGCTTTAGAATAGGATTTGATATGCTTTTAAATTTCATTGTGTTCTTCATTTCATATTCTATCTTTTTTGCTATTCAAATGAATTTCATGAGGAATCCTTGTTCTTGCTTGCATTTCATCTTCTAATTTGTTTGTTCATGTTGTTTTGCAGGTATTAGGATTGGGGTTCGCATAGGTATGAAGGTTGTAAAGGGTATTTGCAATAAAACCTCACTCTTTTGAGTTATTAAAGCCTATAATCAATGGTTTAGTGGTTCAACATTTATTTGAACCTTTCTAGTCATAAAAGTTGATTAATATTAAGTTTCGTGACCTTTTTTCATGCTTCCCATGGTCATTTAGTGTTTTGGAGTTGATACAATGGTGGGTGCTTTGTATTTTAAGCCTATTTGGGGCTCTTTGCTAGCAAACAGTGTATTGATTCTCTTACATTTTTCAAAACAAGTGATATTGCTCTTGTAGTATGTTATAGTGGACTAAAATGGGTCTCTAAAGATATGTTTGGTTTAAAGAGATTTAATATTGGTTTCTTGGTATACCCATTTTTGTGATGTTGCAATGCTACTAGGAATGTTGGTCTTGAATGCAAAGAACTAAAATTCCGATAGAGCAATGATATGTGTGATCAAAGTGTTGGTGGTTTTTTCTTGTAACCAGGTTTATCTCCTATTCTACCTATGGAGTATCCATCTCCAATCAAGGGCAGCTCAGAGGACCTAGACCAACTGACAAGATCTAGTCAAAAACTGAGATCTTCTACACTTTAGGCTCTATAGAACTAGGGCGGCTATACCCACACAATGCTTCAAATAAGACTAGACATTGCTTTTTATAGAAAATGACTCCTGATGCCAAGTGTTGAGAACATCAAATAGGGCTAGATTCTCAATTACAAAACACTTGAAGGAACAAGGAGGTAGGACAAGACATTAAGCAAAAGATATTCAATGATTTATATGAATTGTTTTCTGAGAGGGACAGGGCTGGAAGACAGACTAGTGCCTAACCTAGGGTCATGGAGTCACACACATAAATGGAAGCATTTCTGCAAATGGACCTCAACCAGTGGATCTTGTTTTGTTGATGCCTTACATTGATAATCCAAATCTTGTTACCAGTCAGACTCTTCTTACCAAATCCAGCTTACATACAAACAATAACTATCACCTGCTCAAAGGGTTTTAACTACTCCCTTGAAATAGACCTATCAAAAAACAACACAGTCTCATGAAATATGAGAAGATGAACAAAGGTACCTTATGCATTCATTCAAATGATCAAAGCATACAAGCATGAAGACAATCTGATGGCATATGCATGAGAGACAAGCATCTTCATGTATTCCTTGTACAAACTGATTGCATTTATAGACAAATTCAAAATTATAGACTATAGACTCAATGCATGACACTAGACTAAACCCTAGCCTATCTTAGACCAATCCTAGAACTCAGAAAGTGGAACTGAACACCAAAGTTTAGAACCTTTCATCCTGGCCATGAATTCTCCTTTTATAGGAATAGGGAGAGCAACAAGCAACTAGCCAGGGAAATTACATATCATCAAATGATAGGGAAAACCCTAAAATAGTTCGCAGGCCAAGTCATCTGATCCATCAGCATATCTAAATATCATTGAATGCTCTATCAGGTGGTTTAGGGAGAAAATCATGCAATCAAGTCAAATCGAGCAAGTACAGGAATGGAAAGCCATGGTGGTCAGAACCAAGAGGGTACATCGACCATGCCATCCAGGAAATCCGCGGGTGTGATCATCACGAATCCAAAGGACACAAATGCAGAATCTAGCCATTTCAACCACCTCTCCATCTCAAATAGTCTGTTGCCCTAATTCTACAATTAATTACATCCCTACCACATCAACTCGCACCAGCAATCGAGGCTCAGGACCGAAATGGAGTTGCCATGTTGATCCCAAGTGAGATCCTCATTGTCATTCTTGAGCCATGGGCCAAGTGACCAACCACAATAAATGCATCCCTGGTTCAATCCAGGTCAGCCACAGCTTCCAGCAAACTAGTCAGTGTGACACCGCAGAGTCGAGAAGACAACACATCGAGAACCCAATGTTTCATCGAGCAAACATACCATTCGGCAAGACTGGGCGCACTCAGCCAAACATCATAGTGACAACAATGCCACATCAGTGAGAGAAGGTACAATCGGTAAGAGATCATGTTGACACCCCAACAAGAAGCACCATCGGCAAGAGAAAGCAGTTTCAGGAAGACATCAGGGTGAAGAAAACATGCCATATCAATCACTGAACATAGTCAGTGAGAGAACGAGGGGTCGGGGAGACATCTCCCTGACACATCAAGCGGGGACCACCAAAAAAAAGATCTCGAAGAGAGATCACGAAGTTTCCCAAAGATCACAATGAAACCTAAAGGTCACACCGAGAGCACCTAAGGGAGCACCAAAGTCGGCAAGACAAGCGGGGGTCGGGGAGACATCTCCCCGACACAACAAACACAGGCCGATAGGAGGGGTCTTACGGAGATGAAAGAGAGTTGAGAGGACCTCACTCCGAGTGGACACCAACACACCGATGGGAAAAGCCCATCGGTGAGACACAAAGAAGTCAGGGAAACATCTCCCCGACCTCAATCAACACAGGCCGAGAAGAAAAGGCCTTGGGGAGACAAGCATTGGTCGCTGAGATGTCACCCCGAGGGCCAAAAGTCATGCTGAAGTAGAAGCGGGGCTGGTGAAAGTGGTAACAAGGGGCTGGTAACGAACAAAAAATGGGGCACAAAAAGACATAAGTGGCAAGTGCATCAGCCAGGCAGGTTAAAGAACAAAAAGACAGGTAGAAAGGGAACCAGACTGAGGCGAAGCTAGAACCAAGAAAGAGAAGGAGTCGAAGCTGGAGTGGGGAACAAAAAGGAACAAAAGAGACTAGGACCGGAAACCATCCTGCTCCCACCTCCGCAAAAGACCGTGGAGGCAGAGCCGAAACTTACACGAGACAGAGAAGCGGTATGGCCAGGAGCGAGACAAAACCTGAAACAGGAAACTTGAAAAAGGTTCCAAAATAGATTCCTATTTTGATTCCGTACCCGCCAAAGGAAACCAAAAACAAAGACAACCGGAGATGCAGAGTTGGGGCCGGAATGGAACTCGAAAAAGAAACCAAAGGCAATATCCTAATTCTGATTCCATTCCGGTTCCGCCCCCACCAGACAAAGAAAAACACAAGGCAAGGAAGGAAAGAAAGATCTGGCCATCTGAGACATGAACCCTTGGCATGCTAAGCTCAACCCTGGTGGGAGCCCATTTACCCCACGTGCCAAAATGATAGAAATTTCCCAAGCTAAAGATTCATTAGGAAAATCAAAGGAAAACAACTGGAAAATGAGAGACAACCAAAATAGGCACTAACATAGGCTCCAGTTGGGGATGTATGCCCCTGGTGGGCATAGCAAGAATTCAGATCTCAGGGTGAGCAGACCAGAAAAGAAAGGACCAAAATAAACCAAGAACTAGCCCAAACAAGGCTAGTAGACACAAAAAGAAAACAAAATAGAAAGCAAACCCTAAGCTAACATTCATGGATAAGATACTTCAGGAGAAGTATAACTTCAAAAACTGTCCATGAACTAGCAATTCAATAATCACTTGATTCACTCCTTGTCCCATCTGAGGACACTAGGCCACCAAATGAAAGATGAGATCCAACTTTTACCCCTGTCAAATACAATTCTGCAGAATGAGCTGGACTCCCCTAACTCATACCTGCCTCTACCAAACTGCAACAATATGAATGATAGCACCCCTGCAAACACAAGTACCTGATTGCCTCTATGCAAGTGAAAACTTACTCTCTGTTTAGTTTTATCTTCAACTGGCAACTAGATCCAATAAACTTTATCATTGCCACACTCTTCATTGTCTGATTTTGTGTCATGTGGCAATACTTGTGAATACTAATCAAGACCATATGAAAACATAGTCTGATCACAAATAGCTACTTGACAAAACATGTTAGTATCTCTCAATAGATCAAAACAATCAACACTATAAACATGTTCAAAATAACTATGTATTTGGAAATCAGGCATTCTTCCCAAATGTTGATTTTCGTGTGGCAACAAGCCATGCTTTACATCAATTACATCATTCTGAAGCTGAGAACAATTAGCTTCAGTGTTCTGCATACTGTCACATTCATTGAAAACTCCATCCAACTGACAAAAATAACACTCACAATCTGCTACATGGCTGGAACTATTATGCTCATTCTTATTAGTAGTCTGCACATCAAAATTTAAATCATCACAAGAACTTACCAGAAGTTCTGGCTCACTATGCAAACTACCCTGAAGTGTATACAAAAGGATACACTCATTTGTTAGCACACTCTGCAACTGCTCTTCATCATTTTTAGTAGGAGGAGGAGGCACATCATCAATGCTATGATGACTTCGACTTCTACTCCTACTTCCTCTTTTTTCTTGCACTTGTTCTTCATCATGCCAGCAATGAGAGTCACCAAAGTATTCTGACTCATCATCATGTGTTGTCATATTGGCATCATCATTCCAATCTTGCTCATGATCAGGCAACTCTGGTTCAGAGGTGCAATCTGATCTCTGACTGAACTCAGTGTCATCATGATCTATAAGATCACCATTAGAAGGGGCATCAGACTCACTTGCATCATACCTTGCATCTTGTAGGTCCTCATCAGTGTCAAGGTTGATATGAGTTGCCTGCAACAACCTAGAGTTGTTGTGTACAAACCTTTGATATTCGGTGGCTAACAAATCTGATATTTGTTCACAACTTAGTAGGTCAATGTTCTATCCTACCCTCTCAACCACTTCTTCCTCTTCTTGACCTCCACCAGGACTGGATGCAATACCAAGCGACAAATCAAGATATCCCAAGGTATCTACAAAAAGATTACCTTCATGAGGGTGGACCTCCACATCCTCATAGTCAAACCTGATATCCTCTAGGGTACTCCCTACATTAGCAACTTCATTTGTCTTCTCATGAAGACTTGTGTCAAGACTGCACTCATTCGTGCATTTGAACTGCTTAACTGTCTCATCACATTGCTGATTACACCTCCCTTCTTCAAAGAGCCAGTCCAACTGATGTTCCTCTTCGAGTTTTTGGCTTGGGAGACTCAAACTCTGATCTTTGGCTTGGGGCACCACTTCTGCAAGTTGTTCAAACACAACTTCTCCATCATTTGATGAAGCATCATCAAAGGTATCAAGGAACAAAGTCCTAAGCTGATACCATGAACCAATGGAGTGCACTGGTAAGCAAGCAAACCAATCATCAGCCACACCTTCTAAAGTTCTTACAAAAAACTTCATGACCACATCCTCTTTTTCAATCTGACAGTCTTCCATGAAATCAATGGAAAATTGCATATGTATTGATGCTAAAACTTCAATATCACCTCTAAACTTGGGTAAATGTTTATTAATTCCCCCAAGGGACAAAATGTGGGTAACCATGGATTCTATCAAAATCCAAAGGGTTGTATCTTTCATTATCATATGCCCTTTTATGAAGACAAGACTATGCCTTAAGAATGGTATCGTAGCTTGTAGAGGGAGCATAAAGACAACAATGCATTTTGCAAATGAAACCTATCCCTCTACACTATCCAGTTGCATATTCAAATATCCCTTGATGACAATGCTTGATCTCACCAAATAAGGGAACTAAAGTTTTTTCAATGTTCAAAAGCATGAAGAATACCTGGAAACATTGCAGCTCTGGAACTTTCTTCAAATATTCAGCAGGTTCACCTTGACAGAGTCACCACCTCTTTTATAGAGGATTGAACTTCAAATGATATGAAGTCCCTTTTATGTAAATCTTTCTCTGAGTTCCTTCCACCAGCAGAGCACTATAAATGTTTCAAGCTGACTGCAACAAAACTTTCTCTAGGCCAACAATCCTTCATCACTTGAACAACACCAACATGGCAGACAAAAATATGACTCTATTGCACATGATATGACTCGTTTCTAGATTCTCCAAGATATTCAACAAGAGGAGGCACACCATAAGAGCTATGATGGCCTCAACTTTTACTCTTGTTTTCTCTTCTTCTTGCATTTTTCCCCAGTGGAGTCACCATATTGTTGGTGGTTTTTTCTTGTAACTATGTTTATCTCCTATTCTACCTATGGAGTAGCCATCTCCAATCAAGGGCAGCTCAGAGGAGCTAGACCAACTGACAAGATCTAGTCAAAAACTGAGATCTTCTGCACTTTAGGCTCTACAAAACTAGGGCGGGTATACCCACATAATGCTTCAAATAAGACTAGACATTTCTTTTTATAGCAAATGACTCCTGATGCCAAGTGTTGAGAACATCAAACAGGGATAGATTCTCAGTTACAAAACACTTGAAGCAACAAGGAGGTAGGACAAGATATCAAGCAAAAGATATTCAATGATTTATATGAATTGTTTTCTGAGAGGGACAGGGCTGGAAGATAGACTAGTGCCTAATACAGGGTCATGGAGTCACACACATAAATGGAAGACTTTCTACAAATGGACCTCAACTAGTGTATCTTGTTTTGTTGATGCCTTGCATCAACTATCAGTGCCTTACACTGATAATCCAACTCTTGTAACCAGTCAGACTCTTCTTACCAAATCTAGCTTACATACAAACAATCGCTATCACCTGCTCAAAGGGTTTTAACTACTCCCTTGAAGTAGACCTATCAAAAAATGACACAGTCTCATGAAATATGAGAAGATGAACAAATGCACCTTATGCATTCATTCAAATGATCAAAGCATACAAGCATGGAGACAATCTGATGGCATATGCAAGAGAGACAAGTGTTGTCATGTATTCCTTGTACAAACTGATTGCATTTACAGAGAAATTTAGAATTATAGACTATAGACTCAATGCATGACACCAGACTAAACCCTAGCCTATCTTAGACCAATCCCATAACTCAAAAAGTGGAACTAAACACCAAAGTTCAGAACCTTTCATCCTGGCCATGAATTCTCCCTTTATAGGAACACGGAGAGCAACAAGCAATCAGCCAGGGAAATTACATATCATCAGATGATAGGACAAACCCTAAAACAATTCGCAAGCCAAGTCATCCAATCCATCAACATATCTAAATATCATTGAATGCTCTGTCAGGTGGTTCAGGGAGAAAATCACGCAATCAGGTCGAATCGAGCAAGCATAGGAATGGAAAGCCATGGTGGTTAGAACCAAGAGGGTACATCAACCATGCCATCCAGGAAATCCACAATTGCGATCATCATGAATCCAAAGGCCACAAATGTAGAATCCAGCCGTTTCAACCACCTCTCCATCTTAGACAGTTCGTTGCCCTAATTCTGTAATTAATTACATCCCTATCGCATCAACTTGCACCAGCAATCGAGGCTCAGGACCGAAATGGAGTTGCCATGTTGATCCCAAGTGAGATCCTCATTGTCATTTTCAAGCCATAGGCCAAGTGACCAACCACAATAAATGCATCCCTAGTTCAATCCAGGTTAGCCACAGCTTCTAGTAAACCAGTCGGTGTGACACCGCGGAGTCGGGAAGACAATATGCTGAGAACCCAATGTTTCATCGAGCAAACAGACCATTTGGCAAGACCGGGTGCACTCGACCAAACATCACAGTGACGACAATGCCACATCAGCGAGAGAAGGCACAATCGGTAGGAGATCATGTCGACACCCCAATAGGAAGCACCATCAGCAAGAGAAAGCAGTGTTGAGAAGACATCATGGCAAAGAAAACATGTCATATCGATCATTGAACATAGTCAGCGAGAGAACGAGGGGTTAGGGAGACATCTCCCTGACACATCGAGCGGGGACCACCAAAAAAAAGATCTCGGAGAGAGCTCATGAAGTCACCCATAGATCACAATGAAACCAAAAGGTCACATCGAGAGCACCGAAGGGAGCACCAAAGTTGGAAAGACAAGTGGGGGTTGGGGAGACATGTCCTTGACACAATGAACATAGGTCGGTAGGAGGGGTCTCGAGGAGACGAAGGAGAGTCAGGAGGACCTCACTCTGAGTGGACACCAACACACCGATGGGAAAATCCCATCGGTGAGACACAAAGAAGTTGGGGAAACATCTCCTCGACCTCAACCAACACAGGCCGAGAAGAAAAGGCCTTGGGGAGACAAGCAGGGGTTGCCAAGATGTCACCCCGAGGGCCAAAAGTCATGCTAAAGTAGAAGCGAGGGCGGTGAAAGTGGTAACAAGGGGCCAGTAATGAATGAAAAATGGGGCACAAAAAGACGTAAGTGGCAAGTGCACCGGCTAGGCAGGTCAAAGAACAAAAAGACAGGCGGAAATGGAACCAGACTAAGGTAGAGCTAGACCCAAGAAAGAGAAGGAGTCAGAGCCGAAGCGAGGAACAAAAAGGAACAAAAGAGATTGGGACCGAAAACCATCCCACTCCCGCCTCCGCAAAAGACTGCGGAGGTGGAGCCGGAACCGACACGATACAGAGAAGCCATAGGGCCAGGAGTGGGACAAAACCCAAAACAGGAAACTTGAAAATGGTTCCAAAATGGATTCTCGTTCTGATCCCACGCCTGCCAAAGGAAACCAAAAACAAAGACAACTGGAGACACAGAGTCGGGGCTGGAATGGAACTCGAAAAAGAAACCAAAGGCAATATCCTGATTATGATTCCATTCTGGTTCTGCCCTTGCCAGACAAAGAAAAACACAAGGCAAGGAAGAAAAGAAAGATTTGGCCATCCAAGACATGAACCCTTGGCATGCTGAGCTCAACCCTGGTGGGAGCCCATTTACCCCACATGCCAAAATTATAGAAAATTCCCAACCTAAAGATTTGTCAGGAAAATCAAAGGCAAACAACTGGAAAATGAGAGACAACCAAAATAGGCACTAACACAAAGTTTTCTTGGAATAGTCAAGGTAATGATGTTAAAGATGTCTAGATGCCTGGATAAAGTTTATTAAGCATAATATGTTGTCTTGGAGCTTGGACAAAGATGAACCATGATGCAAAGTTGTGTTTTGAATGCATGAAGTTGAAGTTCTAATAAGACAGGGTTATGGAGCAGTATAAATGGCTTGTTTCTATAAAATAATGATGTTGAATGGTGTAAAAAAGTATGAAAGAAATTTGTGTTGGTTTCTTGCTTCTTAGCCAAGTGGGAATAAGGTTTTTAGTGTACATGGATTGGTGAGTTTGATAAATCAAAATTGTATGGCTATTTATCTAGTTTGTTTCAATTAAAATGGTGATGGTTATAGTGATTTGAAAGTATCGTAATAGGTTTGAATCAAGAATGGTGGTTTTTTTTACCTTAAGTGATCAAGTTACAAAAAATGGTAAATTGGTGAATAGTGAGAACGTGATTGGCTCTTAGTTTCTGATGGTGTTATTGATGTAGTTTAGTCATTTTAATGTTGGTTAAGTTTCATTTGCATTTGATAAGAGTGTGGATTACTGATTTTTTGAAATTGATGATTAGTGGACTTAAGAATGGCAAGTAAATTTGAAAAATTTGTGTTGAAAAGTTAAGTGAAACAATGGTGTTTTGAATTTGATCTTCTCAGTTTGAGGTTGGGTCTTGAGTACCCTAGATGATTGGTGGTTTTTGATACATGCTCTTGCATCAATTGGTATAAGAGCTAGCTGATTCTAATAATTGGTTGAGATGTTGTTGCATTGTTGGTTGGTTGCAGGTGCTTGATCCATCTATGTTGTAAAGAGGAAGAGTTTTGAGTCATGTGTTGGTAGACAAGTTGAGGCCTGTGGTCACCATCCTCCAATGGAGATTAAGTTGGGTAGAAGGTGCAAAGTAAAGTGAGTGAGGCATCATCTGAGATCTGCTATTGGGTAAGATGGATGGTTTGCTGACTTGCTGAGTTGTGTGGTGAAGTAGTAAGAGAGATGGATGTCTGTTTGAAGAAGCACTTGAGTTTGCAGCCTTGTGAAGATGGTGATCAGTTTGAGAGTACTCCATTGATGGGAGTAGATGAGAAGTTGAAAAGATGATTGGTCAGAGAAGGTCAAGGATGAATTGTGAAAAGAGAGGAAAGATTACTTGGAAGAAAGCAAAGTGGAAGGATGGTCTTATGTCCTTTGGTAGACAAAGAGTTGGTGAAAAGATGAGAGTGGTAAAATGGTAGTCCTATTTCCTTTTGAAAGAGAAGATGATTGTCAACCTCATAAACAGAAAAGAGAGAAAGGCAAAAGGCAAGAAAAGACAAGTGAAGATGGTGACGAAGACAGAGTTGAAGGAAAAGACAAATACAAGAAAAAGATTCAAGAGAAATAAAGAAGAAGTTGTCCAAGACAATTTGAAGTGATTTGTAGGTGAATGAACAAGCAAGGTTGATGCAATATGTTTCCAAGGGACTTGGAAAGTTTTTGTTGGTTGGTTGTATGGTCCAGGAGCACCTTATTCTCTAAATGCCTTCAATAGGAAAATTTGCAAAAAATAAAATTTCAGATGTAAGCAATGTAAAAAGGTCATGAGTGATCACATTTAATGCATTTAAAGTCATAAATAGGTCTCTAGGGGGTTGGTTGAGTTAATTTGCAAAAAATATGCTATTTTGTTGCACAAATTGCAAAAGTTGCCAAACTTGCAAAAATGAAAAAAAAAAGCAAGAATGTGAAGGCTCAAGGGGGAAAATAGAAGGTTAAAATGATGAAGGTGAAGGTGCAGTTACAAAAACTAATTGGAAACATCTATAAAAGCATGTATAAGGCAAACAAAAGGTAGAAGTTTCGTTCTTGAAAGAAATTAGTAAATAAAGTTCCTTGTTTTAGCATTTTCTGTGTTTTTCCTCTTTACCAACTCATTGTACAACAGACTAATAAGTCTATATTTGATTTTTGTTTCTTATATTAGAGTGTTAACTACCAATTAGAAGTTATTTGAAGAGGATCCATCAGATTTAGAGGTTTTAAGAGCCAAATTACAATGACTCAACCTACAACCTCAATTAGTGTTTTGAGAGTCTAAATCAGCAACTTATCACTACTCCACTAATTTAGACATGATGGATTAGTGGAGTAGGTTAGATTAGGTTATGTTAAATATTTTTTATGTTAATAAGTGTAGAGAAGATAATAATTTCGAGTTAAAGCTATTGCTCGATAGGAAAATCTGAATTTTCTTCATTGAAAAATGTGGTTCCAAGTTGAAATTCGATGTATAAGCATGCAAGGTGGTTTGAGAATGATTTCCATAGTTGGTGCAGACCTATCCAAGGATGATTTAAGAATATAGAAGGTGGTATGAAGGTTGTAAAGGGTATTTTCAATAAACCCTCACTCTTTTGAGTTATTAAAGCCTATAATCAATGGTTTAGTGGTTCAACATTTATTTGAACCTTTCTATTCATAAAATTTGATGAATCTTAAGTTTGGTGACCTGTTTTCATGCTGCCCATGGTCATTTAGTTTTTTGGATTTGATACAATGGTGGGTGCTTTGTATTTTAAGCCTATTTGGGGCTCTTTGCTAGTGGACAGTGTAGTGATTCTCATACATTTTTCAAAACAAGTGATATTTCTCTTGTAGTATGTTATAGTGGACTAAAATGGGTCCCTAAAGATATGTTTGGTTTATAAATATTTAATATTGGTTTCTTGGTATACCCATTTTTGTGATGTTGCAATGCTACTAAGAATGTTGGTCTTGAATGCAGAGAACTAAAATTTTGATAGAGCAGTGACATGTGTGATCAAAATTTTCTTGGAATAGTCAAGGTAATGATGTTAAAGATGTCAAGATTCCTGGATAAAGTTTAGTAAGCATAATATGTTGTCTTGGAGCTTGGACAAAGATGAACCATGGTGCAAAGTTGTGTTTTGAATGCATGAAGTTGAAGTTCTGATAAGACAGGGTTATGGAGCAGTATAAATGGCTTGTTTCTATCAAATAATGATGTTGAATGGTGTAAAAAAGTCTAAAAGTAATATGTGTTGGTTTGTTGCTTCTTAGCCAAGGGGGAATAAGGTTCTTGGTGTACAAGGATTGGTGAGTTTGACAAATAAAAAATGTATGGCTATTTATCTAGTTTGTTTCAGTTAAAATGGTGATGATTACAATGATTTTAAAGTTTGGTAAAAGGTTTGAATCAAGAATGGATAAGTGATGGTTTTTTTTCCTTAAGTGAACAAGTTACAAAAAATGTTAAATTGGTGAATATTGAGAATGTGATTGGCTCTCAGTTTTTGATGGTGTTATTGTTGTTGTTCAATTATTTTGATGTTGGTTAAGTTGCATTTGTATCTGATAGGAGTGTGGATTACTGATTTTGTGAAATTGATGACTGGTAGTCTTAAGAATGGAAAGTAAATTTGATGGATTTGTATTGAAAAGTTAAGTGAAACAATGGTGTTTTGAATTTTATCTTCTCAATTTGAGGTTGGTTCTTGAGTACCCTAAATGATTGGTGGTTTTAGTTACATTCTCTTGCATCATTAATCTATTATAATCCATCCTATGTTCTATTATCCCCTCTTGGTCTTGTCCTAATATCTTCCCCTGATTCACCCTATGTTCCTTTATTCCCTACTAATCCCATTCCATTAACCTCTAATAGTTCACCTTATGTTATATGATCTACTCTTGGACCATCCCACTAATCTCTACTAGTCCATTGTAAGTTCCATTATCACATGTGATTCCCATCCCATTGTCCCCTCTATTATTTCACTGTATGTTCCATTATCACCTCTTGGTCCTGTCTCTTTATCACTTCTACATGATATTGCACCTCCATCCAAGTTTTATACTATACACATGTGCCATTACAAGAAATATTTCCTTCCACTCATTATTGACCAAATTTTTCTTCTCCATTACTATTGTACACCTCAACAACCAACTTCACGTGCTATAGTAAAACCATAGAAATGTTCTAATTCATCATATGTTCCATTATCCCTTTGAAAGCTACTAGTAACATAGTAATTCTCACTTCATTCATGTGAACCTCATTGTGGCATTATCACTATGTTGAAAACATGCCCTCATTAACATTACTTCATCAACATATGCAATTTGAATCTCAATGAGCACTTAACTTGGGAATTTGCAAGAGTTTGGACTAACCCAGTAGACTTAGTACTTTCACCATTTTTCAGCTATAAGCACTATACTATACTTTCAACTAAGTCCAACCATTTACTCTTTCATGCAAGGTCACTACCACCAATAGGGATTATACTGTTGCATAGACTTCCATCACTTCCATAAGTTTTCTTAACATTGTGTTTCAATTTCTTTCAACCGTCATTGACCTTTACCTTGTATTGAATTTTGTTATCAGTATCACCATTCTTGACTAGCTTCCTTCAAAATTTGTTGCACTCATGATGCATGAATTTTTTGCATTTTTATCTATGAAGTTGTTGTACTTTTACATTTTTAGTTCCTGCTCATTTATGAGTCATATTGTTGATCTTTTCATTTTCATTTTCTACTCATTTATGACAGTTATAAAGGGACTACTTGAACTTCTTTGTATGAATATTAGATATGTTGTTTCATTTTTAGTTGTTAACATCATAAAGCCTTAGTGATGTTGGTGGCACGATGGACCATGGAGTTGTTGCAGCAATAGCTAGTTCTAATCCTTTAAGAGAGGTATGCAACAGATTAGTCAATTTGACATTATATTTCCTTTTTTATGGTCTATTATTGAAAATTTTCATGATACTTGTACATGCAGTTTAATTTCTATCTTGAAGGTTCCTATAGATGGGTGTCACTCTAGATCATGGATGTGGTAATATTTTAAATGTGCATGATGACTATTTGTATGTGGTAAGTGACTATATTTTGTTATGTCATTCCATAATTCAATTTCTATATATTAACATCTATACTTTTTATTGTATCAGGTGCAACTCCAGAGGATTCTAAAGAGGATGTTGAGTGAGCATGTTCAAAAGATAAGAGAACCAAAAAGAGCTCCATCCATCCAAATTTTGAAGGCAACACAGGACCATTTTCCTTCCCCTAGAGGAAAAGGGTATGTGCAGGATCATGATGGGCCAAAAAGTGGCAATATGATGGGCATGTGTAGGGTATGTGGATGATGACTTTTTTTAACCCAAAATTGATTAAACAAAAATGGTTTTTAAAGGAAATTCTTAAATTTCCATCAATATAAATTATGCTTTACTTTGAATTTAATAAATAATTATTATTCATTTTCTATTTGAATTACGATTAAAGTCCTAATTGATAGGTTGATTGAAAAACATCTATAGCTTTCAAAAGGTATCACACTTTTTATATCTGAAACATGTGTCACATTCTATGCTTCACATACTATAGGATTAAAAAAAATGAATTTCATGAATTTTTGACCAAGTTAAGGTGGTCAGACATACGAGTTTTTATATTTTTAAAATTTGTAATAAAAAATTCATAATTAATTATTTACTTAGAAAATAATTACAAAAAAATATGCATCACATTGACACATGAGTCGTCTACTTGTATGTAAATCTTATAAAAAAATATTAATATTTTATTGTGGTTAGGGTGGTCAGACAAACACCTACTTCTTATTTATTCCCTGAAATTTAAGTACTACTACATTGAAATTTCAAATTTTCACCAAATAGATTTAAAAAAAAAACCTAGTAGTTTAGAAACTACATTCAATTTTCTATAGATTCTATTCTTACATATTTTTGAAATAAGATAGATAACTATATAGGAGAAAATTAGCACCCC
The DNA here is from genome assembly GCA_007258455.2 of Sequoia sempervirens. Lineage (NCBI taxonomy): Eukaryota > Viridiplantae > Streptophyta > Pinopsida > Cupressales > Cupressaceae > Sequoia > Sequoia sempervirens. The sequence continues at coordinate 44,994,878 of VDFB02353493.1, forward strand.
ATGTGCAAATCCCCTTTTTTCCTTTACCTACTTTAGAAAAACTAAGTTTGGAGGCTTAATTCCACCTAAGCCCACTACTTGCATCCCACTTGGTGCCTATTTTGAGCATCAGTGGAGGAATTTCTGTAGGGGATGCTCGCGTGAAATACAGATGTCCACATGGCGTGCTTATGTCCCTAGAAAATTCTTGTGGTTGAACCTACAAAGGCATTACACTTCTCATTGGGGGTGAAGTTGTAATAAGCCCTTCGGCCGACCAACCTGAATAGGGCCATTTTCTTCCATTCTTTCTTCAAATTCATTCTTCCAACATGCATTCCAACTCTTCACAACTTCAGGCTTCCATTCTCGCACTATCACATTCACTTTCAAGCTCTCAAGCAACATACTAGCACCCCATTGCAACAAACACAAAACTCCATCACATTGGTAGAATAAGTGGGGAACGAAACACCATTGCAATAGAGGCTTGAGTACTCTCATTTTTCTCCCCCAAGTAGCCTTGAGTGCTCTTGGTGGAGGTTGTAAGCTTCCCTCTCTTCCCTTCTATCATTTGGTTGAGTTAGAACTTTACTATTTTGTAGTGCTTTTGTGTTCTTTATTACATTACTTTCTTTATCTCATTTTCTTTGACTGTCCATGGAGGTGGAAACACCTAAACGGGGATCTAATTGAGGCAAGCCCCTATATAGCCACCCAACATTTTCCTTTCTTGTTGTGTGTAGGTGTACATGCTTTTCGAGGGGTCAACTGGCGAACAAATTCCTTGGTGAGATCTTTCTTGCTCTCTTCACCCTTGCATTCTTTCTTTAAAATATTAGAAAATATTTCATTTATTTAATCATATGGGTATGTACAATATCATCATGGAAAAAATAGGCCCTTAAGTGGCAAAAAATTCAAAAAAATCAGAGTTAGGAAACTTGATGTAAAAATTTGAATAAGTTATCTATATTATTACAAAAATATGTAAAAATAGAATCTATAGCAAAATGAATGTAGTTTTTAAACTACTAGGTTTCTTTAAAAAAAAAAAATCTAGCTAGTGAAAATTTTAAATTTCAATGTAGTAGTACTTAAATTTCAGGGAAAAAATAAGAAGTAGGTGTCTGTCTGACCATCCTAACCACAAGAAAATGATAATATTTTTTTATAATATTTTATATATAAGTAGACTCATTTTCGGATGTGATACATATTTTTTTGTAATTTTTTCCAAGTAAATAATTAATTATGAATTTTTATTACAACTTTAAAAAATATAAAATCGTATGTTTGACCACCTTAACTTGGTCAAAACTTCTTGAAATTTAGTTTTTTAATCCTATAGTATGTGAAGCATAGAATGTGACACATGTTTCAAATTCAAAAATTGTGATACTGTTTGAAAGATATAGATGTTTTTCAATAAGCCTATCAATCAGGACTTTAGTCGTAATTCAAATAGAAAATGAATAATAATTATTTATTAAATTCAAAGTAAAGTATAATTTATATTGTTGGAAAGCTGAGAATCTCCTTTAAAAACCCTTTTCATTTCATCAATTTTGGGTAAAAAAAAGTCATCAGCCACATATGCATCATATTGGCACTTTTTGGCCCATCATGATCCTACACATACCCACATCATTCTGGCCTTTTAGTTAGTCAGCTGGGCCATTAGATAGTTCTCTTGGGTTTGACCACACCTTTACTGTTGTTTGGCCCTACGGATTCTAACATACTTTAGAGATGCTAGTGCACTGCACTGTCATCCAGAGACTACACTTTTGTCCCTAGGTAGAGAGCTTCGAGAGGTGTAGTGTTAGACTTGAAAACTAGCTTGCCTAGCCTCTTCCTTCATTTTGGGTCTACAGAGTAACAAAGAGGCCATACGGTCATCATTACTCTCACCTCACATTTCCTAACACTGTGCTTATTTGAGGTAAGTTAGAGCAGCCTCTCGCGTCTTGACCCTTTGTGACCTGGGGCCTTGCATGCAGTGGTCCCCCTCTCTTACATTTTTGGTGAACCCGACATGAACCATTTTGGTTTCATTCTTGTGATCCTGATAGTTCCTTTCCTCGTACTCTAGGAGCATTGTAGGTGTGAGTGTTGTGCAGTTGTCACCTTACAACCTAGCCTATGACCCCTAGTTAGCATAGTTGGAAGGTTCCAAAGGTATTGCATGATGAAACCTTAATTGGGTCACTGTCTTATCCATTAACCTTTAGGGACTCTGTGAAAGTGTTGTCTAGTGTGTGTAATGGCCTCGTTCTTGCATCAATCTATCCCCTATACACAACTTGTGGATAGTGGTACTAGCATAACCTTCACTTCATAGGACTTATTGATGGGCTTTAACAAAGAACCATCTCCTCTTTACATTCCTATGCAGATTAATGGAAACATCATAGCAGGTGTTCTCATTGATTTGACATCACAAGCGAATATAATAACAAAGGAGATTATGTTGATAAACGTCTTACACAAGGATGGGTACGATGCCCCTATGAGTACCATCTACACACATGATGGGATTTTTGTGCCCCCTTTAGGTAGCATTACCTTGTATATTTTGGTGGGTCCTAAGTATGTGAAAATATTGTTTTACATCGTCCCTAGGTCTAAACTCTTTAGGGTGAAATTGGATATCCCTTGGTTGGTGGTGATGAATACATTACCCTCCATTATGCATAAATGTCTAAAATTTATCCATGGAGGCATCATGCATGTAATCAATGACACCAGTTATAGACCATCGATTACACGTGGTAGTCACTCCTGGCTTGCGCCCGTCAGTCCTCTTTTGCCTAGGACAAACCTTCTACACCAAACATATCAGAAATATAAGAAAGGGTATCTAAGGAAAAAAGTAAGATACCCTCCCTCACCTTATGCCATTTCACATAAGGCTTGTTTAAAAGCTGACAACAATGCCACTAAGGAATGAAAGAAGAAAGAAGAGAAGTAGTCTCATTATCCTCCTTCTTCCTCTTCCATTGGTAAGTCTAGTGCTTCCTATTGCTTTGCTGAGGTACCATTGGGTTCTGCTCCTCGTTTGTAGGAGAATCCTATGGTGCCGCTTGGCAAAAAACCTAAGCATCCTACTTTTGAACTTCTTCTTCTGTTGACGGAACCTACATCCATTGGGTATAACAAGAAGAAGGTATCCTAAGGAGAGTCCTCTTTGTCTTGACCTTTCTGGTCTCCTACTGCTCCTACTCCTAAGGCAGTGAATGGAAAAAAGGCCCACCACTGAGGCTCTTGAGTTGACTCCTCCTATCACTCCTCAGCCTATTCCTCTTGCTCCTGAGTAGGAACCTATCCCCCCACAAGAAATAGCAGTGGTGGATGTTCCTATGGTTGAGCAAGAGCTCCCTGCTCCTTCATGGCCTTTAGCCCCTAGCTCCAAGAGCTGAAGAAACCATCTTGTGCATGAATGCAAGCACCACCGAAAGCTTCTCCTAGCTAAGTAGGTTTCCTCACAAAGGAAGGAGGAAAAAATGACCTCCCCTATTTCAGGGCCTTCTACAACATCTTCTTCCTCCCTTGAGTCTAGTCCCATACTACTCTCGGCTTCTATTGTGAGCACAAATGCACCTAACCCTAAATGGGTATAGGTGTTCATCGCTCACTCGGTGGAGCTGCCTTTGTTGATGTTTGTTTCAGATATCCATCCTTTCTCAAAGCCCAAGGATATGGTTAATAGCTCAGTTGTATCCACTACAGTTCTCTCCTCTTCTTCCTCTACACCTCTAGCCTCATCCATGGGGATTTAATCTCATTTAATGAAATAGGAGGTAGAGGGTGGTCCTTCTGATAATGAAGGGTGTAAGAAAATTCCACCTCACTCGCAAGGCGACCTTGCATTGACTTATTCTATCTTGGTGATAGAACTAGTCCTAGCTTCCCCTAAGTTTGTCACAGCTCCTGAGTCATTTGACGAGCTTAGTGGTGAACCTCAGGTATAGCCTATCCCATCCTCCAAAGCTAGACATGGAACCCCTATGGGGTGCATTTTTAATTCCATGGATGAGGTCCTACCCTTATCAGTGATCTTTGCTAAGTTGTTGAACTTGAATCCACAAGAGATCAATGGAGAGGACCTCGAGGGACACTCTTTCTTGGCCCTTGTTGTGGGAGGACCAAACACTCCTACTCTTGACATCCCCCCATTACAGACTCATCCTCCTTCCCCTTATGAGGATTTAGATTGGGAAGCGGGCAACCTCTTAGCTGATCAATGTTAGGAGGAGGACCCTTTCTTGATCTCATGTGTGTGTGTGTGTTTTGTGATGTGTTCCCCCATACCCATGCTATGTGTGCCTAGATGGCCCTTGTCACCCCTATTCATGGTTGGATATAGGCGTGGTTTTTGTGTCATAAACCTTCTTTTGTGTTCCATCATTCTTCCATATTTTTGCTTGATTTTTGATAAATTGGGGATGATGCAAAGTGTTGGGGGAATTTACTCTTCCCTTCCATGTTGACCCAATTTTTTATTTTTACTTTGTCTTCTCGTGCATTCTTCACATGGTCTGATATAGTAGGGGGTTGATGATAGTTTATTTATATACTATTACTATATACATCTATATATATTTATGAGCAATTCTAATCCCAAAATATCAAACTACCCTTGTGCCCTTTGTTTGTGTTTTCTTTCTTATTTCTTTCTCTTTATCTTTCTCTCTTCTTTGCTTGAGTTGTCCCTCCTATGTGTGACAACATTCTTTCTTTAACATTACAATTTTTAGAAAACACATTCATTGCCAATGAATCTTTTCTCAAAAGTCCTCACAAACCTTTCTTTAGAATCACATTCTCAACTTGAAACACTAATGGAATGTGTTTCCTTCATCACGAGTTCATAAAGAAATGATTTGAAAACCTTTCTCCAAAGTGGGAACAACTCTAATCTTCCCCTCTCGTGGGGGAATATTCTTCCTTTCAAATTCCTTGATGAAGTGAAAAAGGATTCCTTGATGAAGGACCAATTTGAGAAAGAGAACATCTACTTCCAAACTGTGCACCCCTTGAGTGTACCCTCTCTTCACAGTGGGTTCCCAAGGAACCCCTTCGAAAGTTTTCAAAAATATCAACAGTCCAGGTGCAACTACTCGCTCACTTGCCTACGTGGTCACTTCCTGACTCTACAGAGTCCTCTTTCTCAGGTTTCCTCCATGTCAAAGATTTTGGGGGACACCTCCCTGTAGGGTTGAGAACCTGTAGGGTGCTTTCCATTGAGATTCCTACATGCAAGAGATCTTGGGGGTGGCTCCCCTATAGGACTGAGAGCCTATAGGGCACTTCCTTGGGTTTTCTTCATGCTTGAGTTCATGGAGAATACCTTTCCCTCCAAGACTGAGACCCTATTGGGAAATTCTTTGGGTATTCTTCATGCTTGAGGTTGTGGATAATACCTTCCTTGTAGGACTAAGAATCTATAAGGTGCTTGCTTCCTTCGGGTCTCCTCCATGCTAGAGTTTTTGGGGGACACCTTCCTTGTAGGATTGAGAACTTGTAAGGCACTTGCTTCATGGGGTATCCTCTGTGCTAGAATTTTTTGGGGACACCTTCCTTACAAGGATGAGAACCTATAAGGTGCTTTCTTTCTCCAAATTCATAGTTTCGAGCAGCTATGAAGTCCTTCACTTGCTTTGACCTTCAGGTACACCAGATTGAGTACTGCTTCCTTGACAGTTTAGGTATACATCACTAACCCTACACTCTTCTTGATCTACTTTACCGATCACTCATCTGTATTTGTGCTCGGTAAAGTGGAGGAAAAATGTATAGGAGAAAATTTGCACCCCATGTGCAAACCCCCTTTTTTCCTTTACCTACTTTAGAAAAACCAAGTTCAGAGGCTTAACTCCACTGCTATTTTCTTCCATTATTTCTTTAAATTCATTTTTCCAATATGCATTCCAACTCTTCACAATTTCAAGCTTCCATTCTCACACTCCCACATTCAATTTCAAGCTCTCAAGTAACATACTAGCACCCCATTGCAACAAACACAACACTCCATCACATTGGTAGAACAAGTGGGGAATGAAACACCATTGCAGTAGAGGCTTGAGTACTCCCATTTTTCTCCCCAAAGCAGCCTTGAGCACTCTTTGTGGAGGTGGTAAGCTTCCCTCTCTTCCCTTCTATCTTTTGGTTGAGTTAGCACTCTACTGTTTTGTGGTTCTTTTGTGCTCTTTATTACATTAATTTTTTTATCTCATTTCCTTTGGTTGTTTGTGGAGGTGGAAACACCTAAACAAGGGTTTTACTGAGGTAGACCCCTATACAGCCACCCAATGTTTTCCTCTCTTGTTGTGTGTATGAGTAAGTTCTTTTCAAGGGGTCAACTAGCAAACAAATTCCTTGGTGATATTTTTCTTGCTCTCTTCGCCCTTGTATTCTTGCTTTACAATATTAGAGAATATTTCTAGTGCAACCACAGTAGGAGGGTCCTTAGAGAGAATAATCTAGACCATGCAACAAGAGTAGCACAACGGAAGCAACACAAGATATGGAGGAAAATGCAGATGAAAATATTCTCATTAACAGGAACCTTAGTCATAATCGGCCAACATCATCTAGGATTACAGATTTGTCTCATAGGCCTCTTATAACATGTTCAAAAATACAACATTCCTATATGCTCCTATATGCAAGCAAAATCTTACAGATTAGATTTTTCTTAATCTACTTTTTCCACTACTACCTATTCTAATAATTGATTACAAGCTTTATATCAAATCCACGATTCTAGAAAAATCTGCGTCAGCCAAATATTGTCACAATCTCCAATGAATATAAGTGTAATGTGCGCATGAACAAGTCAGCCTCAAATTGAATTACCCCATCAAAAGGTGCATAAGATGAAATGTGAACCTATAATTAAGGTCGAGGACACTCCACGAAACATTTAAAATCACACCATCAAGATCCAAAAGCTATGGGGACAATCTAAGAATGATCAAACTAGCCATTAGGCCTTGAAATTATTCTAGTGCCAGTTCAAGAAACTGCCATGAAATATGGAAGTGATAACTTTCCAGAAAAAGATCCAATCACACTCAAATCTTGGAACAAGGAAAATGAACATGTCCACAATGTACACAAAGATCCACAGGGTCTGGTGAGAAAAGATGACAAATCCACCAACATGAACTGAGAAAGAACTGAACAAGAACAAAATTGAAGGAAAATATTTTTGGTTGATGCAAGATTGCCAAGAACCAAGGATGCTCCTGGATCAGACATCTGAGGTTAATGAAAAGTGAGTCCCTCACTTTGCTAGGGTTAAAGGGAACCCAAACTGGTCTACATCAGCCTAAGAAATCCAAGAAGTATCTTCCACGGGTCTACACTTGCACTTCACAAGATACTCTTTATACTATCTTCCACGCATTTTCCTTCCATCTCTAATATCCAAAATATCCTCAATCTCATTTGACTCTTGTTTAGGAAACTGATTCTCCAATTCTTCCTTATTTTCTTCACTGAATTCTACCTCATGATACTAATATAGATCTACAATGTTGAATATAGGTGATATACCCATACCATACAGTAATTCCACTTCATATGCATTTCCTGAATGAAATTTCTATAAGATCTTATAAGGTCCAAACTTCCTCATCTTCAACTTGTTGTAGGTGCCAACTAAAAATCTCTCCTTCCTCAAATATACTATCACTTCATCTCCAAATTCAAACTCCTTGTCTCCTCTTTTCATCTACTTTCTCCTTATACTTTCAGTTCATATCTTCCAATCGTAGTTTCACTTGAGTATGCACTTTCTTCATATGTTCTACAAATTATTCTTCATCTGCACTTATTTTATCTTCCATACTAATGTCTCTCAATTATGATATACCTCTAGGGTGAACTCCAGTAACAATCTCAAAAGGTGTCTTTCTTGTATTCCTATTCACTTAATTATTGTAAGCAAACTCTCCTTGTACAAGGACTAAATCCCAACTTCTGGTCTTCTTCCCAACCAAACATCTCAATAAATTCCCTAAACTCCTATTCACTACATCTTTTTGTTCATCAGTCTGTGGGTGAAAAGTAGAACTAAACTTTAAATCTATCTTCAACTTCTTCCAAAGTGTCCTACAAATGTAACCAACAAATTTTACATCTCTGTCTGAAACAATACTTCTAGGTAACCCATGCAATCTGACCACTTCCTTGAAAAGTAAGGCTACATGTACTGCATCTGTTGTCTTCTTAAAAGGTATGAAATGTTCCATCTTAGAGAATCTATCTACCACCACAAATATAGAATCATTACCTCTCTGTGTCTTCAGCAAACCAAGTATGAAATACATGTTGATATCCTCCCAAGGTCTCTCCAGAACTATCAAAGGCTTATACAATCCAACATTCTGACTATTCCCTTTTGCAACTTGACAAACTCCACAACTTCACAAAAATATTGTAACATCCTTGTGAATCTACAGCCGAAAGTAATTCTCACTTATCAATGCTATTGTCTTATCGATCCCAAAGTGTCCTACTAATCTTCCACTGTGTTTTTCTCTTACCAAGTTTTCTCTCATTCAGCTCTGGAGTATACATAACCGATTACCTCTAAAAAAATTATCCTCCTATATGAAATAATCCAACCACTGACTTCTATCCTCCAAAACTGGTTCCTTACAAGCTCTCTAAGGTTCTAAAAAATCTGGTCTTCCTTATACAAGTCCTTTAATTCATCAAAACCTAATACCTCCACTCTCATCTCTGTCAGTAAATTCCTTCTCCTTCTCAAAGTATCAATGACTTTATTCAACTTTCCACTCCTATTCTTCAAAAAAAAAGTATAACTTAGGAAGAATTCCACCCATCTCATGTGTCTTTGATTCAACTTACCTTGACTATTCAAATATTGCAATGCTTGATGATCTGTATACAACAAAAATTCTTTAGGCAACAAATAATGTCTCCACTTCTTCAAGGCTTGAACTATGGCATAAAAATTCTAATCATACACTAAATATATTCTCCTAGCATCATTCAATTTCTCACTGAAACAAGCTATAGGTCTCCCTTCTTGACTCAATACTACTCCAATTGCATTTCCACTTGCATCATAGTCTACTTGAAATACCTTATTGAAATTCGGTAAAGCCAATATAGGCTACTCAATAAAATTCTATTTCATCAACTCAAAACTCTTGTCTGCCCTAGTTCTCCATCTAAAATCCTTCCTATCTCCTCTCATTGTTTCTATCATAGGACTACAAATAGAACTAAAATTCCTAATGAAATTTTGGTAGAAACTAGCCAATCCATGAAATGATCTTACTTCTCCAATGTTTTCAGGTGTAGGCCACTCAAAAATTTCTCTAACCTTCTTAGGATCCATCTTCAATCCATCCACAAATATCACAAAATCCCAAAAATACCAATTCTTCCTTCATGAAAGTACACTTCTTAATGTTTATCAACAACCGCTCTTCCCTCAACCTTTGCAAAACTTGTCTTATATGCAACAAATGTTCCTCTCTAGTCTTACTCAAAATCAAGATGTCATCCAAATATACAATCACAAACTTACCCAAGAATTTCTTCAATACCTCATTCATTAGCCTCATGAAAGTACTTGATGCATTTTTCAACCCAAAAGGCATCACCAACCACTCATACAACCCTTCAATTGTCTTGAATGTTGTCTTCCACTCATCCCCTTCTCTAATTATGATATGATGATATCCACTCTTCAAATCTATCTTTGTAAAGTATCTAAATCCACTCAAACAATCCATAATGTCATCCGTATAGCACAAAGGAAATCTACACTTCACCATGATCTTGTTTATGGCTTTAGAATCTGTACACATTCTCCATTCTCCATCCTTCTTAGGTGCTAACACAACCAATACTGCACATAGACTTAAGTTTTTTTTATCAAACCCTTCCTCAGCAATTCTTGCACTTGTATATTCAAATCTTCATTATCTATAGGTGTCATCCAGTGTGTTGCTTTATTAGGAAAACTAGCTCTAGGAATCAGATCCATGCAATGAATAATACTCCTCACAGGTGGCAATCCATCAGGGACATTGTATGAAATGATCTCCTCATATTCTATTAGCAACTCCTTTATCTCTTCTAGGTGTTCTTCTACATGCTTCAAATATTTAGCCTTCTTAGGAACTAAGGCATAATACACATTCTCATGTCTCAATCCATCAAGGAATCTCCTTCCATCAACCAGACAAACCCTACCATTCATACAAACCTCAACTGTAGGAACATCTTCCAAAGGAAATGAAATCTGCTTCATCCCATTAGCAAAAATGGTGTATATATTCTTCTTTCCATCATGAATAGCTTGTCTATCATAGTACCAAGGCCTTCCCAAGAAAATATGGCATATATCCATAGGCATGATATCACACAAAACTTCATCATGGTAATTTTGTATCTTCAATTTCATCAAACATTGTTCACTTACCAGAATCTTATGTTCATCCTGAATCTAAGCAATCTGATAGGGCTTCGAGTGTTTCAACCTTTCCAACTTCAATTTGGTCACCATTTCTTAAGAAACTAGGTTCTCAAAGCTTCCACTATCAACAATTACTTTGCAACATCTACCAACTACCTTGCATCTTGTTCAGAACAAATTCTTTCTCTGTAATGGTTCCTGCTCCAACACACTTTGACACAATACTCTTATGTTCACCAATACTTCTCCATCTTCTAGTTTATTAGATGATCTGGCATGATATTCCTCAACAAATTTTGTCCTATTGTTCTCTATCTTTCTACTTGTCTCTCCCTGATTACATTCAAATGCTCTAAGTCCTTCTCTTCCACACTTAAAAAAAGTTCCCTTGAATACTCTTTTCTCCTGTCCTCTATCATCTTTTCTATATCCCTCATTCTAATAACCACCATATCCTCCTATTCTGTAAGAGTTTCCATCATCACTACAGTATAAATTATCATTCTTACTAACTTCCTTATCTCTATTTGGATCTACAAGGGATCCTCTTCCTCCTGCAAAAATTCTTCCTCTTTTATCTCTGCTCATGTCTTTTATTCAACTTCCCTTCTACTTTTAGGGCACATTGATATGCTTCTTCCACACTCTGTAGCTTGATCAAACTAATATCATCATATATAAACAACCTCAAACCATCCAAATATATGGCTACTTGGTCAATCTCATCCTATGAATGTCCAGATCTAATATTCAACTTATAGAACTCCTCAGTATACTCTGTCACACTTGATTCTCTCTACTTCAAATTTTGCAACTTCTTGAACAAACTAATCTGATAATCTACAGGCTTAAAATTTTTCTTCAACTTATTCACCATCTGATCCCAAGACTTTATCTTTTCTTTTCCTCTTCTTTGCCTATCTATTTGCAAATGTTCCCACCAAAGGGATGCATGTCCTCTCAACTTTGTACAAGCATATTTCACCTTCTTATCTTCAGTGGTACCTTCAAATTCAAAATATTTTTCTATCTCTGTTATCCAATCTAGCAATTCATCTTAATCTAACTTACCATTATAATATGGTGGATGGAAATGTGGCTTTTTATGTTCTCTAGTTAGGGCTCTTATGAACCTCTCTTCTCCCTGATCCAAGCTAGGTTGATATTATCTTCCTCTCTCATCCTAAACCTCTACCTCTTCATCACTCACATCATCAACTGGTTGACCTCTCCTCTAGGACATTTCAACTACATCTAGTCTAGCAACAATTCCTCTCAACTTCTCCATTAAAGCAGGGTTTACATTTCCATGCACTCCATTTCCTCTAACATTTCTTCTTCCCACCATATTTACACAAGTCCTTTGTAGCTACAGGTTGAATCCCCAATCTTCCACCGCACAAAAAATCTACATCATGACTCTGTAAATTCTGACGATCTCACACGGAATGAATCTCACTCTGATACCAATCTAGTGCAACCACGATAGTAGGGTCCTCAAAGAAAACAATCCAAACCATGCAACTAGAGTAACACAATAGAAGCAACACAAGATATGGAGGCAAATGAAGATGAAAATATTCTCATTAATATAAACCTTAGTTACAATGAACCAGCATCATCTGAGCTTACAGAGTCGACTCACATGCCTATTATAACATGTTAAAAAATACAACATTACAATATTCTCCTATATGCAAGAAAAATCTTACAGATCAAATTTTTCTTAATCTACTTTGTCCACTATTTCCTACTCTAATAATCAATTACAAGATTTATATCATATCTGCAATTCTAGAAACACCTGTGTCAGCCAAAGATCATCACAATCTCCAATGAAGAAAAGTGTAACATGTGCTTGAACAAGTTGGCCTCAAATTGAATTACCCCATCAACAGGTGCATAAGATGAAGTGTGGACCTATAATTAAGTTCAGGGACACTCCATAGAACATTTAAAATCACACCATAAATATTTGCAAGCTATGGGGATGATCCATGAATGATCAAACTAGTTGTTAGGCCTAGAAATTATTCTTGTGTTGGTTCAAGAAACTGCCATGAAATCCAAAAATGATAACTTGCTGGAAAAAGATCCAATCGCACTCAAATTTTTGGAACAAGGAAAATGAACATGTTCACGATGTACACAAAGATCCATAGGGTCTAGTGAGAAAATATGATGAATCCACCAACATGAACTGAGAAATAACTGAACAAGAAAAAAACTATAAAAAAATATTTTTGTTGATGCAAGATTTCCAAGAACCAAGGATGCTCCTGCATCAATTTCATTTATTTAATCACATCATTCTGGTCTTTTAGTTAATCTATTGAGTTGTTAGCTAGTTTTCCTTGGTTTGACCATGCCTTTACTATTTTATAGCCGTATGGACTCTAATACACTTTAGAGATGCCAGCATGCCATGCTATCATTGAGAGATCACACTTTCATCCCTAGGCAAAGAGCTTCCAGAGGCATAGTCTTGGACTTAAAAACTTGCTTGCCTAGCCTCTTCCTTCATTTTGGGTCTGTAGAGTGATTGAGAGGCCTTATAGTCCTCGTTATTCTTGCCTCGCATTTTCTAACACTATTCTTAGCCAAGGTAAGTTAGGGAAATCTTTTGCGTCTTGACCCTTCATGACCTAGGGCCTTGCATGCGGTGGTCCCACTCTCTTACAATAACTTATTCAAAATTTTACATCAAGTTGCCTAACTTCAATTTTTTTTAAAAAAAATTTCCACTTAAGGTCCTTTTTTTTCTATGATCATCCTACACATACCCAAAATGAATATGTATTAATATTAGGGTTGTTTGTTGTATGCCTATGTGGCATTTTAGAACATGTGTTTTGTACTATTGATATATATGTGACATTTTATGTCCATATGGATCTTTTGTAGTAAACTTGTATTGATTTTTTTGGATATATTGTATATACTTTTATCAATATATATCATTGTATAGCATTATGAATTTTTGAATAAAGAAAATATTATTTTGCTACTACCATTCTTGAATTTTGTTATCATGTGTATTGTGTAAATTGTATGCTTGAGTGTTCTAGGCATGGGTTTTGTTTACATATAATTCTTAAATAATTACTATCAATTTCTCAATAAGATATATCTAATGTGTATTGTGTAAATAAGCTCCATTCCTAATGGTTTGTATCCTTGGCATTGCTTCAATTAATTGTGCTTCACTTATACACATGTATGCTTCACTTATTCACATGTATACTTCATGTATATTATGTGCATTCACATGTATGCTTCATTGTTCCAATGTATAATTCATGTTTTCACATGTATTCTTCATGATTCATGTGTATACTTCATATATTTGCACGTATGCTTCATGATTCTTGAGTTCTATTGTTGTCTAGTGGAAAGGATTTTAATACCAAAAGGTATCAAATGAATTGTAAGAGATCCTTCCCATAAAAAATATCATAGAAAAATGTATTGCTTTAAATTCATGGTTGAGGTTGGCATCCAACAACTAATGGTTTTGATTCTAAAGCTTAGAAATCATTGCATTTACATCTATAGAACAAGTGGATGTTTCAAACCTCATGGGTATATATATATCTCTATGAACTTGTATGAATGTGCATCAAAACATATGATAGTTGTTGATCCAACCAACAAAATTTATTTGCATCTACTAATATCACAACACTTGACATCTCATTAAATGAAATCAATGCACATGCTAGTTTTAATGATATTCTAAACATATTAGATGTGTGTGAACAACAATATAAGCTTGATTTTTGGATGCATCACCAATGTGTAGTTAGCACATCTCTCCCATATTCATCATTTAAATAAGTTAAAAAACCTCCCATTTTCTATGCATGAAATAACATGACAAGTCATTGGGAAACATGATCCTATAGCTACCACTACATCATGATTTATAACTCTATAGCAAAAAAAATTGTACATCATGGATATTGAATATTCAGATGCAATGTTTCACTAGTAGGATGAGTTTTGCATCTCAGCAAAGGTGCACCATTCAATGACAACAACTGTATTTTGGACTCTTAAGGGATTCAACTGGTTGAACATAGCTCAAAGTGATTTGGTGAGTTTAGGTGTGAAATAGGACCATGCATAGCATAAACATACCCATCTAGATATGTTTGAATAGTTTATTTGGTCACACAAGTTGCAGAATAAAAGTTGCACCATTTTGTAACTTTACATTGCTTGCATTTGATAATTTTTTCCTAGAGTGAAAAGTCACCACCATGGGAAAATGCATCTTATATAGTGAAAAATAAGAAAGGTTACTGTAGATGGTCCCAACATGATCCCATCGGTGTAGACGAGAAGTTTCTAAGCATCACAGTATCTGAGTAACAACCTGTCGAATATTGTAGTCATTTTTCACTTTGGACTCTTAAGGGATTCTACTGGTTGAGCGTAGCTTGAAGTGATTCAACATGTTTGAGTGTGAAAGAGGACCATACTTGGTGTAAAAATTCCCATCTAGATGCTTTGGAAGAATTCATTTGGGCATACAAGTTGCATAATAAAAGTTACACCACTTTGCAACTTTACATTGCTTGCATTTGACAACTTTTTCCCTAAATGAAAAGTTGCCACCATGAGAAAATGCCTATGAGTTAGAAAAAACTAAGAGAGGTTATTGTAGAGGGTACCAACACAATCTCATGGGATTAGACAAGAAGTTTCTAAGTGTCATGGTATCTGAGTAACATCCCCTCAAAAATTGCAATCATTTTGCACTTTGGATTCTTAAGGGATTCTGTTGGTTGAATGTAGCTTGGAGTGATTCGACATGTTTGGGTGCAAAAGAGGACCATGCATAGCATAAAAATAGCCACCTAGACATTTTGTAATAATTTTTTTGGTCACACGAGTTGTAGAATGAAAGTTGCACCACTTTGTAACTTTACACTACTTGTATTTGACAACATTTCCCCAAGTGAAAAGTCACCACCATGGAAAAATTCCTCCAAATTAGCAAAAATTGAGAGAGGTTATTGTAGAGGGGATCAACACAATACCATAGGCTCATATGAGAAGTTTCTAATTATCATGGTATCTGAGTAATAGTCTGTCAAAGATTGCAGTCATTTTGCACTTTGGACTCAAGGGATTCAGTTGGTTGAATGTAGCTCAGATCGATTTGGCATGTTTGGGTGTAAAATATGACCATTCCTAGAATAAATCTACCCTCCCAGACATGTTGGAATAATTTATTTGGTTACACAAGTTGCAAAACGAAAGTTGCACCACTTTGCAACTTTACACTACTTGCGTTTGACAACTTTTTCCTCAAGTGAAAAGTCACCACTACATAAAAATGCCTCTGAGATAGTGAAAACCAAGGGATTTTATTGTAGATGGGTACAACATGATCCCATAGGCTTAGAAAATAATTTTCTAAGCATCATGGTATATAAGTAACAGTTTATCAAATATTGTAGCCATTTTGCACTTTGGATTCAGAAGGGATTATATCAGTTGAACATAGCTCAAAGTGATTCAATGTATTTGGGTGTGAAAGAGGACCATGCCTAACATAAATATACCCACTTAGACACATTTCAATAGTTTTTTTTGGGCACATGAGTTGCAGAATGAAAGTTGCACCACTTTGCAACTTTACACAAATTGCATTTGACAACTTTTTCTTTAAGTGAAAAGTTGCCACCATGGGAAAACACCTTTGCGATAGAGAAAACCAAGAGAGGTTATTGTAGAGGGATGTAATGCAACCAATTGGATTAGATAAGAATTTTCCTAGTATCATGGTATCTGAGTAACAACTTATCAAAGATTGCAGCCATTTTACAGCACTTTAGGCTCTTAAGGGATTTTATCGATTAAACGTAGCTCAGAGCAATTCAACATGTTTGGGTGTGAAAGAGGACTATCCCTAGCATAAACATACCCACCCGAATGTGTTAGAATATTTTATTTGGTCACACAAGTTGTAGAATAAAAGTTGCACCACTTTGAAACTTTACACTACTTGCATTTGATAATTTTTTCCCCAAGTGAAAAGTCGCCACCACAGAAAAACACCTCTAAGATAGTGAAAACTGAGAGACATTATTATAGAAGGGCACAACATAATTCCATTGGATCAGATGAGAATTTTCTAAGTGTCATAGTGTCTAAGTAATAGCCCATCGAAGATGTAGCCATTTTGCACTTTGGACTCTTAAGGGATTCTACCAGTTGAATGTAACTCATAATGATTTAACGTGTTTGAGTGTGAAAGATGAGCATGCCTAGTATAAACATACTCATCCAAACACATTGGAATATTTTTTTTGGTCACATGAGTTGCAGAATGAAAGTTGCACCACTTTGCATCTTTACACTACTTGCATTTTACAACCTTTTCCCTAAGTCAAAAGTTGCCACTATGGAAAAATGCCTCCGAGTTAGAAAAAATAAAGATAGGCTATTGTAAAGGGGCCCAAAACAATACCATAGGCTTGGATGAAAATTTTATAAGCATCATGATGTCTGAGTAACAACTCATCAAAGATTGCAGCCATTTTGCACTTTGGACTCTTAACGGATTCTATCAGTTGCATGTAGCTCAGAGTGATTCAGTGTGTTTTGGTGAAAAAGAGGATCATTGCTAGCATAAAAATACCCATTCAGATGTGTTGGAACAATTTTTTTCATCACATGAGTTGTAGAACAAAAGTTCCACCACTTTGCAACTTTACACTACTTGCATTTGACAATGTTTTCCCCAAGTGAAAAGTCACCACCACTAGAAAACACCTCTAAGATAGCAAAAACCAAGAGAGATTATTGTAGGGGGGTTCAACATGGTCTCATAGGCTCAGATGAAAATTTTATAAGCATCATGACATTTTAGTAACAACTCATCAAAGATTGTAGCCATTTTGCACTTTGGACTTTTAAGGGATTCTTCTGGTTGAACATAGCTCAGAGCAATTCAGCGTGTTTGGGCATGAAAGAGGACCATGCCTAGTGTAATTTTACCCACTCAAATGAGTTGGAAAAATTTTTTTGGCCACATGAGTTGTAGAATGAATGTTGCACCACTTTGCAACTTTACACTACTTACATTTGACAATTTTTTCCCCAAGTGAAAAGTCACCACCACGAGAAAATACCTCTGAGTTAGTGAAAAAATGAGAGAGGTTATTCTAGAGGGGCTCAATGAGATCCTATAGTATCAAATGAGAATTTTGTAAGTGTAGACACCCAAAATTGTCCTCTTGCAACACTTGTCTCGGCATTTCATCATTTAGGCATCTTGTAGCATGTTTTTCCCTAGGTACCCATGTCATCATTTATTTAATTAAACATCATTTATTTAATTAAATAAATTTTATTTATTTAATTAAATTCATATTCATAATCCATCAATTTCGCTAATGTGAATTAAATAATTTATATTATTTAATTAATTAAATCATTTCTATTCATTCTTCTAATATTAATTAAATAATTTATATTATTTAATTAATGAAATCATAAATTCAATGTTAATTAAATAAATCCAAAATTTATTTAATTAATAAAATCCTAAAAAGATCTTGTCGATTTCTTTCCAAAACTGAACTCGTGTGCATCTAATTAATTTATTTAATTAGATAATTCATCAATTATCTTCTCATTTTTTTCAAGATTTATTTCCTTTAAAACAGGAAATGAAATCTTTCCATCTTTTCTTGAAATCTTATCTCATCTCGTTGTATTTCTTCTTTTGTCAAAAATCAAATCCTTGTCGAATCTTGTCAAATCTTATCTTCGTCAACGTCATGTCTCTATAAATACAGCCTTTCGCAATCCATTTAGGAGGTTGATTCGTCCAGCACCCAGACTCTGTCAAAATCAGTCTTCTGTCTCTATCTATCATTCTCTCCATTTATCATTGTCATTGTCAACTTGTTATGCTGCAAGAATGAGCACTCAACATTCCTCCATTGTCAACCCTTCAAAATCTCGCATTCTCATGCAGGTGGAGAAGAGCAATGGAGATAAATTGAGTTAACGCGGAGATCAGTTTACATTTGTGCTATTTATTGTGATTTTCGTATTAGTTCGTACTCTATTGTGCTTGATAGGATTTAATTAGATTATTGTTTTCATTTAGATTAAATCAGCTAATTTTTACCCTATCTATATTTTGTGAACCTGACATGAACATGCTCCAAGGATCTAATCATTAGTTAATGTAGATTTTGTTTCTTACAACAAAAAAAAATTGGCATTATCTAACTATCATTTGTCAGTTTTGCAAAGAATCTGCCTTTATGCGCTTTGGAATTCTCAGGCAGACCCTCTTTTTGAAGACTCGGTATTTGGCATTTCAGGAAGGGTTTCAATTTTTTTTTTTTTTTTTTATTCACTCCAATCCATAATCAACACCCTAACTTAGGCTCTCTGCTGCCACTTTATCCCAGTCGCCACCATCATGACCCCATTCTGCCATCTTTAAATGGCTCTAAGCTCCACCTCTACCAAAACCCTCCTCCACCTCACTGCTTGCATACCAGTCAACTCTTGTTCACTCTATCGAATGGATCTGTCATGGTTTTGAAGCCCTATCAAATTTGCTTATCAACAGTATTAAGTCCGATCAGAGCTTGTTCATAGATTCTATGTGGTGTGGTCACCTCCTGAAATTCACCCATTGCCCACTGCTAAACCTTTACTCTGCTGTCATACAACATTCTATTGCCATTCCTATCATCTTTTCCCTCATTCGCTTGTTTAATGTTTGGACTTCAGATATTGTGTTGTAGGTTTATCATAATCTCCACGTGGATCTCGACAAGCTTCACAAATATTGACTATGCATTAAACCTTCGTTGGGTTTTTTGTGATTTATCATTTTCATCTACTTGGGTTTTGAGAGTGAATTAAATCAGGCTTTGGCATCATCGACTTGCCTGCATATTGCAAGAGGTACAAGGGCTCGCATAGACAGCCATCGGCCTATCAAAGTTGCTCCACCAGTCATTAGCATCAATGCCCTCCAGTCTGATGGTTGCATTGCCTGATGGTCACATAGGCGTTACCTATCTCTCATCTATCAGCATTTAATCCTTGCATCGGCATCCCATTTACTCACATCAGCATCATTAAAGCCTTTGGTTAGGGTTTCTTCACTGCATTGACTATCCCTGCTCTCACCATCGATGCACGCCCTATCCATTTGACATTTATATCGATGTTCATTGTAAAATCTGTCTGTCCATAGTACTGTGTCATCAATTGACAAGGCATATCCAACATCCATGGTCCAACCTCGGTGAGAGGTGCATCTCCTCGGCGTAGTGATCTTTATCCAAAGGCTTTTGATGGTCTCTGTTGAGGGTACTATGTGTTGAGGGCTTTCCATGGCTGAGCAGGGAGTCTTGCATTTGTATCTGCTTTATTTTTTATTTTTAGGTTCTTAATTTAGATTTTAGAATAAATTTAGATTTAAGTTAAAGTTAGATTTTAGTTTTTCTTTTTAAATTTTAGATTTTAATTTTGATTTTTAGGTTCTTAATTTAGATTTTAGAATAAATTTAGATTTAAGTTAAAGTTAGATTTTAGTTTTTCTTTTTAAATTTTAGATTTTATTTTGATTTTTAGGTTCTTAATTTAGATTTTAGAATAAATTTAGATTTAAGTTAAAGCCAGATTTTAGTTTTTCTTTTTAAATCTTAGATTTTATTTTGATTTTTAGGTTCTTAATTTAGATTTTAGAATAAATTTAGATTTAAAGTTTAAGGTTAGATTTAGTTTTGCTTTTTAAAATTTAAATTTTATTTAGATTTTTAGGTTTTTAATTAGATTTTATTTGGATTTACGTTTTAATTAGATTTTTAGATTTCAAAAATTAATTTAGATTCTTAATTCGA
This sequence comes from Sequoia sempervirens, assembly GCA_007258455.2. NCBI lineage: Eukaryota > Viridiplantae > Streptophyta > Pinopsida > Cupressales > Cupressaceae > Sequoia > Sequoia sempervirens. The sequence goes on from VDFB02353493.1 coordinate 45,015,212, forward strand.
ATTGGATTTTTAATTTAAATCTTAGTTGGTATTTTAGAATAGATTTTTAATTTAAATTTTAGTTTAGATTTTTAACAAATTTCATGTTTTTCGATCTAATCTCACTTTTGTTTGGCATGCATGTCTTTCTTCTTGTCTTGGTGATTTGTCGGTGAATCATACAGAGCTAGAACAATGTTGACATCATTCCTACACATCAAATTGGAAAGAAAATAATCAGGTGCATACATTCTAAGCTTTCATTTCTCATTAATCATTGTTTGTCACATTTCAATTTGGGGGCATAAAATAAATCATTGTTTGCAAACACATTTGGATTTGGGGTTCTTAAAACAAATATTGTCTTCAATCACATATCGAAAATCAGGCCTAAAATTAACCACTATCTTCGTACACATTTGATTTGGGATCTAAAAAGAACAATTGCTTGAATTGTTTTACACACATTTCATTTCTAAGGGAAATTAATCTTTGTGAGTGTGAATCAAGTGTGTGTGTCCAAAACACCTCACTTGGTTTGGTTTTTTCATACCCTTCGTAGGAGGCCTGCTTGGAGCACACACCCCTCTAAGGGACGACCTCAATATAGTGTGAATCCAAAGACAAACTCGTTTGGGAGTTGAAATCTTGTCACTCTGAGCTAAGCCCCAAAGAACTTTATACCTTTGGGAAGTGAAGGTGAAGGGTGGGTTACCCCTTTCTCCCGGCTTATTGGCAGGATTTTGCTTTCAAATCATCCTTAGTCAACTTGGTGCAAACAAGCTTGACACCTAATTGGCCATACCCCATTTAACTAGTCATAGGGATTATTGTTGTGTATTCAAGCGCTTGCTTAATCATAACATTAATCTTCAAAGATAGATTTATCATTGTGTTTGGTGTGTGTGTTAATGCACTTACATGTGAAATATTGTGTTTGATAGTGCCCAAGTCAAACTCCCAATACAAAACTTTTCCACATCATCCAAGTCATCCAATCTTGTCATTCCACATCATATCCTAATCATCATCATCATCTCTTCAATCCAATCAACATCATTTTACACCAGGAAAACATTGGAAGATGTAGCACAAGAGCTTATTCACATGCTTCATGAAGTTCAAACAAGCCAATCACCTTCAAAACAACAAATCATTCGCAACGCCCATAACATTATCCAACATCTTCAAAAAAACAAATCACCTCAAATGCAACAACTCATAGCTCAAATCCAATACCTCATGGCCAATTGTCAAGTCCAACAAGCACATTATCAAGTCCAATCACCATATCAACACATTTCGCATCAATCCTATGTGTCACCTATATCATCATATCAACCTCATCCATCCACATATCAAGTTTCCCCTTCATCAACCTATCACAACTCTTCTAATGTCAACCCTTTTCCGCATCAATCAACCTTTCAATAGTCGTTATCCTATTCAACCTCTCCATCATCATCACAACAACAAATCTTATGACCAGTCCAAAAACCATTCCAAACTCAAGACATTCAACCACAATCATATGTTTCACTTTCATCACCATGCCAACCAAACCCATATACCTATCATGTCAATGCCACATCAACATATCCACCTATATCACAACAAGAACGTAGCCTCCCAAGTCCACCTTGGCAACAACATCAAGAGCCTTTAAGTCTTAATGACACTTTTGACAAAGGGAACACCAATCTAGTCCATGCACCTTTACCACCATCCAATAAAATGCCTATCCATAAGCCACCATGTCCTAGTCCTAATTCATTGGCCTCTCTACCCTTTAACCAATCAAACTCTTCATTGCCCCGACCGTCATCTATTCCTCCATCAAATCAATGCCCTAAATTCAAACATTTCAAAAGTAAACTACAACATTACCTACATCCACCCCTACACGTACGAAGGATGTGACCCAAGGGCTACAAGAAAGGAATCAATTATCACCATGTCATTCAATGCATATACTTGAATATACAAAAGAGTCCTCAAATATCATGCCAAGTCCTTCAAGCCAATCGGGTCATCCACAACCCCTTGAGCCAAGTCAAGAGTCTTCCCCATTAAGTCCAATTCAACCTCCACCATGTCTCCATGTTGTTGACCATCTAGAACATGTTGATCCCATTCAAGAGTCATTCCCTTCCACTTCCATTCAAGCAACCCAAAAGGTATGTCAAGAGTATACTCCTAAGCATGTGGAAACATCAAGCCCTAGTCCTAATCAAGATCAAACCACTTTCATCCAACCTATCCATAACATATATATTTTCTATGATCAAGATATTACTTATGAAGAAGTTATTTATGAGAAACTTGATCCTATACCCATCCATGAGCAAGACATCCAAAATACACCTACCCTTGACAAAGATTTCAATCCCAATTATATCATCCACGACAACCCCATCTTTGACCAAGACCCTACCATTGACCAAGAAGTCCAAAATGATCCACTCCTTGACTGTTATGCCATTCATGATCCCACCCAAACCCATTCAAGATTCACTTCCTTTGATGAGACAAGTGCCTCCCAAGCACACATAGAAGATCAAACAAATACTTTGGATCTAAGTGAACACAATGCTAATCAAGATCCCAATGATCCCATGTCACCCACTACCTATCCCATTGCAAGTCCTCCATCATATCCTATTGGTCTTTCTACCCTCATTCATGAATTTTCCTCCTTCACACAACCACAACCATTATCTTCTCCATCCAATAAGGAAGTCATGTCTAGTGTTTCACCTACACCTAGTCCTATTGTCCATTGCACACTCCAAAATATGAACCACCAAGGTAAAGGTCTAGGCCTTCATGAACAAGATATTTTGGAGCCCATCCATGTCAATGTCCCACCACGCTCTTATGGCCTTGGACATATATCTCAAGGACACCAATCTCAAGATGTTGGTATTTCCTCCATGCATCCTAAGTCCACTTTCCATCATAAATCCTATCATACACCTAAAACATATGTTTCCATTCCACCACCATCATCCTACAAATGCCAAAAGCATGTGACCATACACTTCCCTCCATCCACTCTACCACCATTGCTTCCAACTCCTAATATCCCTACCATTCAATCCTCTTATCCATTTATCCATAAATCCTCTAAACATCTTAACCATGACCAATCAATGCACACATTGTCTAAACATAAAGCTTCCACTCATTCCACCAAACCCAAGGGATTTCAAAATAAAAATTTGGATGCCTCTATACATAAAGTAAAAAATTCTAATGGTCCTAATGCCTTAGCATATAATTGCAAAAAAGTCAAAGCCAAGTACATCTAAAAGGCTATATAAGCCCATACCTCCAAAAGTAAGGGCCAAAACTCAAATGGTTTGGGTACCTAAGAAAAAAGAAACCAAGTCAAATGAGGCGTCCACATCACAAAAATCCCAACCATCCCCTCCCATCCAAAATACACATTCCATCCAAAAATCTCCAATTCCTAACACCCACAAGCAAAATAACAGTCAAAAAAATACTAAGCCTATGTGGATACCTAAGGCACTTCATCCACCATCTCCTAAGCAAACATCTCCATTGCTTCCTACACCCCATCCACATCAAAAGCTTCAACGTTTATCACAATGTGTGCAACCATTGGTCATGGTTCCTTTCCATTTCACACCAATTCCACATACCTCCATCTCCCCACCTTTCAATCATTATCCTACATATCTCCACCATCATCTTCCTATGGTCCATGCTTTTGGCTAAGCCTCCCCATTCATCTTTTGCATAAGTCCCATATAATCCCTATCATATTCCTAACATAATCTACATCATAATCCATTATTGTCCTCCATAATCCACATCATAATCCATCATCTATCTACTCCATCTCCCTTTCATGTCATCCCTTACCAACATCTATGAGCATAATGACATTTGACATGGTCCATGCAAGTACAGCCATCCCTCGTGGGACTAGCACCTTTCATGCAACTAGACACTTAAGTCACTCCTATCCAAAAGTCAAAAATTCAAAAAGTCAAAAATAATAAAAGAAAGAATAAAACAAAAAGAGTAAAGAGAAATCCCTTCATCCAACGGTGAAAACCTGGTAAACAGGTGCCTTGGATAAGTACCATGATGAAAACCTGGCAAATAGGCATCATGAGTAGGTTGATCTTCTATGTCACTTACACTTGGGGGCACAATGTCTTATCTATCCAACCTATCATTCCTATCATATCATTTCCATCCTACCTACCATCTTTGGCCATCATACATACCTATCATATCAAGTCCATTCATCCACCCTTCTTCTTTTGATCTTGATGAAGATATAGGGGAAAAGGTTGAAACATTCTTTGAGTATCTCTTGACATACCTCATCTTTCTAAACAAGCCTGTCATTATCCTATTGTCATAAATTTTGTCCAGAAAAATCCTAAGTCTTGTACCTAAAATAGGGCATGTTATTCCTATGCGACATAGTCTTTGGAGATCACATCCTTACTGTCTTATGATGCATACATCAATACCATCCATCCATCCATTTATCATGAGCCTTTTATCCCTTATCCCATCACCCACCCTTGCACATAGACTTGGTTTTCCCCTTGTCATTGGTATCTAGCACAAAGGCTATTCAAATTTTCATCCTTTGACACCTCAAAACATGTCAAAATTCTAAAATGGTCAAAACATGTCAAAATTCAAAAAAAAATCAAAACAGTCCAAAATTCCAAAAAAATCAAAACATTCCAAAATACAAAAAAATCAAAATATCCCCAAAAATCCAAAAAAATCAAATAGCCAACAAAAATTCAAGCAATAATTCAAATGCAAGTCAATCCATACCAATCAAGTCAATCACTCTTGTCAAATTATCCAATCACATCCTTTGGTCTTGATCCTAATCTTGTTGTAAACCTAATCAATCAAAGTCAATCTATCAATTGTCAGTCATCCTTGTGTTGATCTAGGGATATGTCTTTCCCCACAATGACAAAACTTTTAGTCATCATCATCAGTCAATCAATCAATGGTTTACAACTTTACAGAGGCAATTCCTTGTTTGTTTTTGTATCATTTGTGCATGCTTGCTTGCTTGCTTGTGTGTGTTATCATTTTATCTTGCATTTGTATCATATCCATATCATTCCAGCTAATATTCATACCTTGTGTGTGTTGGAATATCTTTTTGCATTATCCTTTGCATCTAAGGTCACATAATACCTTTTGTGCATTAGGACTTTAATGCTCTAAGCCTCTTTCCTCATACGTCTAGACAAGGTTGTATTACGCTAGGGCATGAGACACATCGTCACCTTGGTCCTTATATCTTGGTGCATAACGTCTAGTGCTATATCAAACATCATGGTTGCTCATCTTTCATTGCAGCATAACGTATCATCCATTCCTTCATCTTTAGTTCTTGACTCATCCCTTTCATTTCGAGAGCCTACCTGTGTTTGTTCAACCTGCCTATCCTCTCGAGGGGGCATCATCATATTCTTGATATCATTATTCATTTTTCTCTATCCATACCTTAGCTTCTTTGAAATGATGTTACTGGACACAAATCACATCATCTTGAACATCATCTCAAAGAGGGGCAAAATGTAGACACCCAAAATTGTCCTCTTGCAACACCTGTCTCGGCATTTCATCATTTAGGCATCTTGTAGCATGTTTTTCCCTAGGTACCCATGTCATCATTTATTTAATTAAACATCATTTATTTAATTAAATAAATTTTATTTATTTAATTAAATTCATATTCATAATCCATCAATTTCGCTAATGTGAATTAAATAATTTATATTATTTAATTAATTTAATCATTTCTATTCATTCTTCTAATATTAATTAAATAATTTATATTATTTATATTATTTAATTAATGAAATCATAAATTCAATGTTAATTAAATAAATCCAAAATTTATTTAATTAATAAAATCCTAAAAAGATCTTGTCGCTTTCTATCCAAAACTGAACTCGTGTGCATCTAATTAATTTATTTAATTAGATAATTCATCAATTATCTTCTCGTCTTTTTCAAGATTTATTTCCTTTAAAATAGGAAATGAAATCTTTCCATCTTTTCTTGAAATCTTATCTCATCTCGTTGTATTTCTTCTTTTGTCAAAAATCAAATCCTTGTCGAATCTTGTCAAATCTTATCTTCGTCAATGTCACGTCTCTATAAATACAGCCTCTCACAATCCATTTAGGAGGTTGATTCGTCTAGCACCCAGACTCTGTCAAAACTAGTCTTCTGTCTCTATCTATCATTCTCTCCATTTATCATTGTCATTATCAAGTCGTTATGCTGCAGGAATGAGCACTCAACATTCCTCCATTGTCAACCCTTCAAAATCTCGCATTCTCATGCAGGTGGAGAAGAGCAATGGAGATAAATCGAGTTAACGTGGAGATCGGTTTTCATTTGTGTTGTTTATTGTGATTTTCATATTAGTTCATACTCTATTGTGCTTGATAGGATTTAATTAGATTATTACATTCATTTAGATTAAATCTGCTGATTTTTACCCTATCTACAGTAAGCATCATGGTGTTGGATTAATAGCCCATCAAAGATTGCAACCATTTTGCACTTTAAACTCTTTAGGGATTCTATCAATTGAATATACCTCAGAGTGATTCGACATGTTTGGGTGTGAAAGAGGACTATGCCTAGTGTAAATTTACCCACCTGAATGCATTGGAACAACTCATTTGGTCACACGAATTGTAGAATGAAAGTTGCACCATTTTGCAACATTACACTACTTGCATTTGACAACTTTTTCCCTAAGTGAAAAGTCACCACCATAGGAAAAAACCTCGAAGTCAGAAAAAAATGAGAGAGGTTATTGTAGAGGGGCCCAATGTGATCCCATAGCCTCAAGCGGGAAGTTTCAAAGCACACAGTGTATGAGTAACAACCCATAGAAGATTGCAACTATTTTGCAATTTAGACTCAAGGGATTCTACCAGTTAAACATAGCTCAGAGCAATCTGATGTGTTTGGGTGTAAATGAGGACTATGCCTACCATGAAAATACCCACCCAGATGCATTGGAACAATTTTTTTGGTCATATAAGTTGTGGAACAAAAGTTACACCACTTTGTAACTTTACACTACTTGCATTTGACAACTTTTTTCCCAAGTGAAAAGTCGTCACCACAGGAAAACACCTCCGAGTTAGTGAAAACCAAAAGAGGTTATTGTAGAGGGGCCCAACACAATCCCATAGCCCTAGAAAATAAGTTTCTAAGTGTCATAGTGTCTTAAGGGATTCTACCAGTTGAAAGTAGCTTGAAGTGACTGTGTGTTTGGGTGTGAAAGAGGACCATGCCTACCATGAAAATACCCACCCAGATGCATTGGAACAATTTTTTTGGTCATATAAGTTGCGGAACAAAAGTTGCACCACTTTGTAACTTTACATTACTTGCATTTGATAAGTTTTTCCCCATGTAAAAGGTTGCCACCACGAGAAAAAACCTCTAAGTTAGTGAAAATTGAGAGAGGTAATTGTAGAGGGGTCCAACATGATCCCATAGGTTTAGACGAGAATTTTCTAAGTATCATGATATTTGAGTAACAGTCTATTGAAGATTGCAACCATTTTGCACTTTGAACTCTTAAGGGATTCTACCGGTTGAACATAGCTTAGAGTGAAAACCAATGCCTCACCTAAATAAGCTAAAAGTTATTGAAAAACTATTTATTACCACAAGTTTAAATCCTTGGAAAATTTGGAAATCTTCTTGCTTTGAATGAAGTGTCTTGGAAACATTCACTTGGAACTCCTTTCCATTGACCTTTTGACTCTAATTGTAAAAACACACACATTTAATGACTCTACCACTTTTCCATCACTTAAGTTTATTTTTTCACATTTCCATGGAGAGCAATAAAAGGTTATGTTAGTTGTAAGAAAATGCTAATAAGAAAGAGGGGACACTCTACAAATAATGGACAGTCATGTCATTAGAAAATTTGTAGGGACAACAGGGTGTAAATATCACTATGCATGGAGGTCAAGACCATAATGTGAGGTAAATGACAATAAATATACAACCACCATAAAGTATGCAAAGAATCATCAAATTATACATAGAGGAAAATACAATAGTCAGATAATAACCATAAAGTATTTAAGTCAAAGGTCTTTTATTTTATGACAAAAGAATTGAAAAGGCATTTTGATTATTTTATGGGGCTTATTTTCATGATATTCATGTGAACGAGTGAAAAGGGATTAAGTATCATCTTTGATTTTTTAGTTTGGATTAGTAATAGTGCATCATTTATGCACTATGTCAATAAACCATGATGCTAATTTATGCCTTGGAACACTATATCATGGAAGTATGAGTCCAAAAAGTGTTGAGTCATTGTGATATGTTTTTAATAACCTGAGACAACCCAAGGTATGTTCTCATGCTACTCCATACTTTGTTTGTGCTACTGGCCATGTGACTATGTTGTAGAAGTTGACAAGAGAACCAAATGCCAAGTGATTGTTTGGAGAGATTGGTTGGTTGAAGAATGTTTGGAAGTTGTCAAAGGTTTTGGAGGGTATTGAAACATTTCTACACCCACTATTCATGTTGTTCTACCCTTGTTGGTGTGTTTTTCCTTCCTTGGATGCCCACTAGGCTAGGTTGTCAATGGTGGAAAGGTGTACTAATATTTATTGTTCATTGCTTTTCAATGAATCCCTTGAAGGGTGACTGAGATTATGTAAATAGTCAAATCATGATGAGAGTGAATCTAAAACTCATCTGATATTAGAGTAGATTTTGGAAACCTAAACATAGAAAACCTTAGAGTAGATAATCTTGACAATGATGGATTCCCTTTTTTTGGTTTGGAATTATATATAGTGAGGAAATATTAATTGGAAAGGTGAGTTCATGACCTTCTAATGCAAAATTTAGCCCTGAGTTGAAGCATAATAAATGAGGAAAGGTTGATCAAGTTTTAATGTCAAATAATGATGATGGGAGGAGTTTTAGGGTTTATAAAAGAGCAACAAAACATGTCTTTGTACAATAGAAGGCATTGTTTCAAAAAAATTCATAAATCCACATGCCTTTCCTTCAAGACAACTTTAAACTTAAACCATAAACCATTACAACTAAGTTTAAATGTAATATACACATTTAATTGAGGCATATATTAAGGAATATACATATTTGCATGTTTTAATTTCTCATAATTTTTGTATATAAAAAATTACTCTTAGAAGTCAATAATAAATATTACAGTGGTGATGGAAGAACATCTTGAAAACCCTCCCATTTCTCAATACTTCTAGCAATACATGTAGGGAAATAATCCTCCCATTTGTAGCCCAGATCATGAAATATATTGTACTAGAAGAAATAAAAGGAGTTGCTACCTAGTTTATTTTCTCCAATCCACCTCAGGTGGCCCAGTTATTCCCATTCCAAAATGCTTCAAAACATGTACATCCATTGCTCCCTTGGAAACACATGGGTAGTAGCCTCTCTGTGGTTGTGTACTCTCACTAGAATTTGGTCCACAAAAAACCTACAAAAGCCTAACAATTTAAGACATGGACTCACATAAAAATAATTAAAAGACCAATAATTGAATAATGTCATACATACACCTTCCGACTAGATCTATCATCACCTTCATGCATGCTATAAGTAGATCAATTGAAGGTCCTGTTAGCTCTCAAAAACAAAGGCAAGATACCTCAAGAGGCTACCAGACTCTTGATACACTTTGGGGTAATAGACAAGGTTGGAAGAATTCAACCTTCTACTCTTTAGGTGTTGCAAACCTTGGTGGGTGTACCTCTCTGAATAATGCAGACTTAACTTGTAATCAATCTTCTTGTAACAACTTGTTCACAATGGCAGATGGGAGTGAACAAATCAAATCCAACTTGAAAACAATAATAATATTCTGATGTGAATCCTAAAATAAGTGCTCAATTAACAGATGTAAAGAAAACTAAATGAGTTCAAATGGTGAAGTGCAGAGGCTAGTGCCTTGTTGGGTATGCGGAGTCAAATGAGATCAAAATGAACAACACATCACTGAGAAAATTCAAATTATCTGGCATATGTTATGTTTACAACTTGTATAAACATGCAAGAATATGACTAATAAGCTCTACTTGAATAATCCAACTGAATCTCTCTAATTACTGTGATTAACTAAAAAGAATTTAGTCTTTACTTAAAAGAACCAATCAATCGACCACACAAGAGCAGCAAATGTGCACTGATAAACTGAATGTAAACTTGTTACATCAATTTAAACAACCAGAAAGAATCCTTTTTGGAGACAACTTAACAATGCTTTCATTAAATCTAATAGATAATTGACACCAAAAATGTGCAGCAACATCACTTGACTTTCATAAATACCTCCACTTTGAAAACATGCAACTTAGTCTCTGATCTGATGAATCTATATTACTGTATCCACCATAAAATGCCTATTGTATATCAAATAACTAATAGCTGATAAATCCCCTGCCTTTTACAATTGCAAAAAATCCTATTTATAAACAAGCATTTGGATAAAATATCAAAATGAGAGAACATGTTGGCCTAGCCCAAAAATGAGCTCCAATCGAGCTGGCAATTAATGGTTATCCAAGAAGAAACATGTCGGTCCTACATTTTGAAATTCAGTATTTCACTAGTGTATAGTCAACAAGACACAATGCATCATCTTGCCAAAGGCAATTCATTCATTTTCATCCCATGCGCTTGTATTTCAATATCGCATTCGCTGTGACTTATCGCTAGTTATACCAAAGCCACATAATATTCCTTTGTTCCTACTATGCTTCACTATAACACATAGATATCGCGGAGACCTCACACAGATTGTTTTAAGTTTCACTAAGAGCCTCCTATATAACTTCATGTCATTGTGACCACCCAATTGTCCTACCAACAAAACCACTACTGCATTCCATTTGGCAAGCCAAAACCACACACCGAAACAAAAGTCATACTAAGCAATACCTTTTGTTATATTCAACTTTGCTAGGACCACAAGGTTTTCTCACCAAAAAGGATACCTCATCGAGCTATCGGCAAGACAAAACAATGTTGAGGAGAGGTTATAAAGAGTACTCAAGCTATACCAAAAACTCTCATCCATCCTTGAGTGTCACTGTGACATTATGTATTTCCCACCGAAAGCCATCTTTCACTTGTCTTTGCCAAGACATATCAAACTCAAGGAGATGTTACATAGAATTCCCCTTGTTACACCAAAAGGCCCGAGCTCACACCTGTTCACCAAGACACTATAGATTTCTCACCGATAGAGTCCCTATGCCCCATGTATATTGCTATAGCTTTCAACTTTCGGGGGGACCTCTTGTAGATTATCCAATGCTTCAACAAAGGTCTTCAATTATCCCCGCATCACCAAGACAAGGCAACACCTATGCCAACAAGGATCTACATGTTTTCCATCAGCGAGATCGGAGGTCACTCATCGAGACCTCATGTCGAAAACCCCTAGCTTGGCCGAAACACCTCCATATGCGCCAGTTAGTATAACACGCTGAGCTCGCCAAGACATGACGCCGATAACCCATAGCCCTTTCCAAAAAGAAACCCACATGTGAGGTCGACGAGACATATCATATTCATTAAGACCACTTGCCGAAAGTTGTATCCTTATACTGAAAGCCTTATGAAGGAAACCCATTATATTTCATCGGCGAGACATATGAGTTTGCTGAGAGCCTCCACCGAAGATCAAACCTACACCGATATGCAATATCCTTCCACCACCCTTCGGCAAGATAGGAAAAGTTCGCTGAGACATAATGTTGAAACTTCCAAGCTTACATCGACGGGCCACCATGTGCATAGTCGGGGAGACATGTTGAAATCGGTGAGACCCTGTCCCGATAGCCATAACATACGCTGATAGATGTCTTTGCGGTTGCTGAAACAACATGGATGTAATGTCGATAACTGCCAATAGACAAATTCCAATCACCCTGACAAAACAAAGGTCCTACCAAATGCCACCTGCAAACAAACTTTAATCGATGTGACATAAAATGAGTCTTCCCGATAGGCAACACATACTCATGCAAGCGAAAAACACAGAATTGATCGAGGAGACAGAAATGAACCTATGCCGATATACATCTAGACATGAAAAATGCATACGGTAGAACCAAATAAGAAAACTTATGAATGAAAACTCATGTAAAAATATTATATTTTTATAGTTCCAATAGTGGCTCCATCTGGGGATGAATGATAGTCAGATCATTGCAAGAATCCAGAATCTTTGGTGAGTAGACCAGACACAAAATGATGAGCCATTGAGTAGCAATGGAATGAATGGTAATGGAAATGAATGCAAAGTGGGATTGAATGCAAAGTGAATGCAAGATGGAGGTGAGTAAAAAATAAGAGTGGAATGGAGGTGGATGAAAAACCTAAACTACTGTGCATGGAAAAGAATTTTAAAGAGGATACACAAGAGTTGTCCATGCATTTCCAACCCTTACTCCTCTGTATTGCTCAAGAGAAGAAAAAATTCAAGAATTTCCCATGAATAGGAAATTCTTGACCTTCATCAACCATTTTTTGTAGATAATATGAGTCTTCACCCTTCTTTCCAATAACAACAAAAGGTCCTAGCCAAAGAGCTCCAAATTTACCATGCTTGCCTTTCTCCTGACACCTTGCATTCCACATCAACACCAAATCATTCTCTTCAAACTTTCTATTCTTTTCCTTCTTGTCAAATAGATACTTCATCTGTGCCTATAACTTTATATTTTGACTTTGGGCCTCTCTCCTTACTTCATCTAGTTCAACAAATTGTTCCATTCTATTTTCCATAGGTTCAAGAACTTCCAAATCTTCCTGTAAGACAAACTGATAGACTGGTAACAAATTCTATAGAGGCATCTCGGCCTGTGCTCTGTATACTAATTCAAATGGAGATTTTCCAATTTCCCTTTTCACAATGATCTTATCAGCCCACACAGCCAATTTTAACTTTGAATCCCAAGCCTTCTTTTTCTATCCCAACATCCTCTTTATAATCTTCAAGAGACCCTTATTGCTAGACTCTACTTGACCATTGGCTTGTGGATGATAAGGATTTGCATAAGAAATAGTAATGCCATACTTATCACAAAAGCATTTGAATTCATCTAACTTGAAGCACATCCCATTATCTATGATTATTCTTAATGGTGTACCAAATCTAGTGATAATGTTGTCCATCAAGAAATTAGTTACAACTTTACTTGTAGCCTGCTTGGTTGGGATTGCCTCCACCCATTTTGTAAAATAATCAGTGGAAACTAATATCCATCTATGTCCTCCACTTGACTTCTCCTATATTTCTCCAATGAAATCAATTCCCCATTTATGAAAAGGGGCATCAGCCTACAAAGGTCGAAGTGGCAAAGCACCCTGATACTTCAATTTTCTAGAAAACTTTTGGCAAGCCTCACATTTTCTCACATGTGCAAAGGAATCATTAAAAAACTTTGCCCAATAATAACCTACCCTGAGAATTTTTTGTGCAGTTTTCTTTGTTGAATAATGACCTCCACAAACTCCTTCATGCATTCCCTTCAAAACATTCTTGGCCTGTGACTCATCCAGACATAATAACAATATGCCATCTCTGTTTTTCCAAAACAGATCTCCATCCATGAAGACATACTTTGATGCCCACAACTTCAAAGTTCTCTTTTGGCTGTCACTCAATCCATCTGGACACTTCATATATTTAATATAATGCATAACATCAGTATACCAAGGAGTGTGTTCAATGCTTGCAATTGTAGCCTCTTCTTCAATATTGCAAATATGATTTGCCTCAATATTAGTTTATGTCATCAGCTTAGCCAAGCCTTGGCCTCTTACCAACTTAGTGATCTATATCTCCATGTCAAATTCTTGAATCCTGTTGATCCATCTACATTTTTTCCCTTTAACTTCATATTGTGTCAAAATATCCTTGATAGCAACATGAGGGACATAAGCAATCACCTTTGCTCCAACAAGATAAGGTCTAAATGCTTTTGTGGCATTTACCAATGCAAAAGCCCATTTTTCCATTATGTCATACTTCAATTTAGATCCCTGTAATGATTTACTAAAGAAGGGCACGAGTTGTTCATGACCATCATTATTCTTTTGTAACATAACAGCAGCAACAATATGCATTGAGGCAAATGAAAAAATATGAAAAGGCTTTATAAAATCTGGAGACTTTAGAACAAGAGCCTCTTTGACAGCCCTTTTGATAGACATAAAAGCATCCAAAGCTTCAGCAGACCAATCCATTTTTTATCCTTTCTTCAACATTTTTGATATGGGCTTAATGATCTCAGCAAAATTAGAAACAAATATTTTGACAAAATTAATTTAACCAGAGAAAGATTGTATTTCTTTGACAGTTTTGGGAATAGGAATTTTATCAATAGCTTCCACCTTATCAGGATCTATTCTAATTCCCTCTTTTGAAACAATATGCCCCAAGAGCTTACCCTCTGTGACTGCAAAATGAAATTTCTTTGCATTTAAACTAATACCATATTTAAGAACTATAATAAATACCTTTTCAAGATGTTGCACATGATCTTCAGCCTTCTTTGAATAAGTAGTCAAGTCATCTTGATACACCACCATGATAATATTAATCAAATCAGAAAATGTTATGCCCATGGCGCTTTGGAAAGTCACTCCAGCATTAGTGAGACCAAATGGAATTCTTATGTATACATATGTTCCCCAAGGAGTTGTGAATGTTATCTTGTATTGCTCAGATTCCTTGACCTTAACCTGGTTGTATCCTGAAAACCCATGCATCATAGATAATAGCTCACAGCCTATCACCTTATGCAATATGGCCTCCATATTGGGTAAAGGATAATTATCTTTGAGAGATGCCATATTTAATTTTTTGAAGTCCACACATAATCTAATATCACCATTCTTCTTTCTCACAGGAACCAAATTAGAAACCCATGTTGAATGCCTAATTGGTTTGATAATTCCTCCATCTCTGAGCTTTGTCAGTTCTTCTTGCATATTAGGATCCAATGTTGGATTTATAGGTCTTTGATTTTGTCTAAAAGGCTTGGCATCTAGCTTCAATGGTATTTCATGCTAAAATAAATCTTCCCTGCATGCTTTTAGATCTTCATAAGACCAAGCAAAAACATGCTTGTACTTTCTTAGCAACTCTATCAGCATTCTTCTAATTGCAGGGCTGATCTTTCCAATGTATACCTTTCTTGGTGCTATCTCAGTCCCCAAGTTGACTTCTTCAATATCTTCTCTTCTGACTGGTGTTTGTTTCATTAGAGATCTATCGTTTCCATCATACAACCTCTCCAATGCCACCAGACCCTTGGGCAATTTATTTGTTTTGAGCTACAATATCTCCTTGCCAAACATAGTTTGCTTCCCATCCACTTCTTCAACAAAAGCATTGAAATCAATTTCTTGAGCCTCATACTGATCTATACAATTGAGGAATTTCAAAAAGTTAGTATCATCATTGAAGACCTGCCAACTATAAACATTATCAGGAACAACAGGTCTTGTCTTGAACTCAATCTGTGATACCCTAGCCAATGTGATATCATCTCTTTTCAATGCCACATTTGCTAAAAAATCAACCATTATGTTCTTTGCTCTATCAATCCACTCAATTGAAAATGCATCAAATAATTCAATGGTATCCCATACAACATTCTTATACTATTTTAATCTTTTTTGTTTTGCTGCATATTTTGATCTAATATATGAAACAACTAAGTCAGAATCACCCAAAATAACCAGCAACTTAATCTTGTGTTTAACGGCTATGTTCAAGCCTGTCAATAAAGCTTTATACTCTGCCACATTGTTTGTACATTCAAATGCTAACAGAAAAGAATATTTAAAAGTAATACCTCCAAGTGAAACAAATACAATCCGAGCTCCATTACCTTCTTGGCTATAGGCTCCATCAAAATACATCTTCCAGACATCATTACAATTTTTGTGCAGAATGTTTTTCAATTGGATCACTATTAGTTAATTCTGGCTGAGCTGGTTCAATCTTAAAACTTCCAAGATCAACATCACAGAAACAATTGATCTAATCTTGAGGCACATAATTAATAAGCTGGTTCATTCTCGGCTCTCTATACAACTTGACTTCCTAACCATTCACTGGTATTGTAGAATAAGATAAATCAAATTGAATATTTCCTCCTATAGTTGTAGTCCACTGCCTTGACAAAAGCATCCCAAATTGAGGAGGAGTATCAATAACCATTAAATCTATATTATAAGCCACCTGTGGATAGGTAGCCAATTTGACTTCAACACCTCTCATAATGCCCACCACAGGTACTGGTCTATTATCCATTGCATAGCACTTCCCTTCACATGTATCAACCCACATGCCCAACTGCTTCATTACTTCGACTGGCATGATGTTTATAGTAGCACCAAAATCTATCATGCAATTCCTCAGCAATTTGTTATTAATAAGCAACGTAGTAAAAAAGGGATCAACTTGAGGAGGAGTTGATAACATATCACTCAATCAGAATTTAGAATTATTTATTTTCTCCTGCCTATTGACTACTTTAATAGTTATTTTATTTTCAGCTTTCACATGTTCTCCATTCGTTATCAATTGAACAACAGTATCCCTATATTCTTTAATTTTCATCATCTCAAGTAGTGGAACATACATTTTTACCTAGGACAATGCCTGAGTGAAATCAAAAGAGGAGCTCTCTACCTTGACAGTCTTCTTTAATTTGGTGCTTCTCTTTTGTTTTCTTCTTTTTCTTTTTTACTGGACTAGTCAGGCATTCATATTTCTTTATTTAATTCCTTTACTTCCTCCTTTTGGGCTGGTTTTTGTTCAATTTTATCAAGCTGCTTGTTTCCTGGCTTTTTTACAATTTTTTGTGTTGTCTTTTGATCTTTTATAAAAATTCCCCCAGGAACTCCATTAGGCTCATTTTCTTTTCTATTTCTCAACTAGTATTTACTTCGTGCTTCCTCAACTGCAGCAATAGTGATTCTTTCTATTTCATCTTTAGTGACTCTTCTAACATTACACAGAATAGGCACCTCAATAGAATGTGGCTTTGTGTAATCCTCATCAAAATCATAAAAGATCTGTTGTTCAGCCATATGGACATTATACTTCTGATTGGACACATCATATTCATAGCCTTCATCCTCTGAAGATGAATTTCTTTCCTCAACATGGTGAAAAATATTTGAAGTCAAATACACCTTGTGATCTTCTCCATCATTCTCCATCAACATTCCCTCATCATGTATCCTTTGAGCTACAACACAATAATCTAGAGAATGTGGTTGATTACAAACTTCATAAAAATAATTATTACTCACCATGTAAGTTCCTTTCTTGCTCAACGGATCAGGAGTCTCTTTGTTTCTTGGCCTGGCTGTCACAGGTTTCCCATCCTTCCAGTTTGTATTATAAGGCATGTCATGCAACCTTGGCCTTTCATTTTTGTTTTCATTCCTATATGTATTCTCTTGTCTGTACTGATAATTATTTTGTTGAGGAGGCCTCGGGTTGTCTCTTTTATTGGTTACACCAACAACCTTCCTATTATTTTCAATTGTCAATGCAATTTTCTGTGCTTCAGCTAAATCTCTTGGATATCTACTTCTCAGTTCATACCCTATCTTGGGATCAAACACATTTAAATAAACACTCAATGCAATAGAATCTAGCAACCTTGATCCAGGAGGTACTTTACTATGCAGCTTGTTGAATTTTCAGTTGAAGTCATAAATTGAATCATTCTGATTTTTCTGAATTCTCATTAATTCATGAAGAGCTGCATCTAGAGAATTTTGATTCCCATATTGCTCTAAGAGTTTGTCTTGAAATTCTTGGAGAGAATCAATTGAGAATGTTGGCAGGATGTTGAACCAATCCCTGGCATCTTCAAGAACAGACATCATGAATAGCTTCATGTGTAAATCTTCATAAGGCATATCTGTGTCCTAAATGAAAATATTAAAACTCCTTAAATGTTCTTCAGCTGTGATTGCATTACTTCTTGTAAATTTGGGCACCAAATTCCTCCAACTTCCATCCATAGGGTAAGGATACAATTGAAAACCAACTAAATCAAACTGTTTGATCATGGTTGCATGCTAGTGAGGGGGAGGGATAGGGAGATGCTAATACAAAGGCATGTGATTATTGTACTGTTCATTATAATGTGGGATATAATTATGACCAGGAGGTGGATACATACCTGTATGCTATGTAGGAATGTGAGGTGGACAATTTGGCTGCTTGTGGTGATTCCCTATCTAATTGTGAGGAGCATTTTGTTGATTGGAGGACCCTACGCCATGATCACCCTGCTTGTGGGGTGGGACATACTTTGGGCCACCAACTGTCTGATCAACAATCTGGGCTTTCTGTAATTTAGCCTCTAGTTCCTTTATCTTCTTCTCTTTTAGTTCCAACTGTGCTTTTACTTCATCAAGAATCAAGAGCTCATGGTTTCTTTTAGGAGTTTTGTGATTACCTTCCATCCTCTAATTGTATTCATGTTGAATTCTAATCTATCCAACCCCTTGTTCAACTCTAAAATTAGCATGTTTCTGAGCTTCAAACTCAACCATCTATTGAGGATCAAGAGAAGAGAAAGGATTTCTTTGCTCTATAGGGGTACAAAGTTCTGTACTTGAATCATCTCTCCATGTATCATAGCCATTATATGTTTCACAATGTGCTCTTGGTGCTTTACCTTTGTTTGTTATGCACATGTCCTCACCTTTTTCTTTTCCCTTATTAGCTCTATCATCTTTATGTGTCCATTTACTGCTACTAGCAGGAGCTCTGGTATGACCTCCCCTATACTAAGATCTTCTTCCATTCATGGTGAGCAGATGCAAATATCTTTGTCAAAGTCGCCACTCACTTTTATCAAAAATGAGAAAATAGTTTGATATTTTTTATTCCCACCAGAGTCTATGCAAGATTTTTGACTCTATAGTTCAGGCTTTGATTCTGATTGCTCCCCAGTAGAGTCGCCAATTTCTTAGCTCTCAAAAACATAGGCAAGATACCTCAAGAGGCTGCCAGTCTCTTGATATGCTTTAGGGTAACAGACAAGGTTGGAAGAATTCAACCTTCTACTATTTAGGCACTGCAAACCTTGGTGGGTGTACCTCTCTGAATAATGCAGACTTAACTTGTAATCAATCTTCTTGTAACAACTTGTTCACAATGGCAGATGGGAGTGAACAAATGAAATCCAACTTGAAAACAATAATAATATTCTGATGTGAATCCTAAAATAAGTGCTCAATTAACATATGTAAAGAAAAATAAATGAGTTCAAATGGTGAAGTGTAGAGAACAGTGCCTTGTTCAGTATGCGGAGTCAAATGAGATCAAAATGAATAGCACATCACTAAAAAAATTCAAATTATCTAGCATATGTTATGTTTACAACTTGTATAAACATGCAAGAATATGACTGCTAAGCTCTACTTGAATAATCCAACTGAATCTCTTTGATTACTATGATTAACTAAAAAGGATTTAGTCTTTACTTGAAAGAACCAATCAATTGATCACACAAGAGTAGCAAATGTGCATTGATAAACTGAATGTAAACTTGTTACATCAATTTAAACAACTAGAAAGAATCCATTTTGGAGATAGTTTAACAATAATTTCATTAAATCTAATAGATAATTGACACCAAAAATGTGCAGCAACATCACTTGACTTTCATAAATACCTCCACTTTGAAAACATGCAACTTAGTCTCTAATCTGATGAATCTATATTACTGTATCCACCAAAAAATGCCTACTGTATATCAAATAACTAATAGCTGATAAATCCCCTACCTTTTACAATTGTAAAAAATCCTATTTATACACAAGCATTTGGATAAAATATCAAAATGAGAGAACATGTTGGCCTAGCACAAAAATCGGGCTCCAATCGAGCTGGCAATTAACGGTTATCCAAGCAGAAATATGTCAGCCCTGCATTTTGAAATTCTGTATTTCACCAATGTATAGTCAGCAAGACACAACGCATCATCTTGCTGAAGGCAATTCATTCATTTTCATCCTGTGTGCTTGTATTTTGCTCTCGCATTCACTGTGACTTATCACTAGTTATACCAAAGCCACATAGTATTCCTGTGTTCCTATTGTGCTTCGCTATAACACATAGATATCGCAAATACCTCACACAAATTATTTTAAGTTTCACCGAGAGCCTCCCATATAACTTCATGTCATTGTGACCACCCAATTGTCCTGCCGACAAAACCACCACTGCATTCCATTCGGCAAGACCCCAGGCTCCTCGCCAAGACCACACACTGAAACAAAAGTCATACCAAGCAATACCTTTTGTTATATTCAACTTCACCAGGACCACAAGGTTTTCTCACCGAAAAGGATACCTCATCAAGCTATCGGCAAGACAAAACAATGTCGGGGAGAGGTTATAAAGAGTACTCAAGCTATACCAAAAACTCTCATCCATCCTTGAGTGTCGCTGTCACATTATGTATTTCCCACCGAAAACTATCTTTCACTTGTCTTCACTGAGACATATCAAACTCAGGGAGACATTACATAGAATTCCCCTTGTTACACTGGAAGGCCTGAGCTCACACCTGTTCGCCAAGACACTATATATTTCTCATCAATAGAGTCACTATGCCCCATGCATATCGCTATAGCTTTCAACTTTTGGGGGGACCTCTTGTAGATTATCCAATGCTTCATCGAAGGTCTTCAATTATACCTGTGTCACCGAGACAAGCCAACACCTATGCCGACAAGGATCTAAATGTTTTCCATCGGTGAGACCGAAGGTCACTCACGGAGTCCTTGTGCCAAAAACTCCTAGCTTGGCCGAAACACCTCCATATGCGCCAGTCGGTATAACACGCTGAGCTCGCCAAGACATGATGCCGATAACCCATAGCCCTTGCCGAAAAGAAACCCACATGTGAAGTCAGTGAGACATATGGTATTCGCTAAGACCACTCGCCGAAAGTTGTATCCTTATACCGAAAGCCTTATGAAGGAAACCCATTATATTTCATTGGTGAGACATATGAGTTCGCTGAGAGCCTCCACTGAAGATCAAACCTACACTGATATGCAATATCCTTCCACCACCATTCGACAAGATAGGAAAACTTTGTTGAGACATAATGCCGAAACTTCCAAGCTTACATCGACGGGCCACCATGTGCATAGTCAAGGAGAGATGTTGAAATCGGTGAGACCCTATCCCGATAGCCATAACATACACTGATAGATGTCTCCACGGTCACCAAAACAACATGGATGCAATGCCGATAATTTCCAACAGACAAATGCCAATTGCCCTGAAAAAACAATGGTCCTGCCAAATGCCACCTGCAAACAAACTTCAATTGATGTGACATAAAATGAGTCTTGCTGATAGGCAACACAGACTCATGCAAGTGGAAAATGTAGAATTGATCGAGGAGATAGGAATGAACCTATTCCAATATGGATCCAGACATGAAAAATGCATACGGTAGAACCAAATCAGAAAACTTATGAATGAAAACTCATGTAAAAATATTAGATTTTTACAGTTCCAACAGGTCCTACAATGGTGATGTGTCCCATATTTTTTTACTTTTTCATCTCTTGATGATCCTACGTATAAATTTAAAATATATATAAACATAATTAACATGAAACATGTAGCATATAAGAATCCAAAAAATCTACAAAATGGAAAAGAAAGAGAATATTGAAAACTAGAAAATGCACCAACTGATGTTTCTCATACCATTGAAAACTTGCACTAGAAATTGAAGTTCTTTTCTAAAGTTGATAATCTTTAATGAAGCCTTTCCCTTTTTTTTCCTTCACTAGTCTTGCATATCTCTTCACTAAAACAAACATATAATTAATAAGTGTGTTAAAAGACTCTTCACAAATTCATCAATGATAGTCCTAAATGCATATGACATCAAATGCCAATAGAGAATACTAACTTAAATGTAGTCAATAGAGAGCAACATATAATTATCATTTTGCAAATCAATAATAATGCAATTTTGCAAACCCTTCTATAATCAAACTTAAATGCTTGAAAGAAAGTAATGATCAATAACACGACTTTACAAATTCAATGTTCATACTTACAAATCAATCCATGGAATCATTCAATTTTTCTCTACTCTTTATTGTATCAAGTATTGCCCTGGGGTTAGACTCACACTCTTTCCACAAGTTCTTGTTTGCAGGTTTTCCCTTATATTTGATCAAATGAACATTGGTTGTGACAACAAGGTTCGAGTAGTGAAGAATCTTCCAATGCATGTATAAGTCCTCAAACAACCAAACTACAACATTCTTAACTAGGTACCTTCTAAGCCATATTCCAGTAACAACCGCTGAACCTGTAGGATATTCTATGTCTTCTCCATCTATAACTAGGGCCTCCAATTACTTTTTGGCCTCAATAAAATGACATAGGTAATAGTTTATTCCCTCTTCATTTTCTTCATACCACATTTCCACACAAGTAATTAACCTTGTATATATACCGTAACCAAAAAAAAAATCAATTAGGTTGGTCTAAATAGATGTATAGTATGCCTCATAACCTATCAGCCCAAAATACCAATGCATATGCCTTGTAGAAAGAATCAAGGCATGTACACCATCAAAATAGGTCAGCATGACATATAATTAATACCATGATTTTTCTTCATGTTGATGAGTGTATTTGCACTCCACAACATAGATAAAATAAAGATTTTATATCTCTCTTAAAAGGTGACTCTCTATAAAAAAACTTCAAAAAATAACCCCAAGGTCTCTAATTTCAGGTCTTGAAAATGCAAAAAATAGCTGAGTTATGATGTGTTTTGCTGGTAACATAAGGGTATTTTATGGTATAAAGGATAGAACTTATAGGTCTACAAAAAGGGTTTCAAAAATATGAAGACCAGTAAAAAAATGACTATAATTTTAGGACAATCTGGAAGTAAATTTTGATCATCAGATGTAACAATGTAGTGATGCTAGAATCTTAAACTAACTTAGATTTCAAATAAATAGGAAAATATCTAAGGGTTAAGAGAGTAATTTTAATTCTAAAAATTAAGGACATCAATAACAATGGTAGGTGCTAAGATATATAAACTCCCAAAACTAAATTTTTCTTAATCAATAAATCCTACAATATGAAATAATTAGTGTGATCTCCCAAGGTTGTCTTCATATTTTCATACTATGCCATTAACACATGAAGCATGAATATACATAGTTGAACTTGATTGCATTAGAATGAATGGGCTCAGAAAAACTTTACAAAGTAATTTACCATTAGCAAACCACTATAAGTATGAGTTGGAAGTGCACCAAATACCTTAAAACTTTTCCATCGTTAAAACTCAACACTAACAAAAAAAGCTAAAAAATTAATTGTAAATGAAATTGAAGGATGGAATCATGCATACATTAAGAGAACATAAGTAATTCACCGCTCTTCAATTCCTTCCTTTATATTGTTTCAAAATGAATTCATCCAATAATTCATCTCTCCCTTTTCAAATGAGAGGAAGGCTCTATTTGTATTTTTCACAATTCAAACCAATGGCTAGGGTTGATTTACATTCAATGGCCCAAATTTACTGCTACTTATGGTTTACAACATATTAAATTAAAGTACAATATTTCTTAATATAAAATCAGTTCACATATGAACCTAGGAGAATGTGTAATATTCCTTATCCTATTTTATATTAAAGAAATATAAAATAAAATCTAGCACACACTTTTATATAACAGTTTTGTCTTTTAGTTGGAAATTACAAAAAATTATCTAGTATCAAAATATTTCCTACTTCCTTCTATATAACAACATATAGAATGCATTTCTTCAGAGTTTCCTTGACTTTGGAGTGAGGTCACAACTCAGACTTACTGATTTCGAAGGTGGTTAGTTTAAATTCATCCACCAACTTCAAATGTTGGTACATGCACTGGCTTCTTCTCTAAATTATTTGTTTGGAACGAGTGAATGCACATGTAGCAAAATCCAAAAAGCTTCCTGACAAGCTATCAGTAGCTCCCTCCATCTTCTTTTGAAATTCTTTCCTAATAGGCCAACAATCTAATTTTTGAGTAGCTATGGTGGCTCTAGTAAAAAATTCTATAATTTCATTGCACTAAGATAGATTCTCAATAACATGTGAATTGATGGCTTCAAGGTCAGGAAATTCCTTCTCAAGAACCTCCCTTCTGAATTCAAGGGTTAATAACCATGCCTCAATAAAATCATGTTGACCTTTGGGTAAGGCCAAATCCTATTCCAAAATTTCTATAGATAATCATTAGATACAATGCAACTTTGGAAGCAACATTATAGTAACCAAGAAAGGCTTTAAACTCCTCAATTATTTTTAAATTTCAACTTTCAAAACCAGAAAATTGTTATGCATATCAACTCCATGATGCATGGACTTGTTTCCCATATTGATCACTTTCTTAAACCAATCTAAAGTAGATATCATACAAGTCCTCATTTTCTCTGTCTTATTTATTTCTTATTTTGACAAAATTATAGGAATTGGAGACTCTTTCGGGACTTCAACCCTCGGTGTGACCCATTGCTAAATAAAGGTTATTAATTTAGCCACTTATGCTTTCAATTCAGCCTTAGTTTCCTAATCTTTGTCCTTATAATTTAAAATATTAGTGACTGACCCCTAAAATTCATCTATTTTCTAAACTCTAGTAGCTGACCCAATGTTGATGGAGGTTACTTGATATTTTGCAACTTGGATTGTATCCACATATTTATTAGCCACTAGAGTTACCACATGTAAAATGTGAGAGCCATATGTATCAATTGTGATATGTTACTTGATCTTGGCCTTCTTCTTTTCCTTGGGCTTCACCTGAGTGCATGGTAATATTGCCTCTAAATGGGCTTTTGGGTCTTGCAATATCATCACCTTTCTTTTCAATTGCTTCTCCAACCACGAAGGAATTTTTGCCTACTGATTAGAAGATGTAGTGTTGAATTTATGTATCTATTTTATGCCCTCACGATCTTTCAATGGCTCATTGTCTCCATGCTTTAGAGCATCTTCAATGTTCTTTTCTTCTTCAAAATACTCTTCTTCCTACACTATTTCTCTATCTTTACCATCATCACCTTCTATTTCTTGACCAGGTTCAATATTTACTTCATTGAGGTTTTCCTCTTCCTCAGTCTTTCTAATATCTTATTATTTTTTCAAGTGAATTTCATCACTATATTGATCCTTAACCTGATCCTATTTTTTGGAATTCTTCTTCATTTTGATCATCCTCATGTTCTTCATTGTATTTGAAGTGCTCATCAAAATTATTTCTAAAATCTCCCTCATTTGGGGTTTGTTTCCCTTCATCATCTAAAAGCTCCTCATCTAGGTCAACAATTTTCAATTCCTTATCTACATGCTCATAATAATGATTCAAATCAAATCTTGTCGAGTCCTCTACTACACTAACCACCTCCTTGAGATGTTATTTACCTTTCTTTTGCACTTCTTCCCATATCTTTTCAGTAGCTTCCATCTTGGGTAGCTTAGTAAGAGGGGGAGGAGTTGGTAGAGAAGTAGTTAGTTGAGTCATTAGGAGCTTAGCCTCTAGAGACAAAAAAGTCTTAGACAACCCTTGAGGCATATTCTACATATAGGAAACAAAGGATTAGAGCAGACTGGTTGGTATCCCAGGGCTAGCAGGGATAGTAGGTGGGAAATTGGAGAAGATTGGTTGCATAGTTAGGATTGAAGAGGAATATGGGGAATACGAGGCTAATGAGGAAGAATCAATCACAACTATGGAGGTGGTTGGAGTGGTAGAGGTGAGATGAACCGAGATGTCAACAGCAAGTGGAGATGACATAGGAAGTGTAGGTGGAGTGGAAGCGAGTGGTAGTTGTGTGATGGATGGTGGAGGTGATTATGTTTTTAGATCATCCTCTAGAGGAGAGGGCTCTTCTTTTATTGTTTCCATCTCAAGAATAAAGGTTCCTATCTTCTTGGTCTTCTTAAGATGTCTTTGTCCCTCCATATTCTTCCTTGTATAAACCCATTATTTTTCCATAGGTTTTCTTTCTACTTCCTCTTTCCTCTTGCTTGATTGATTGATCGATGGATATTTTGGTGCTTCACTTGAAGAACTAGCCTAAACCTCACTTTCAATTTCATTTTCTGGAGTTTTTTCTTCTTCTCATTTTGCATAGGTGAGTTTGAAACATTATTGCTCTGATTGAGCTATTTGATCATCTAACCATTTCTTTGTTCATTGGGTTATTGGGCATATGTTTATGTCCAAATTTTTTATCTCCTCATTTTCCAAATCAATAACTAGAAGAGGATCCTTGGCAATGGTATTAAACACATTTGCATCAAGAGTGTTGTCATCCTCCACTACCTAGTCTAGGAGAGAATATAAGTTGAAAGTTCTTATGAATTTGACTGTCATTCACATATAGATCCTTTTTCAGACCTTACAATCATCGTAACAATTTTTCCAAAAGTACTCAATATGTACCTTATGATATTATTGTCTACCAACCTATTTTTTCAATTTTCCCCATGGATCTATGCTCCCTCACATAGTGTGAAAAACCAAGTCATATTTTGAAATATCTTTTTTTTTAATTCTTTTTGCAAGGAGCAACAAGACATGAGTATAATCCTTGACCAAGAGTAATAGGGTAGGGAAGTCCCACACAATGTTTCTATTATATCAAAAGATGTGAGGTCTACAATTGTCGTGTGAGTTCCAATAGGATTGTTCTATCACTTAGAAATCTGGGCAAAGGTTATGGAGCCCCCCAAAAAAATTCAATTCTCAAGTAAGTGAACTTCGAGAATTGGATGAACTAGTAACCAAATTTCTTAATCAATTCCTTAGCACAATGTAACAATCTCTTCCCAAAATCCTTAGATAATGAATGAAGAACATGCATGATGAAGGCATCATTCAACCACCTATAGTTTTTCTTGAAATTCCTTTATTGCAATTGTGGATAACAATGATAAATAATATTCTATCCTTTTCTTGTTCTAAGATCACCTATGCACATTAGCCCCTTATATGGAAAATTCACTTCCAGTAGGTAGGCGATGTAGGAAGTCATATAAAACTCTCGACTCTTCTTCACTATGAAAAGCTGAGCATGGTATTGTCACTTATCATCATGGCCCTATTGGATGTTGCTAATATGTGGTTGTCATTGATGTCAATACTATTGGAATTAATGTCACTAAGGCTGCATATGTTGAGGATATTGAGAAAATTATAATAAAATAATTTGCAAATTGCTAGTGATGCAATAAAGTTTAGTTTAGCCATCATACTATTGGCTAGCTCAGTACATTGATGATAAGTCATTGTGGATCAAAGGGTTTCTTGTCAAGTATATCTAGTTTATCCAGGTAAAGTTTCAGATATCTTCATGAATATTTGATCGAGTTATGAGTATATGTGTTATGAAATTTGTTTTGTTGCTTTAGTTGGTGTTCCTAAAAGAAAATGATGTGATTCTAGTAAGTTGAGCTATCGCGGATGCTTTTGTAGTGATTTGTGACGCTTGTGGATGTTTCTAAATCATGCTCTATCTGTGTTGTACGTCCACATTGATTGTTGTGCTCGCGATTAATTATTTTCTCTTGTGAGTTCATTTTTTTCATGATCATGGCTGATAGGGTGATTGTAGTGTGTTGTGGATCTTTGAGGCTTAATTGTTTATGGTGTTTTGGGTCCTTACTTTGTTGTGACTAACATTGGTTGGTGCACATTGAAATTTTTTTACGGATTGAGCTAACAGTTTGTACATGTTTTATATTTTGTTGAAGATGACATGAGGATGATGATATCTCTAGTTGCAAATATATGTGTTTGATTTTTTATACCATTTGAATACATGTGCAAGAGGTGTGTGAAGTGTGTGAGTGTTTTGTGTGAAAAATGTTCTAATCTTTCAAAGGTAGAGTAGAGTGTGAAGAAGAGTGAGCAGAAGAAGATTTTATATGCTTAACCAGAACTATAATTAGGCATTAGTAGATGCTATTTTCTTAGTTCAAAATCTTGTAGATGTAATTTGAATGTTTTTATAAAATAGTGTGTCTTCCTTTGGGCAGTAAGCCTTTTTGTATTTGAGCAGTGAGCTCTAGGTAGTGTGCCTAAATACATGTGCATTCCCCATTCACTATTCTCTTATACTTTTAATAGGGTATAATCTTGTGGACTAACCTCCACTGCGGTCTTTCCTCTAACAGGGTTTCCACGTAAAAAAAATCTTGGTGTTATGTGTGTTTTTGTTGTGGTGATGCTTTATGCTTTCATGTTTATTTATCAGATTTGAGAATAAGTTTAATAAGTATAATTTTTGTGACAATTGATTCACTCCCCCTCTCAGTTTTCTACCCATGTGTTTCCAAAAATTGGTATCAAAGCAGGTTCCTTAGAAGAATTTTAATAGCTTGAGGTGATCTGGAATGGCAACATATAATAAGGATAGTCTGAGATTTGATGAAACTAATTATTCTCTATGGAAGACTCGAATGGAGTGTCATCTAAGATACATTGGTTAACCTTATTGGAACATTACAAACAATAGGTATATCATCCCACAAAATGGTCCTTCTACTTCTGTTGAGATAAAAGATGTTGAGTACAATATCAAGGCTAAGGAAGCATTGTTGAGTGCCTTGACTGATTCCAAGATGACAAATGTAATAGATCTGAAGACTACTTATGAGATCTAGAAAAAGTTGGAAGCTTTGTATTAAGGTGATGCACATGTGAAGATTGCTAAGTTACAAAGCATGAAAGGGAAATATGAAATGTTGATAATGGGTGATGATGAGAACATTACTTCGTTTATGTAGAGAGTGAATGAAATTGTGTGTAGTATCAGATGTCCTTGTGGAACATTGGAAGAATTAAATATTGTTGCTAAAATTCCTAGATCCTTTCCTATTGCATACAAAGCCAAAGCTGCTGCTATTGAGGAGATCTGAACTATGACAAATGTAACCAGAGACATGTTGATTGATAAGCTTACTACTTTTGAGTTAAGTGATTTTGGTGATTCTCTTCCTAAGACAAAATTTTCATTCAAAGCTACTATCTTCAGAAAGGATAAGCAGAGATATGATCCAGGAGAATGTTCTTCTAGAAAAATTTTCAAGTATGAGGAGGAAATGAGAGAGAATGAACAAGAAGAGAGAAAACTAGATGAGCTTGAAGCACTTATTGTCAAGAAAGAAGCCAAAGGAGAAGGCAAGTATAAAGTGAAATTGTCTATTAAATGTTTTTCTTGCAATAAGATAGGTAATTTTTCCTCAAGGTGCTTGCAAAGAGTTCCTAAGCCAAGACCTAACAATCCAAGATTCCAAAGAAAGTTTTATTATGCTATTGATGAAGGTGTGATAGATGATGAATCTAATAAAGAGAATGTAAGTGAGGATGAATGGGTATTTATTGCTATCAAGGAAAATAATCTAGTGCCTACTGAATCTGCTAATTGTACAAATGTGAAGAAATCCCTAGCCACTAGAGTTGAAGAAAAATATGAATGGGTGATTGACAGCGGATGCTCTCATCACATGATAGGTGATAAAAGTAGATTTTTGAGCTTGGAAGACTATGATGGTGGAGTTGTAAGATTTGGTGATGACAAAGCTAGTGTAATCTGTGGTAGAGGATCCATTTCTTTTGATGGTAAGCATAATATTGATGATGTTCTATATGTGGAAGGTTTGAAGCATAATCTCTTAAGTCTTGGATAGATGGTTGAGAAGGGATACAATCTTCAATTAAAGGTGGAAAGTGTAGAATATTGGGGAGTTTCATAAATGTGATTACATCAGGTACAAAAAAAAAGGTAATATCTTTCACCTAAGTGCTACTAGTAAATTTTTTTTGATTGCTCAAGTTGATGAAAGTTGGTTGTGGCATAGGAGAATGTTTCATGCAAACTTTGATAATATTATCAAGATAAGTTCTACTCAAGCAGTGAGAGATCTTCCTAAGTTGATAAAACTGACTAATGCCATATGCAAGGAATGTCAGTTAGGGAAGCAAACTAGAGTTTCATTTCAGAGCAAACAACATTGTTCAAATGAAGTGTTGGATCTTGTGCATACTGACTTGTGTGGTCCTTCTAGAGTCAGAAGTTTACAAGGATACAAGTATTTCATGTTACTTATTGATGATTATTCTAGAATGATGTAGGTTACTTTATTGAGGGAAAAATCTGAAGCTCTAGAGAAATTTAAGATTTTTAAGGCTATGGTTGAGACAAAGACAGGTTTGAAGATTAAATATCTAAGATCAAATAGAGGTGGTGAATTCACTTATAGTGAGTTTAATTATTTTTGTGAAGAGCATGGAATAAAGAGACAATTATCTTCCTCATGGACCCCTCAACAAAATGGAGTTGTCGAAAGGAAGAACAAGAAAATTGAAGAAGCTGCTAGGATTATGATGCTGGAAGGAAATGTTCCTCATATCTACTGGAGAGAAGGTGTGAGTACTATCATTTACACTCTCAATCAGGTATATGTCAAAGGTGATACTCGTAAGACTCCTTATGAGCTTGGTATGGTCATAAGCCTACTATTAGATACTTCAAAATCTTCAGCAATAAATGTTATATCAAAAGAGATGAATATATAAGAAATTTTGATTCTAGAAGTGATGAAGGAATCTTTCTTGGTTATTCTACTAAAAGAAAGGCCTACCAGTGCTACAATAAGATATTGAGGAAAGTAGTTGAAAGTGCTAATGTTAAGGTTGATGAAGAGATAGTTAGACCATCTAGAACCTTTGGATATGATTCAGATGATCAAAATGATAGTTCATATAAAGGAAAGAAAGTCCATACTCCAAATCAAGTTCAAATCATTCAAATGAATCAAGAAAATCAAGAGGAAAAAACTAGTGAAAGTGTAGAAGTGAGATCACAAGAGCCTGAAGTTCAAGAACATCCTAAGACTCCAAGGTATGTAAGACTAAATCATTTAGAAGATCAGATTATAGGTGATAAGAACAAAGGTGTTCAATCCAAAAGAAGAATTGCAGAAGAATAATGTTTGATTTCAAAGACTGAGCCTAATAGTGTCAATGAAGCATGCAAAGATGAACATTAGATGGAAGCAATGAAAGAATTACTACATATTGAGAAGAATGATACATGGATTCTTGTTCCTAGACCTAAGGAAAAAAATGTAATTAGAGCTAAATGGGTCTTTAGAAACATACTGAATGAGCAAGGTGAAGTTGTTAGAAACAAAGCAAGACTTGTGTGTAAAGGATATTCTCAGATGGAAGGAATTGACTTTGAAGAAACTATTTCCTCTGTTGCTAAGATTGAGGCTGTGAGACTATTTCTTGCTTATGTTTCTTATAAAAACTTCAAGGTTTATCAGATGGATATCAATTCAGCATTTCTAAATGGTGAATTGGAAGTGTATATTGAGCAACCTAATGTATTTCAATTCACTAATCAGTGAGATATGGTTTTTCATTTGAAGAAAGTATTATATGGACTTAAGCATGCCCCAAGAGCATGGTATGCTAGTTTGGACAAGTATTTGTTGAATCTTGGATTTAATAAAGGTGCTAATGATATTAAATTGTACTTCAAGATTGATCATGATAAAGATTTGATTGTTGAAGTCTTTGTTCATGATATCATTTTTGGAGATGATAGTTTGTGCATGAAGTTTATTAATGAGATGCAGAGTGAGTTTGAGATGTCTATGATTGGAGAAATGAAATTCTTTCTGGGATTGTAAATTACTAAGCTAGATAAAGGGATCTTTATATCTAAGTCCAATAAAGTGAAAGAATTGCTAAAGAAGTTTGGTATGAAATATTCAAAGCCAGTTGGTACACCTATGGTGACTGGATGTAAGTTGGCACAAGATGATGATTCTCCTAAAGCAAATTAGACTAGATACAGATCCATGATTGGTGGATTTCTATATTTGACTCAAACTAGGCCTGATATCATGAATGTCATATGCATTGTTGCAAGATTTCAAGCTGATCCTAAGGAATCTCATGTGATAGTTGTGAAGAGGATTTTTAGGTACTTGAAGGGGATAGTTGATTTTGGCCTATGGCATCCTAGAGAAGATGAGCTTAATTTGAGAGATTTTTACTAATGTTGATTGGGAAGGAGATGTGAATGACAGAAAGAGTACTAGTGGTGGTGCATTTTTCTTGGGAAAGAAGTTGATTTCATGGCTAAGTAAGAAGTAAAATGCCATTATTTATCTACTATAGAGGCATAATACATTGTTGCTGCTAACAATTGTACTCCAGTATTGTTGATGAAGCAGATGTTGAAAGATATTAGAGTTGTGTATGATGGACCTATTGCTATATTCTATGATAACTCAAGTGCAATTAACATTTCTAAGAATTTGGTGCTACATTCAAAAACCAAGCATATATCTATCAAGTTTCACTTTTTGAGAGAGAAAGTGAGTGAAAAGTTAGATTGGAGTATGTGCCCACTAAGGAACAGATTGCAAATATTTTTACCAAGCCCTTTCCTCAAGATACTTTTGAGTATCTTGGAGGGAAGCTAGGGGTTATTACCCATCCTAATCATAATTAAGATGCATTGAATTGCATCAATCCATGTATTTCATAGTCATATCTTGATCCAAATTGATGTTGTAGTGGTTGCTGCTTAGGGGGAGTAGTTAAATGTTTAGAAATGTGGTTAAAAGCTTGTGTGGAGAAAGATAAAGTGTATCCTTTTCATTGATGTCAAAGGGGGAGAAGAGTCATGTGAAAAACTATGAAATAATTAAGGAGAAAGAGTCAAAATCTAATGAGGAGAAAGTGCTAAGAGAAAGTTGCGTTGATGGTGTTTTTAACATCATGTGTGGCCATCAATTCCAAAGGGGGAGATTATTGGATGTTGCTAATATGTGGTTTTCATTGATGTCAACACTATCGGCATTAATGTCTTTAAGGTTGTATATGTCAAGGATATTGAGAAAATTGTAATAAAATCAGTTGTAGATTGTCAATGATGCAGTGAAGTTTAGTTTAGCCATCATACTATTGGCTAGCTCAGTATATTGATGACAAGTATTTGTGGATCAAAGGTTTTCTTGTTGAGTATATCTAGTTTATCCACATAAAGTTTCAGAGATCCACATGAAGATTTGATCGAGTTATGAGCATCTATGTTCTGATAGTTGTTTTATTGCTTCAATTGGTGTTCCTGAAAGAAGATGATGTGATTCTAGTAAGTTGAGTTGTCATGGATGCTTCTATGGTGATTCATGATGCTTGTGGATGTTTCTAGATCATGCTCTATCTATTTTGTATGCTGAAATTGATTGTTGTGCTTGCGATTGATGATTTTCTCTTGTGAGTTCAAGTTTTTCATGATCATGGTCGACAGGGTGATTGTAGTGTGTTGTGGATCTTTGAGGCTTAATTTTTTAAGGTGTTTTGTGTTTGAGGATGTTTTTTTGGGTCATTACTTATTTTTGGCAAACATTGTTAGTGTACATTGAAAATTATTTATGGATTGAGCTGACAGTTTGTACATTTTTTATATTTTGTTGAAGCTAACATGTAGATGATGCTATCTCTAGTTGCAGATATATATGTTCAATTGTTTATACCATTTGAAGACATATGTGAGAGGTGTGTGAAGTGTTGAAGTGTTTTGTGTGAACAATGTTCTAATCTTTCAAAGGTAGAGCAGAGTGTGAAGAAGATTGAGTAGAAGAAGATTTTATGTGCTTAACTAGAACTATAATCAAGCATTAGTAGATGCTATTTTCTCAGTTCAAAATCTTGCTGATGTAATCTGAATTTTTCTGTAAGATAGTGTGTCTTCCTTTGGATAGTAAACCTTTTTTGTATTTGAGCAGTGAGCTCTAGGCAGTGTGCCTAAATGCATGTGCATTCCCCATTTATTATTCTCTTATACTTTTAATAGGGTATAATCTTGTGGACTTACCTCCACTATGGTTTTCCCCCTAACAGGGTTTCCACATAAAAAAAATCTTGGTGTTATGTGTTTTTTGGTTGTGGTGATGGTTTATGATTTCATGTTTATTTATCAGATCTGAAAAAAAGTTTAATAAGTATAACTTCTATGACAACTGATTCACCATCCCTCTCAGTTGTCTACCCTTGTGTTGCCAATGGTCCCAATGAAACTTTGTGTATCCTCTCAAAATTTCCTCTATAAAGTACCACATCCAATCTTCAAATATAGAGGAGATAAGAAGTAACTTACTCTAGTGCTCCAAGGAGCATTACTAGATCACTAACATCCTCCATGAAGTCACTCAGATAAAACTTTTTAAGAAAATTCCCTGCACTAGGACATGGATCAAGCATCCATTTTTGATTTATTAGTTTCATACAAGCCATAGGATTTCCTTTCCATACATTACTAGCATACTCCTTGCAATATTCCATTTTATCAAATGAAGGAATCCCAATTTTTTTTCTAATTGACATAGGTGTGAGGTTAGCAAGCACCCATCCTTCAAAATTATCTATTCTCCTTGCATCTCTATGATAGCATTCATGAAACCTAAATATCAACTCTAGAATGGTAAAAGCTGGGGGAAAGCCTGCCACCCATGTAATGCCACTTTTCTTTAGCTTCCATGCATTTTCATCCTTGGGGTGGACTAGGACATGCTGCCAAAATTTATCAATGTTAATCTATCCCAATTTAGTGTCAAAAAATTTATCCCAATGCATCATGATCTTCGAGGTACATTCCACTCCATGAAGCTCATAAATCATTTTCACCTTCTCTTTCTCGCTCTTTTCTATTCTAGTTCCTTTCCTTGCTTTGTTAGTCTTTTCCATAAATCCTACACAAATAACACATAATAAATAGTTTGGAAAATTAAGGAGAAACAATGCATTAGTTAGGTCATCATAATCCCAAAACTTCATTAAATGCATTAGGTATAAAGAAAAATCATTAAATTCATTCATTCCTAACTATTTCTAGCCTTTTTGTGGGTTTTTTCATTTTGCGGGCCAGAGCTTTGCGGATGTCATCATTGCGGAAGCCGTTGACGGTGGCACAAATTCAACAATGCTCTAAAAACATCATCCCACACTCACATTTCCACATTTTTGAATCATTAGGTTATTTTGATGCGAACATATTTAGGCATGTTTGAAAAGGTCATTTGAATCATCATACTTGCAAATTAATCATGTTGAAATTTTGCTGAAAATTACCATGTGAAAGTAGGACATGTAGATGCTAGTTAAAGATAGGCCATAGAAATGGCTTGAAAATGTCAACAACCCACAAGTGGCTCCCCACCATGAAATTTCCACAAAAATTGTAGACATAGAAAATTTTGATGTAAATACATTTTGTACATGGGGATTTTTGTTTCCAAGTAGGTTATTGCCATAACCAAGTTCTTTCTTTAATTTTGACCCATTGCAGAAAAGTCAAGTGTGGAAATCATGGAGGTGGAAGCCAGTGAAAAATTATGCCAAAAATAATGACATGGATGTCATGGCTTCCTGCATTTGAATCTCTACAATGCATCTCAAGCACTTGGATTTTTGTTTCAAACTCGACTAAGGATGTGAAAACATTAAGGTTAATGATGCAATCATTTGTAGCTTGTTCTAGGGTTGGCAAAAGATTCCTATGTGAAAGCAATGGACGAGAATTCCATTTGAGATCATACCACCAAAATGGCTTAAGTTTTATGGCCTCCTGCAGACATCCTCTCATATATCAATTTGTGTAATGTACTTATCTTAGAACCTAAGTCAAGATTCAAATTCATTGGATCACATGCAAAATCTAAGTCAATAATTAATGCTATACAATGATCACTCTACAATGTTTAATAGAGTGCATAGTTTACCAATACAAATGCCATGGAAGCAAAAGCCATTAAATTCTATGCCATCGAAATGGCTTGCAAGGGTCGACTTCTTATGGGTGACATTTTGCATACCAATTTCCATAAGGCTCTTCATACTTAGAATATTTCGAATTCAACTTTTGAAGCATTGTTTATAACTTGGAAGTGACCCATGCAGGAGTCACAAAGGCAGATATTGTCATGATTCATGTTGTTGAAATGAACTGGTGAGAGGTGGCATCCCATGCTCGTGACTCTACATAGACACTGGGACTTTGATGAGTTCATTTTTTATTTATGATATTTCTTTGAAATAAGGATCCATGGAGAGGGTTTCATTATTTATGCTTGAACACGGAACACAAAACCCTAAAATGGTAGAGGACTAAATTATAAATAAAGAAATGGATGCAAAAAGGGTTCAAACCTTGTAGATACGTGGGTGAAGAATAAAATCCAAGTGCAAAGTCTTCACAAACATAACACAATAGTGACTAGAAGAGCTCCAAACTTCCATGAATACGAAAGGTGAAAATGAAATTAAATGACCACTATTTATAGAGTTGCAAGAAATAAATGCAAGTTTTCAAAAACACATGAAAAACCCCTAGCTTGCAGAAACTTGATGTGCAGATGTTGAACATGGTGTGAGACTTAAGGTTGTGGAATTCGAAAAATGAGAAATTTGGTAGAGTGTGGAAATGAGTGTTGTGGGTGCCAAGGAGTCGGGCCCCACTATGAGAGACTTCCACAAATGACATTGAAAGCCCCAACATCTGCAATATGGAAACCTACAATGTTTTTCCTACAACTTTTCCTAACTTGATGAAAATTTGGAAGATCACCAAGGAATCATGGATACATCCCAAATCCATAGGAATTTTGAGCAATAAGATAAAAGACAAAGGAAAAAGAAAAAATGAACATGGACCAACCCAACAAAAAGCAAAAAAAAGAGGGGGTCCCTAGTTCAAGTAGGGTGTGTGTACAAAATTCACAAAAAAATGGCGACTTTGTTGGGAAACACTTATGATCACTTCAAGGATAATAATTCATCCAAAACCTAGAATCTCTAGTTTCATAGAGTGGGATGAAAGCCTCATAAGACAAATTCAATGCTCAAGGGAGAAACAAAATCATTAATTGAATCAACTCATTGAATATCTCAAAGATGTGTGTGCACAATGAGTTCATTCCTCTCCCTTAGAAACTATTTCAGGTTAGTAATCGTTCAGTCAAGATAGACTACGTAGATGGTCTAACTCCAAAAGTAACCTAGAAATTACCTCGTTGCTTGTTAGGCATCTATAGCCCTACTGAGGTTATTACTCCAAGCCCCACAAACATTTCTCTATTTCCAATTGGGCTTCTATATCCCTAATAGAGTTAGTTGCATGCCCACATAGTTTCATATTGAATATTTCTTTTATCTTTTACAATTTTTTGCAAACTAAATAAGCAATGAAGCTTATTACAAGATTTGGAGATTACAATGGTCACTGAAGTAGATTTTAATATTTTTCACCTATCTAGACCTTGTGATCTACCTACCATACATCCCATTGGAATTATCAAAGATGTATATTTTGTGAATACTAAGATAGGTGTGAATGGATTCAAACAAGGATTCCCTTCTAGATCAAACAATAATTCAACTAACAAAACCTAATCATAAAAGTGAATAGAAAAATTTGAGACAACTCATGAATAGTTATTCAAGGAATAAGCATGAACATGCAACAAATTCATCCCTTTGAATGTGCAAGGTGTTTCCACCACATTGGGACTAGGAAACAAATCCACAACCAAAACAAAAGAAAGTGAAATAAAACAAAAGAAAACTAACCTAAAGAAACCTAACCCTACAATAGACTGCCTAACTTAACTATGTAGAAGGGTGAGCTGTAACAACTTAGGAAAGGAAATAATGCTTGAGGTACTACATATTGATCGGAAATGAGACATCTTCTCTAGTAAGAGTCTTCAAGCATAATGCACTATCTCCTAGGATTTCAAAGATCTAAAAGGATCCAAGTCAAACCTTGTCAAATCTTCCATGCTCCCCTTTCTTCTCATGGGCCTTATCCCAATACAACACTAGGTTAGTAATCCTAAAGACCTTGAATTCAACTCTATGATTTAACTATTTTTAACTATTCCATGATGTTTAGCAATGTTTTCTATGGCTTCATCTCATTTCTCCTCCAGGTGGAGAAGTTTAGCTAGACAAGCCTCAAAATTTTCTCCCTCATCATAGTACTTGTTAATGAATTGTACTGCAGGAATTTCAAGGTGAATAGGGAAAATAGGTTCTAGGCCATAAACTAAATGGTATGGAGAAGCTCCTATGACCACTTTCTGTCTAGTATGATTTTCCCAAAGAGAAAACCGTAATTGGGTACATGCCAATCCTTTGGATTTTTATCAAGAAATTTACAAATGACTATTAGAAAATTATTATTGGTTGATTTAGCTAGTCTATTACCATAGGGATAGTAATTTGAAGAAAATTTCAAAATAATCCCATAATCAAAAGCCCACCTTGAAAATTTTAAAGATGCAAATGCATGGCCATTATCACATACCAAATAAAGTGGACATCCAAAATGATTAATAATGTATTCTTCTAGAAAATTGATTACCACTTCTACTATGCACTATCTGTAAGAAATACCTTTTTTCCACCTAGTTCAATAGTCAGTAGCAATTAGAATGTACCTATGTCCCACGAAGTATGGTGGGTTGATTGGACCAATAAAGTCCAATCCCCACTATGTGAACAATCTTACCTCAACAACCAACTATAATGGGATAGCAACATGTTTTTCTCGAGTAGTGGCGGTCTAACAAATAGGGCAAGCCCTAACATGATTATGAGTTTCTTTGAATAGTGTGGGTCAGTAATACCTAGTCCATAATATTTGATTAGCTATCGATGGGCTCAATCTGTGTCCCATTCCAAATCTATCCTAGAACTCCTTTAATATTGTGGTGGCCTCTACCTTCCCAATACATCGCAGGTAAATTTCTTCATGGTTCTTCTTGTATAATATTTATCCCTTCAACATATAGCTACTAATTTTCATCTGTAGGGAACATCTTCACACCCCTTACAAATGTGGTGGAAATTCATGATTTAGTAGATAATACACAATATCATTGTACCAATCATCGGGAGAAACATCCTCAAGATTGTATTGTTGGGCGGTGAGTCTTAGATCAATTTCAACCATCGTACATGTGAGAGCTTGCCCTCTGACTAACTTTATTAGATGTATCTCCATATCATATTACTATAATGTTGTAACCCACTTCACACACCTTTCTCCTAGTTCATTTTGTTCCAACAAGATTTTAATTACCAAATCCATAACAATAGAAAATACCTTATTCCTTAAGATGTAATGTCTGGATTTATCAATGCCATGAACCAAAGCATAAGCCTGCTTCTCTACACTTGGATAACACAACTTAGCATATTTCAATGAAGCACTCATAAATGCAATAGGGTGTTCATCTCCTTTATCATCCTTCTGGGTTAGCATACTTGCACATGAATGATCAAAGGAAAAAGAGCATGTAAACTGACTTCAAATAGATTGGACTAACTATGACTGGGGCCTTTGTAATTTCCTTATTTTTTTTGTGAAATCCTGATTTGCTTTAGGTGTCCATTCCACTTTAGCATCAAGTTTTAACATTGCATTCAATGGCTTTACAATCTCAAGAAACCCTGTGATCAATTTTTTGATGAAATTAATCTTCTCGAAGAATGATTTCATCTTGTTTTTGCTTCCAGAAGGTTGGAATTTTAGTATGGATTGAATGAGCTTGGGGTCTATGGATATTCCATTTTCTAAGATAATGTTCCCAAGCAACTTTCCTTTTGTGACTCCAAAACTACATTTCTTCTAATTCAATGAGATACCAAACTCCCTACATTTTTGAAACACTTTGCATAGGTCTAAAATGTTATCACCCTTGTTCTTCAAGAACACCATTAGATCATCCATATAAATGATAATACACCTACTAATTAAATCCTTAAATGTAATATCCATTGCTCATTAAAAGTTTTCTCTTGCATTGGTTAAACCAAAGGGCATTCTTCGATACACAAAGTCCCCCATTTTGTGGTGAAGGATGTCTTGTGTCTATCTTTGTACTAAACCATCACTTGATTATAGCCCGAGTAACCATTGAGGAAAGACATCCTTTGTGAACCATTCATAATCTACAAAACCTCATCCAAAAATTGCATCTAGTAGTTCTCCTTTTCTGAGGCACAATTTAAATTTTTAAAATCCATGCACAACGGAATTTCACCATTTTTTTTTCACTACTACCAAGTTCACCACCCATGTGGAGTGTATGGCATGGAATATAATGTGATAAAATAGTAACTTATTCACTTCCTTTAGGATGACAGGTTCAAGCAATGCATTTATAGGTTGTTTCCATTGCTTGAAAGGTCTTAGATCAGGCTTGCGCAGGATCGTGTGTGTGATGATTGATTTTTCATACATCTTGAGATCCTCATAACATTAGGATATATTATCATGGTATACCTATAATGCATCAATTATTCTTTTCTTTTTCTTTTGGGGTGTAGATTTTACCAATAAAGACATTCTTCACATTTTTTCCAGTACCCATATTATGTGTGTCACACTGACTATTGGCTAATTCCTCACTAGTCAGTTGGTTTTGGTCTCTTATTTGATCAAAGTCAAATATTCTTTATAACTGAACCCTACCTCTAGGTACTGTGTTTTTCTTTAGTTTGATCACTCCCTCCATGTCATGTTCTATCTCTTCTGGTTCCACTTCGTCAATTATCTAAGAAGCAAAAACATCTGAACTTCTAGCAAAATCCAAGATATGTTTGCCATCTTCAAATACTTGAAATTTGGTCATGTTATTAGGGATTGACAATGTAGGATTGATTTCCACTCTAAACTTCTTCAATCCAGATAGTTGCAAGGGCTGCAAGGTGCTAGCTACTTGTGCTAGTGCATCATCGGTCTAATTTTTACACCGAGGAATAAATTGAATATTAAACACATCAAATCCCTCTATTAAGTCCCACACCCTATGTCGGTAATTAGTCACCTGTCTATCATGACACAAGTATTGTTTTCTAAATTTCTTGATAACTAACTCAAAATCCCCAAATACCTATAATAATTTGGACTTCTTCCATAATTCCATTAATAATTTGTGCACCAACACTTCATACTTAGCTACATTACTCATCCAATGAAACTGTAACCTATGTCCTATGAAAAAGGTTTTACTAGATGGATTGGTTAACTTAAAGATAACTCTAGCTTCTTGCTTTGATTTGGACCCATCGAAACATATAGTCCAGAACTTATTTAGGCATGTAACTTGA
The DNA here is from genome assembly GCA_007258455.2 of Sequoia sempervirens. Taxonomy (NCBI): domain Eukaryota; kingdom Viridiplantae; phylum Streptophyta; class Pinopsida; order Cupressales; family Cupressaceae; genus Sequoia; species Sequoia sempervirens. The sequence goes on from VDFB02353493.1 coordinate 45,056,567, forward strand.
GAATTTATGGAGCATACTTCATCTCTCGATAATGGATCTGCCTCCAAATTATCTTGTTGCTTAGGATATGCCTTTTCTTGGATTTTATGCTCCTCCATCTTGAATGTTGTTGGGTTGATTTGCCTCTTAATTTCATCTACAACCATTTGGAAAAGGTAGCATTTGAATTCAAAGTGATATGCATCATGTATTTTGCACCAAGAGGGTAGTAATAATTCCTTAAAATCCATCTTACCTCCAAAACTAACTTGGTCTTACACATAATTTGTCATAAACTGTTGGAAACTTTTGAATAGCCTGATATTTCCATCAACCTAAAGGTCCTCATCATCATATTCGATTTCCACCTCAGTGATATTAGGAAACCAAGTCAGATCCTTAGGTGCATAGTGCAACATTAAAACCTCATCCATTCCTTCTTCTTCACCTACAAGGGCCACTGGTACATAATTTCATGGCTTAGTCTCTGAGAATAGTACCTCATTTGTTTTTTTGATGTACTCAATGATCATGAACTTCATCTTCTACTCATGATCTATATGAATTTGATTTGGGAGTCCCTTCCATGGCAGCCATATGTGAGAATTCTCAGTTGATATATAGTCATTAATTTCTTTGGTAAAGTCCCTCCCCAAGATCATTCCATATGTATCAGGAATGTTTGCTACTTGAATGTTAATAACTTCTTGCACCCTTGTGTTTGATGTGACTTGCATTATAATTTTGTTCAATTCTCTAACCATAGTTACCTCTATTTTATCCAATTAAGTGATTTTTTCTTTAGGAGTGTGAGTGATTCCTACTGCTTTGCACACAGTGAAAGGCATGACATTTATTGAAGCTCGTAAATCCAATAAACAATTATGCAGGCTCTTATGGAACAAATGGATTGTCAAAAAGAAAGGAGGTGTCTCAAGTCTTCCTTGGAATAAACTTACTGGAGTGTCCACCTCAGCTACTTGAGTCTTATCCTTCTCCTTTCCTTTAGCTTTAACTTGCACCTGACTTGGATCCTTGGCTAGTTTCTTACCCTAATCCTTAGTTGATTGTTGATCTTGATTTTTCCTTACAATCTCTTTGATCACCAATTCATTCTTGAAAGTATTAAACATGACCTTCTTTGTAGTTGTGTCTTGTGAAGATTTTGAAGGCATTGTCCCATTCAATGATTTGAAAAAGGAATTTTGAATAGTAGGAACTCTTAACAATTCAAAAGATGAGAGACCAACCTTTACATTTTTCAGCTCTTCGACAACATACTCTCCCATCTTCTCAACATCATATTTAGATTGGCTACTCCTAGTGGAATCGAATTTTCCACCTTTGGCTAGATCAGATTGTCCACTCTTAGTGAAATATTGAGCTGGTACCTTAAGATAGGAAGGATTATTACTTTCATTAGGGTCTAGAGGTATGTTGAAGTTATTTGGTGGTATTGAAGTGGTGAATGGGCCACCAATCTACCTCTTTCACAGATTATATAGTGTTGTGTTGATGAAACATGTAGACTTCCTCTTCTATTTGTTCCTCTTCATCTCTTGGGACATTTTCAATAGAATCAAACAACTAAGATAGAGTTTCCTCATTGCATACATCAACAATCTTATTATCTCCTTCTACAAATTCCTTCTCAAGTTCATTATCTTCATCTTGTAGGAAAGGTGCTTGATTTACCACCAGAACTAAATCATATGGTTTTAAGGGAACAATTTAACATCCACTTAAATTATCATTTCCCTCAACATTTTGTACTTCCATTTGAAATATTGTAATAGAAGTCAAAAATTTAGGGCAATCAAGTTCAAAGTGTTTACTTGTTTGATGAATTTTTCACCAACTCGATAATGTAGCCTCGACCAAGTATACTCTGCTTGATGATTTGCCTAAATTGATAGGTGGGTCAGGTGTTGTTGAAAACCCTCCATTGTTAGGTCTTGTGTTCCATGTTTAATTTTTCCTTGAGGCCTACCTCCTTTCAAAATTTTATCTTAATTTTTGTCCTTATTCAAGGTTCAATGTTGAACTTTAACCAAAATCACAATTATCATGGCTATAATGGGCTTGTATTATTTTTTGTGAAGCATGGAATCTATCATTCTAGTTCCTCAAGTAAGTGACCTCAGTAGTTAGCTTCTTCACTTGTTCAACCGACTCATCTATCCATTCTTCTTCTGTAGAATTGTGTGCTGGAATTTTTTTTAAACAAAGACAGGGTGCATTGTAGAGGAATTCTACTGAGTGGAAAGAATTTTAGAATTCTACAAGTATGATAGTATATTTGATTGATGAGGATATGCTGGTAGATTAGAATTCTATAGATAACTAGGCACTAGTAGGGCCTGATTCAAGGGTGGAACCAAGTGAGGCACTATTGGAAGCTACAAGATTTGTTTCATCAAGGGTGTTTGATTTTCCAAGGCTTAGTTCATCCCCTTAATCTGCCAGGGGTTGGCAATGGGTTCTAATGAAGGAAAAAAATTTGTTAAGTGTTTCCCCAAGCCGATGCTTGCTTTGACTACCTCAGCATATGCATCCACTATGGTTGTTGGGGGTTGATGCATCCTCTTCACTAATGTTGAAGTAAGGTTATCTAAATCAGTGTAGTAAAAAAATGTAGTTGAGGCATCATCAAAGATATAGGGAGATTGTAATCTAGTGTAGGCGCTTTGAAACCTATTGTTGAAATAACTTATTGGTTCATTCACTTCCCTTCTAATAGACATAAATTGTTGATATTATTTAGTGGGACTGACATGGATTTTAAATTTCTACAAAAAAAATGTTCTTCATGAGGTCACAAGTCATGATTTACCCAGTGGGTAAATGGATGTACCATTAAAATGCCTCTTCCCATAGTGAATAGGAAAGAGCCTACATGTCATGTCTTCATGTTGAATCTACCTATCCTTGAGGATAGTTTGGAAGATTTTATATGTTCTTTAGTTGTCTTGTAAGGATTATTAGTGTGGAACTTGGAAAAAAAATATTCATGGTTCTTGGGAATTTAATGATAATCATTGAATGACAAGGGAAATGGGTTATTTTCCAACCAAGCCATTGGTGTAGGTGGGGGTGGTAATGGCTGAGTTACAACAACTAGTGGATGGGGTACAACTATCTAAGTATGAATGGAAGATGGAAATGAAGAAGAAGGTGATGTGGATGATGGGGAAGGTGGGGTTGGAGGTTTGGTAGGTGGTATTAATGATGAATCTTCCCCTTTCTTGGATCTCCTAGCCCTAGTAGGGGTCTTTAACTCTTAGAACTCTCCTTTATCTAGTGTAGATTTAGTAACTCTATAAAATTTCTAAGGAGATATTGACCCAATTCGATCCAACTTTTTCCACAAGCCCTCCTTTGAGTTTATTTGCACTACACAACATAGACAAAACAAAGATGTTCTATGTCTCTTGAAATATGACTCTTTGTAGAAAAAATTCAAAAAATAACCCCAACATCTCTAATGTCAGGTCTTGAAAATGCAGAAAAGAACCTAGTTATGATGTGTTTTACTAGTAACATAAAGGGAATTTATGGTCTACAAGGCTGGAACTTAATGGTTTATAAAAAGGGTTTCAAAAATTTGAATACTGGTCAAACCTTGACTATAATTCCAAAAAAAAATCTAGAAGTAGCCTTTGATCATCAAATGTAACAATGTAGTGATGCTAGAATCTCAAACTAACTCAAATTTCAAAGAAATAACAAAATATGTAAGGGTTGAGAGAGTATTTCTAATTCTAAAAACTAAGGACAACAATAACAATGGAAAGTGCTAATATAGATAGACTCCCAAAACTAAATTTGTCTTAACCAAGAAAGCCTATAGTATCACAAAATTAGTGCAATCTCCCAAGGTTTTCTTTAGATTTTTAAATTATGTCATTAACACATGAATCATGAATATACATAGTTGAACTTGAGTGCATTATAATGAATCAAATTAAATTAAGTTTACAAGTAATTTACCATCAGCAAAACACTAAAAGTATGAGCTGGAAGTGCATCAAATACCTTTAAAATTTGCCACCATTAGAATTAAGCACTAATGAATCAAGCTAAAAATTGAACTGTAAATGAAATTGAAATATGGAATCATGCATACATTAAGAGCACATAAGGAATTCACCAAAATTCAATGCCTTCCTTTATATTGCTTCAAAATTCCTTCATACAACAATTCATCTATCCCTTTGCAAATGAGAGGAAGCTTCTATTTATAGTTTTCACAATTCAAACCAATGGCCAAAGATTGATTTACATTCAATGGACTAGATTTAATACTACTTAGGGTTTACATCATATTAAATGCAATTACAATATTTCTTAATACAAAATTGGTTCACATGTGAACCTAGGAGAATGTGCAATATTCCTTATCCTATTTTGTATTATAAAAATATCAAAGAAAATCTAGTGTGTACTTTGATGTAACAGTTTTGTCTTTTAGCTAGAAATTTCAAAAAAAAATCTTCTATCAAAATATTTCCAGCTTCCTTCTATATAATAGCATATAGAATAAATTTCTTTAGATTTTCCTTGAGTTTGGAGTGAGGTGGCAACTCTAACTTGTTGATTTCAAAGGTGATTAGTCTAAATTTGTCCATCAACTTTGAATGCTGGTCCACACACTAGCTTATTCTTTGAATTATCTATTTGAAATGAGTGAATGCACGTGCAATAAAATCCAAAAAGCTTCCCAACAAGCTATCAGAAGTTCCCTCCTTTATCCTCTTCTCAAATTCTCACCTTACAGGCCCATAGTCCAATTTCTAAGTAGGCATGGTGGCTCAAGTCACCAATTCCATAATTTCATTGCACTCAAACAAATTCTCAACAACATGTGAGTTGATGGCTTCAAGACAAGGAAATTCCTTCTTAAGAACCTCCCTTCTAAATTCAAGGGTGAATAACCATGCATCAGACAAATCATGCTGATCTTTGGGTAAGGCCAACTCCTGTTCCCAAATTTATATAGATAATTATTTGATACAGTGCAACTTTGGGCATGTAACATTATAGTAACTAGGAAAGGCTTTACACTCCTCAATTTCTTTTACAATATTAGCTTTCAAAACCAAAAAATTGTTATGTTGCTGAATAAGACAACTGAGAGGGGGGTTGAATCAGTTGTCATAGATTTTAACCTTTAATTCAATCATCCAAACTAATAATTAAAACAACTTAAATGATTAATTATCAAATACCAATGAAGAAACTCAAATCCAAGACAATAACAAAGTAACACCAGATTTACCTAGAAAACCCAAAAAGGGAAAAGCCATGGTGAGGATTAACTCACACTATAAAGAATATCAAAACTAATTACAAAAAGGCTCACTACCTGAAACAAGGCTCACTACTTGAGATAAGGCTCACTACCTAAAATAAGGACTCACTATTCAAACTCATTGTCCATAGGGCTACAACTAGAGGGCTCACTGCCATAAAGATACAAAGAAGACAAAGAATACTTTCTATAGAGAGACAAAAATCTCAATGCAACAAAGGATTCCAACATAGTCACTTGATTAACTAGCATGAATGATAGAGTTCACCTTCTTCTCACCACATTCAATAACTCAACATTAAGCTTCACACTAATCTACCACACACGCAATTCACACTCACTTTCTAAATAGCATCAATGTTGCATCTACTCTTTCACTTATCTTCCTTCTTTTCTCTTATATGGTTTTCATTACTAGCTCAGCATGTATTTATACTATCTCCAACCTTGAGAAAGATACAAAGTCAACCATCCAAATTAAAATTCAAATTTGGTCAACACCAAAAATCCTAGGGTAGAATTACAATTAGGGAAACCCAAACACATGTTTCATCAAGACCCAAAAATAGATCCAACACACTTCATTAACTTCAAAAATAGTCATTAAAACACGGTCAGCCAAACTAGTGTAAAACACATGGAAAAATTAAGCTTAGAACTTCCACAAACCAAAAATATCTTCAATGTAATTAAAACATCTTAACTCTAGAACCAATAGTCAAAAGACTTCATCAAAGAGAAATCCATACCAACAACCATTCTCCTAGACTTCAACCAGAACATAGAGAAACATAGCTCACAACTAGTGAGCACAACTCGAGCTTCACAAAGAACATATAGCCAAACATCTAGATATAACAACCTTCAAGGTATGTGCAGGATCATCATGGAAAAAACAACTTAAGTGGTGAAAAATTTAGAAAAATCAAAGTTAGACAACTTGACATAAAAATTTGAATAAGTTATCTATATTATTTCAGAAATATGTAAGAACAGAATCTATAGCAAATTGAATGTAGTTTCTAAACTACTAGTTTTATTTTTAAAAAAAATCTATTTGGTGACAATTTGAAATTTCAATGCAGTAGTACTTAAATTTCAGGGAAAAAATAAGAATTAGGTGTCTGTCTGACCACCCTAACCACAATAAAATGATAATATTTTTTATAAGATTTTATATATAAGTAGAGGACTCATGTTGGGATGTGATGCATATTTTTTTGTAATTTGTTTACAAGTAAATAATTAATTCTGATTTTTTTACTACAAGTTTAAAAAAATATAAAAAATTATATGTATGACCACCTTAACTTGGTTAAAAATTCATGAAATTCAATTTATTTTTTTAATCCTATAGTATGTGAAGCATAGAATGTGACACATGTTTCAGATTCAAAAAATGTGATACCATTTGAAAGCTATAGATGTTTTTCAATCAGCCTATCAATTAGGACTTTAGTTGTAATTCAAATAGAAAATGAATAATAATTATTTATTAAATTCAAATTAAAGCATAATTCATATTGGTGGAAAGCTGAGAATCTCCTTTAAAAACCCTTTTCATTTAATCAATTTTGGGTTAAAAAAAAGTCGTCAGCCACCTAACCTACACATACCCATCATATCACCACTTTTTGGCCCATCATGATCCTGCACATACCCTTCAACAACCATGACCAACATATTTGAACTACACGAACACATGGGAAAATACTAGAGCAACAACTGAATACGTATAATCTTCCTTTAATACAATTTTCTCAATATCCTCAACATATACAACCAACAACAACTAGTAGATATCTAGTTGACCAATTGAAATCAATGAAAACACCTTCATTCCTTTCTCTATTCTTGCAACAATCTCCCTGTTTTTCATTGATGATAACACATGATGTGAAAAACCATCAAAGACACCATATCGAATCTGAATATACTTCTCAAGATTTTTCTTTATATTTCTCCCCCTCAGAAGATCATCTTCTTCATTACCTACTTTCTCTTATTATATTTTTCTCCTTTTTCACATGCTTTCTCTCCCCCTTTGACATCAATGGCAAGGGAAAAATATATGTTCATTGAATCTTCCTTTGACATGAAAACATAATACTTAGAATGATAGCACTTGAAAAATTGCCTGCTCCCCCTATGGAGTTACCACCAAAACATTAGTCCAAATAGATAGAACCATGAATCCACCAAACTTATGCATCACCAAATGCATCTTATTTTATGAAAGGAGGGGAAATAACCCCTAACTTTTCTTGGAGATGCTCAAAATTATCTTTAGGAAGAGCCTTCGTAAATATATCTACAATCTCATCCTTTGTCAGAACATACTCAAGCTTAAATATATTCTCCATGACCTTCTCTCTCAAGAAATAATAGATCTAATAGATATATGCTTCGTCCTCTAGTGCATCGCAGGATTCTTTGAAATGTTAATTGCACTTGTATTGTCACAAAAGATAGAAATTGGATCATCATATAACACTGTGATATCTTTCAATGCTTGTTTTATCCATAGAAATTGTGTACAACAAGATGCAGTAGCAGTATACTCAGATTTAACTGTAGACAAAGAATATGAATCTTTCTACTTACTCAACCATTCCACTAATTTACATCTAAGAAAGAATACACCACTACTTGTACTCTTTATGTCATCTATACATCAAGCCCAATCTGCATCTGTATATGCACTAAGTGTAAAGTTAGTATCTTTAGGATACCATAATCCATAATCTGGAGTTCCATTCAAATATTTGAATATTATTTTAACTGTAACATGTGTTTGCTTCGTATCTTCTTGAAATCTATCCACAAGCTAGACTGCATGCATAATATTTTGTCTAGTAGTAGTCAAATATAGTAATCCATCAATCATGGATCCATACTTGTTCTAATCAGCCTTAGGTGAATCAACATATTTACCAAATTTGTATCTAGTCACCATAGGAGTACTTACTGGTTTGGAACCATCCATCCCAAATTTCTTCAACATCTCTCTTACATACTTAGAATGTGAAATGAAAAATCCTTTCTCTATTTGATTAATCTATAGCCCAAGAAAGAAATTCATCTCCCCAAACACAGATATTTCAAATTCTTTCTACATCTCTTCCACAAACATCTTGCACATCTTTTCATTTCCTCCAAAGATAATGTCATCAACATATACAACTACAATCAATAATTTTTCATTTTCAATCTTAAAGTATAAGTTATTGCTTGTTGTACCTTTGTTAAATCCTTGCTGAATCAAATACCTATTTAATATTGCATACCAAGCTCTAGGAGCTTGCTTTGGTCCATATAAAGATTTCTTCAATCTGCACGCCATATCCAATTGATCTATTAATTGAAATCCTCCTAGTTGTTCCATGTAAACTTCTTCCAACTCATCATTTAGAAATGTTGACTTGACATCCATCTAATAGAGTTTGAAATCTTTATAAGTAGCCAATGCCAAGAACATCCTAATAGCTTCCATTTTTTCTATGAGGGAAAAAGTCTCCTGAAAATCTATTCCTTCTACTTGTGAGTAGCCTTTACAAACAAGCCTCACTTTATTTCTAACAACTTCTCCATTTTTGTTCAACTTATTTCTGTAAACCCATTTTGATCCAATAACATTTTTATATGCTGATCTTGGGACTAGTTCCCAAGTCTAATTCTTCTCAATCTATAAATGTTCTTCTTTCATTGCTTCCTTCCAATGTTCATCTTTATAGGCTTCACTTACTATCTTCAGCTTAATCTCAGAGAATAAACATAAATTTACTTCACCAGTAGCTTTACTTCTAGTTAATATGCCTTTTGTCTTGTCTCCAATAATCTGATTTTTTGAATGATTCCTTTGTACATATTTCAATGTTCAAGGAGTCATTACCAAAGCATATTCTTCTCTTTCATTCTATTCATAAAATAATCTTGTTCTTCCATAATTTCTTCTATTCTTGCACAATCGTGTTCATCAGACCCATATCCATCAACATCAATAGAGTTCTTCACTATCTCATCTACCTTCACATTTGAGCTCTCTACAATATTCTCGAGTCTTTTATTGAAACATTGGTATGCATTTATTTTAGTAGAGTATTCAAGAAATACGCCTTCATCACTTCTTGCATCAAAATTACCTAAAGTTTCTTCATCTGTTTTGAAATAGTATTTGCTTCCAAATACCTTGAAATATTTAACTATAGGAATTCTTCCTTTCCATAGTTCATAAGGAGTCTTTGTACTATTTATTCTTGCTTGAACTCAATTGAACAAATAAACAATAGTATGGATAGAGTCTTTCTAGTAAAATTTCAGTAATCGGCTTCAATAATCATTGACCTAGCATCCTCTTGAATTGTTCTATTTTTCCATTCAACAACTCCATTCTACTGAGGAGTTCTCAAAGAAAATAACTATCTCTATATTCCATGCACTTCACAAAACATATTGAGCACATGGGAGGTGAATTATCCACCTTTTTTCAATCTTAAGCATTTTATCTTCAAATTCACTTCATTTTCAACCATAGCCTTGAATGCCTTGAATCTATCTAATGCATGTGATTTCTTTCTAAGAAATGTAACCCATGTATATCTAGAATAATCATCGATTAAAAGAATAAAGTACCTTTCACCAATTATATTTATCACTTTTATAGGACCACAAATATCTATATGAACTAAATCCAATACTAGTCTAGTAGTAGATTGTTCCCTTCACCTATAATTATTTCTTGCTTGCTTCCTAAACTGACAATTCTTGTAAATAGCATTAACAAGATTTGTAATTCTTGGTAAATCTCCCATGGCCTGAACAACACTAATCCTTTCCAAGTTATCAAAATTCATGTAGCACATTCTCCTATGCCATAACCAACTATCATTTATCCGAGTTATAAAGCGTTGTCCATCAACACCCTTAACTTGATAAATATTCCCTTTAAATTTCTTTTATGTAGCAATCAATGTTCTGGATCCTTTATGGATCTCACATTTCTCATCCTTAAACACAAGATCATATCCTTTTCTGCACATCTAACCAATGCTCAATAAATTATGCCTTAAACCCTTAACATAATAAACATTGTCAGTGTGATGCTTTCCATCAAAACTTGTTGAACCTATCCCACAAATTTTAGCATCGGTGTCATCTCCAAACATAACCAAGCCTCCATCATATTTCTCAAGCTTAACAAACTTACTCTTATCCCTAGTCATGTGATGTGAGCAACCACTATAAACTACACAAAAAATATTTTCTTGTTTAGCATGTAGGGTAGAAATAACCTTACCTTCATTTTTCTCCTTCTCCTTCTCCAAAGGACTTTCCTTTACCTATTTTTATAAATTAGTAGAAGTAGGTTCATCCTTAATCACCAAGAACAAGCATTCATTGTCATTTGGATCTTCATATTTTGAATCTTCATCCGAAATACTAGCATTCTCATTCGAATAGTACGCTTTGTTTATTTTCTTTCCTTTCTTTTCCTTCTCATATCTTTATTTATTCCTTTTAGCTCTTTTTGGACACTTTGCAACGTAATGACTTATTTCTCCAAAACTAAAGCATTTCAAGGAAAAATTACCTTCATACTTACCGAAGCCTTTTCTCATTCTTCTTACAAATTTAGCTTCTATTTCATCAAAGTTTTCTTCATTTGGATCTTTAGCTTTTGAGCTTTAAAATTAGTCTTTGATTTTCCTCAATTTCTTATATTCGGCTTCCTTATATCATAAGATATAAAAAATACTAATAACAGATCCTTCGTACAAGTCTTACAATCTATAGTCTACTCAATAGCACTCACCTTCTACCATAACTACCAGAAAGAGTTTTGAGAATCTTTTTTACAATCCTAGTTTCATCTATATTAGCACCAAGAGATCGCATTCCAGCCACTACCTCATCCAATCTCTGAACATAAGATTTAACATTTTCATCTTTAGACATATGTATAAGATCAAAAGTGTGTTTCCAAATTCTATAATTTTTCCTCTTTAATTCTTTCATCACCATCATGCGCTCTTTCTAAAGCATCCCAAACTTCCTTAGTTGTCTTCAAATTTTGAACCTTAATCAACTCAAAATGTACCACACTATTCTTCAAGATGAACTTCACCTTATTATTCACTTCATGTGCTCTGATCTCTTCAGGTGTACTTAGACCATTAGCAGGAGGAGTATAAGGATTCTTGTAAGCTTTCTCCACATTATCCACAATACTCTAGATATTCTTCCATCAATACTTCCTAGACACCATAATTAGTTCCATCAAACCTTAGATAATCAAAGACCATTTTTCTAACCATCCTAGACCTTCCTCAAGTGGCTAACCTCTTTACCAAGGAACCAAGCTCTGATACCAATTGTTGATTAGGACAACTAAGAGGGGGTGAATTAGTTGTCACACATTTTAACCTTTAATTCAATCACCTGAACTAATACTTAAAACAACTTAAATGACTAATCATCAAATACCCATGTAGAAACTCAAATCAAACACAATAACATAGTAACACTAGATTTACATGGAAAACCTAATAAGGGAAAAACCAAATAAGGGAAAAACCATGGTGAGGATTAACTCACACTATAGAGAATATCAAAACCGATTACAAAAAGGCTCACTACCTGAAACAAGGCTCATTACTTGAGATAAGGCTCATTGCTTGAAATAAGGACTCACTGTCCACAGGGCTACAACCTGGAGGGCTCACTACCATAGAGATACAAAGAAGACAAAGAAATTTTCTATAGAGAGACAACAATCTGAATGCAACAAAAAATTCCACCACAGTCACTTGACCAACTTGCATGAATGATAGAGTCCGCCTTATGCTCACTACATCTAGTATCTCAACATTAAGCTTCACACTGATCTGCTACACACAACTCACAAAAACTTTTTGAATAGAATCATTTTTTCATCTACTCTTTGACTTATCTTCCTTGTTTTCTCTTGTGTGATTCTCATTACTAGCTCATCCTTTATTTATACTATCTCCAGCCTTGACAAAGATAAAAGTTAGCCATCCAACTTAAAATTCAAATTATGTTAGCACCAAACATCCTAGGGTGGAATTAGAATGAGGTAAAACTAAACACACACTTCACCAGTACCCAAAAATAGATCCAACATGCTTCATTAACTTCAAAGATAGTGCTTAACACAAGTCAGCCAAACTAGTGTAAAACACATAGAAAAATTAAGCTTGAAACTTCTAGAAACCAAAAATATCTTCAATACAATTAAAACATCTTAACTTTGGAACAAAAAGTAAAAGGACTTCATCAAAGATAAATTTAGACCAGCAACCATTCTCTCAGACTTCAACCAGAACATAAAGAAATATAGTTCACAACTGGTGAACACAACTTAAACTTCACAATCAACCAACAACCAAACATCTAGATTTAACAACCTTCAACAACCATGACCAACATATATTAACTACATGAACATAGGGGCACATATCGAAGCAACAATTGAATACCTATAATCTTCCTTTAATTCAATTTTCTCAATATCCTCAACATATACAACCAACAACAACCAATAGATAACTAGTTGAGTGGTTGAAATCAATGAAAACACCTTCATTCCTTTCTCTATTCTTGCAAAATATGCATAAAAATTCCACTATGGATGGCCTTGTTGCCCATATCAATCGCTTTCTTGAACTGATCTAAAGTAAATATCGTCTAACTCCTCATTTTCTCCATCTTATTTATTTCTTCTTTTGACAAAATTGTAGGCATTGGAGACTCTATCGGGACTTCATCCCCAGGTGTGACCCATTCCTAATTAAAGGTTATTAATTCAACCACTTTTGCTTTCAATTCTGTCTTATTTTCTTGATATTTATCCATCTAACTTAAAATATTAGTGACTAACCCCTCAAATTTATCTATTTTTTGAGCTCTAGTACCTAGCCTAATATTGATGGAGGTTACTTGATAATCTATAGCTTGGATTGTATCTAGATTCTTCTTAGTTGTTTTAGTTGCCACATGTAAAATGTGAGAGCCAAATGTATCAATTGTGATATGTGACTTAAACTTGGCCTTCTTCTTTTCCTTGTACTTTACCTAACCATGCACTAATATTGCCTCTATATGGGCTTTGGGGCCTTGAAATACCAGTACCTTGGCTTTCAATTGCTTCTCCAACCATGAAGGAATTTATTTCTATTGATTAGAGGTTGTAGTGTTTAATTCATGTATCTATTTTGTGTTCTCACAACCTTTCAATGGCTCATCATCTCCATGCTTTGGACCATCTTCAACATGCTCTTCTTCCTACACTTTTTATTATTCTCATAGAGAAGGGGGATTTGCTACTCATGATTTCTCTTCATCAGAGAGCCTCATGGGGAAAATTATGCTAAACTACCTAAAGGAACAACATGAGAGTCCTAGAATCAAAAAGAGTGAATCACAAAGGTTTTCTAGAGAAATTGACGAGCTCTCAACTAGAGGAAGTCAATGTGGAATATGGATGATGGCACAGTATGTTGGCATCCTAGAGGTGTGCTAGTGTGTGGTACAGACCAAGAAGTAAGTTTATCACAAAAAAATAGTAGAGTGATGACTAGCAATATAATTATTGAGAACTTCCAAAGTAGTAGAAAATAATAGAATGTGATAAAGCTGAAATAAAGTGAAATACAAATGATAAAGAGAATAAGAGGTACAAAGGAAATGATCACAACCATGCTAGTGATGAATCCTCCAGCACATGAATGTCTTCAATACCTACATGCATAAGATATGGAGAAAGTGTTGGGGATATATAGGGGTTTTCCTCATTCAAACCCCCATTTTTGTGTTCCCACCTCCATGGACAACAAAAAAGATAGAGAGAATGAGAGAAGTAAGCAAATGTGATGTGATCAAACCAATACATGTTCTAGGAGAACTCGTATCACGAAGTGCGAGTCAAAAAAACAATCCCCAATTGAGGAGGAAAACCCATATCACAAAGTAAGGATGCAATAGATAGGGGATGCTGAATCCTAGGATGCTTGCAAGCATAAGATAAGAAAGGTATCAACTGGAAGGCTTAGAAAAAGGGATATATGCTAGAGCCAAGAGATGCAAAGAGTGTTGCGAGAATGTAAGATCTTAAAGCCATAGTAGCAAATTGTGTGGAGCTATGCAACCAAAATAATAAGAGATAAAATGCTAAAACCAAGGTTGGAAAGAAGATATACTGAAGCTAGATCCTAGATGAGCTAAAAAGATAAATTTTAAAGAGGGAAAAGAAGTTTCTTAGGTGCTTACAAGGTGTCTCTAGCCATTACCATCAACAAAACTCACTTACAAGTGGAAAAAATGCTCAGAAAAAACTATTTGAATATTGAAACATCATAGGATATTAGTGCAATGCACGAACATCTGTGTGGCATGCTAGTGTCTAGACACAACATGCTACAAAAACAAAAAGAACAAGAAAAACACAAGGTTTGATGCAAAGTTGACACACAAGGGTAGTTGCTAAAATAGGGTGTTGAGCATCTTGAGAGGGGAAAAAGGTTGATGTAGGGGCTAAAATGAACCTACATGAGTACTAAGGGAGTGAAAACTAAAGTGGCTATAAAAATGTATGTGAAATTGCACATGGTGCAATTTTATGACATTAAATTTTTCCACCACTTTAGTGGGCATATGAATCTACACTAATATGCATGCTAAAGGAAATCTACTAAACATAAATAAAATCATGATGTCAAAAGGATACTGTAGAGGAAGTAGATAAATATTTGAACCAAAGAAGAATACCCCCAAGCTGAAGACCTAAAAAAAAGAATCATTAGAAATGAAAGAATTCCACAACTCAACAATGTTAGAACATAAACACACATACAAACATGCACCTAACTAAGTAGCAAGATTTGAGGTAGTAAAGTGAAAGAGACCTTGATGTAAAAGGTTGTCTCAGTACTATACATCATCCCCAAATGAAAAACACTAGCACATAGAATAATTCTAAAATGAAGAGAAGAATGTAAGGATCAATCGCTTCAATGGAAGAATGCACCCAAAATTAAGGGAAGCAACCAATATTGAATAGAGAAAGAGTATATAATCAAGATGAAAAAGATGCAAACCTTCAATCTAGTGTACACAATTGAGAAGAGAAGAAAGTGAAGAATTTAAGAGAGACAAAGGAATCAAAATTCCAAGAGAGATGGCTCCATAGGTACTCTCTCCTAAGGAGGTTCAAACAAATGACTTTGTAGCTCTATGAAACTATGAAGTTGCATAAAGTACATTGAATCCCTACAGACCAACTATGGATAGATCCCATAGGATGAAAGCATATCATAGTCTTTCAAACCTACAAGAAGGTAACCCCCAAGTTCTCTCTCATGAAGGAAGCCCAATGAAGTAAGTACCTTATAGGTCGACAGACCTACAAGGAGGTAGCCCCCAAGATCTCTCACATGAAGGAAGTTGAGATATATAAGTGCCTCATAGGCCTACAAATGTGCAAGGAGGTGTCCCCCAAGATCTATCACATGGGGAAAACCCAAAGAAGTAAGCACCTTATAGGTCCATAGACCTGCAAGGAGGCATCCCCCAAGATCTATCACATGAGGGAAACCGACAAAAGTAAGTGCCTTATAGACTTGTAGACCTACAAGGAGGTTTCCCCCAAGATCTCTCACATGAGGGAAACCCAAAGAAGTAAGCACCTTACATGCCTATAGAACTACAAGGAGGAATCCCCCAAGATCTCTCACATGAAGGAAACCCAAAGAGGTAAGTTCCTTACAGGCTTATAGACCCGTCAGGAGGCGTCCACAAAGATTTATCACATGGAGGAAACCCAGATGTAAGGGGACTCCACAAAGTTGGAAAGCAACCTCACAGGCTCACCTGTAAGGCAACATATTAATCCACAAATGAAACATGTTAGAAAAAAAAGCAACTACATAGGTAAGCAAGCATACAATCAAAAAATTGCAAGGTTTTCAAAGGGGTTCCTCAGGAATCCTTCAAAAGAAGAGGGGTCCACTCAAGCGATGCACAATTGAAAGAAGAGAGGGGGTCCTTAAAAGGATGCACATCTCCAAAATGAATTATCAATGTCCCCAACATGTAGGGGAGGAGAACCATGCAAGATACTTAGAACATATAGGACAGAGGGAGACCCTGATATCACTTATCATTTTAAAGAGAGGAATGTGCATTATCAAATAAATGAGTGATGGAACTTGAATCAAGGAGTTGTATTCTATCCTTCAAGGCCTTACATTCACTAGTGGAATGGCCAAGCACTTGATGGTATGCACAAAAAGAATTTTTTTCTTCATCATGCTCATGAAATTTCTTACATGTAGGAGGAGGAAGAGTAATCAAGTGAGCTTTTATAAGCCTCAACAACATATGCTCTTTCTCAAAAAAAGGATGAGGAGTAGGAATCAATCCTTTCTCTTGTGGAGTAAAGTTTGACTGCTCACAAGAAGAAGATAAGAAGATAAAAGAAAAAGGAGGATGGACTAATCCACAAGAATGAGGTTGAGCAGACATCATGTCAACATTCAACCATGGCTTCCATTTATATTGTTCATTTGAGAAACCAAGCCCCAAATTATGATTATGGGGTGAAAATTATATAGGGATCTAAATTCCTTATTTGTTATGCCCATATCCTTTATGTCCATAGCCATATTTAGAGACAAGCTTAAAGCCAGGGCCATAATGTGTTTGCAAATCTTGAGAAGGAGGGGGATCTTCATAGAGAGCATTGTTCCAGCAATGGGGGTTATGCTCCTCTATGGGATTGCCATCATCCTTATTAATAGGACTTCCAACATTATCTTGTTTAGTAGAAGCATAATCATCTTCCTCAAAAGGAGGATCAACACTAATAATATTACAATTTATGCTCACACTACCCCACGATACAGAAGAATAATCATCTTTGATAGCAAGTGTGGATGATTTTTTCAGAAGGTTTAAGTGGATCAAGTCAACTTTATGTTACCTAATGAAAGGGTTTGTAAAGTCTAAGGAACCCCAATCATCACCAAGACATGCATTCTCTTGAGAAGTAGAACTAGTAGACTTCAAATTTCTTTCTTTAGAAGGATCTTCTTCAGGGACATCTATCTCAAGAGTATCCTTTGTAGTAGGTATTGCTAGAGTAAACATCAACACATTAGAAGACAATGAAGGAATATGGGTAGGAACAATTGAAACCTAACCGATAGCTTCCATCTCCCATAAGTGCATAGCCTCGAGGTCAACCCTAACTATGACTACTTTATTATTATAAATGAAATTAATAGACTTATGTAAGGTAGATGGGATTGCACCCATAGCATGAATCCATGACCTACCAAGGAGAAGATTATATGGTAACTTTTCTAACATAACATATACAAGGGTGGGTATGGTAATGGGTACCAATCTCAAAGGCAAGACTATCATACCTAGGGCTTGTCGACTGACATTATCAAACCCACGAATTTCAACAGAAGAAGTATTAAGAGAAGATGAAACAACATTAATCTTAGGTAATAGATCAATGCTACATATATTGAGTGTTGAACCGACATCAACAAGAGTACATCTAATGTCGATGTTATTAATGTTAACTATAATCATCAAAGGATCTACTTGTTTCTGTACATCTAGGGGTAGAAGTTCCTATGGATAGAATGTAATATTTAGCATATCCACACGAATATGAGACATCAATGCATTAAAATATATTGGCATAAAATAGGTAGGCAAGAAAATCTTCTGCAAGGCTTCCTGAAGCATACCTTGGTAAACTGGAGTAGAATGAAGCAAGTCCCATAGTGAGATCTTAGCTGGAGTAACTCAAAGTTTCTCAACAAGATTGTAATCACTGGGTGCTTTGGTTATAGGTTTAGTAAATTGAAGAAGACTTGGTTTTCTATTCATTCTATTCTCATAAGTATGGGCTACTACTCTATAAGAGGGATCCATAGAAATATCAAGAGAATCACTATCAAATGGAACACTATCGGGTATGTGTAGGATCATCATGGAAAAAAAAGGCCCTTAAGTGGCAAAAAACTCAGAAAAATCAGAGTTAGGCAACTTGACTTAAAAATTTGAATAAGTTATCTATATTATTTCAAAAATATGTAAAAATAGAATCTGTAGCAAATTGAATGTAGTTTCTAAACTACTAGGTTTTTTTTTAAATCTATTTGGTGAAAATTTGAAATTTCAATGTAGTGGAACTTAAATTTTAGGGAAAAAATAAGAAGTGGGTGTCTGTCTAACCAACCTAATCACAATAAAATGATAATATTTTTTTTATAAAATTTTAGATATAAGTATAGGACTCATGTCCCGATGTGATGCATTTTTTATAATTTTTCAAAGTAAATAATTAATTATGATTTTTTATTACAAATTTCTAAAAATATAAAAAATAGTATGTCTAACCACCTTAACTTGGTCAAAACTTCATGAAATTCAAGTTTTCTTTTTTTAATTCTATAGTATGCAAAGCATAGAATGTGATGCATGTTTTGGATTCAAAAAATTTGATACCATTTGAAAGTTATAGATGTTTTTCAATCAGCCTATCAATCAGGACTATAGTCATAATTTGAATAGAAAATGAATAATAATTACTTATTAAATTCAAAGTAAAGCATAATTTATATTATTAGAAAGCTGAGAATCTCCTTTAAAAACTCTTTTCATTTCATCAATTTTTTGTAAAAAAATAGTCGTCAGCCACATACCCATCATATTGCCACTTTTTGGCCCATCATGATCCTGCACATACCCTATCAATAGAAAAAATCCCTTTGGGAGGACTAGATGGAGACACATAAATGACTGGTCTCTTAGGCTTTTGAGGGGTAGTAGAGACATACATAACATTTATAGATTCATCACAACTAGTAAAATGATTATTTGAAGAAATATTCTCAACATCGATTAAGGGAGGATTAGATGTGGAAGGAGGTTCATCGTTCATTAATGCATTGTCTCTAGAAGAGAGTGCATTGGAATGAAAAGTAGATTCATCATTCACAAATGCATCATCTCTTGAAGAGAGTGCATTGGAATGAATAGAAGGTAGAGTAATGTTAAGAAAGGTATCAATGATTTCATCTTTTTGCAACAAGATGTCCTTCAAGGCAAGAGGAATCTCAGTAGAAGGATCAAAGATACAAAGTGACATGGGAAAAGCCAAGTCACTATCACATGCTTGAAATGGAATATCATTAAAATTTTGAATAAAATTATATATTGAGCTAATAAAAGAAGATACTAAATTCATTTTGGGGTGATAGAACTAAGAAAAACCAAAAATATAGATTTTTAGATTTTTTGGTATTTTCTAGGTTCTAGTAATTTTCATTTTTAGAGGTCTTCGAAGTAGAATTTGGGGTTGAAACTTGCATTAGTCCCTAAAAATGGGTTGCCAAAGGAACGCTTATTTAGGGACTGAACTAGTCCTCTTGGAGACTTTTCCAATGTTGTATTAAATGGTTCTGAATTTTGAGCACCAAGTCAAAAGTTATGACCCCACCAAGTTAGGGTAAATAAATTCCTATTTTTTTTTTAAATACTATCTTCACATCAAGTTCACCAAAATTTAGAGAAGGGGGATTCACCACTCACAATTTATCTTCATTTAGAGAGCCTCATAGGGTGAACTTCCCTAAACTACCTCAAGGAACAACGCGAGAGTTCTAGAATCAAAAAGAGGGAATGACAAAGGTTTTCTAGACAAATTGATGAGCTCTCATCTAGAAGATGTCAATGTGGAATACGGATGATAACACAACACACTGGCATCCTAGAGGTACACTAGCATCTCATACAGACTAGGCACTTAGTTTATCATAGAAGAAATGTAGAGTAACTACTAGCAATCTAATTACTAAGAACCTCAAAAACACTGGAAACTAATAGAGTGTGATAAAGCTGAAATAAAGTGAAATAGAAATGATAAAGAGAATAAGAGATAGAAAGGAAATTCTGACAACCACACAAGTGATGAAGCCTCCAACATGTGAATGTCTTCAGTACCTGCATGTGTAAGATCTAGAGAAAGTGTTGGAGCTGTATAGGGGTTTTCCTCAATCAAAACCCTATTTTGGTGCTCCTACCTCCATGGACAACCAAAAAGATATAGTGAGAGAAGTAAGAAAATGTGATGTGATAAAAACACTCCCCACTTGAGGAGGAGAACCTGTATCATGAAGTGCAAGTGACAAAAGCAATCTTCTGCTTGAGGAGGAAAACCCCTATCACAAAGTAAGGATGCAATAGATAGGGGATGAAAAATCCTAGGATGGTCGCAAGCATAAGATAATAAAAGTATCAACTGCAAGGCTTAAAAAGGAAGGATAGTTGTGAGAGCCAGGAGCTGAAAAGAGTGTTGTGAGAATGTGAGAGATTGAATCCACTATAGCAAGTTGTGTGGAGTTGTGCAAGCAAAATAACAAGAGAGAAAATGCTAGACCCAAGGCTAGAAAGAAGCTAGAGTGAAGCTAGAGCCCAAATGAGTTGAAAAGATGACTTTTAAAGAGGGAAAAGAAGCTTATTGGGTAGTAACAAGGCATCCCTAGTCATTACCACCAATAAAACTTGCTGAAAATTGGAAAGCCTGCTCGAAAATAACTATTTGAATGTTGAAATGTTGTAGGATGTGAGCATGACACATGGATGTCTGCATGGATTGCTAGTGTCCAAACACATCATGCTAAAAAACAAGACAAACAGGAAAAGCACAAGGTTTGATGCAAAGATGACATGTGAGGGTAGCTGCTAAAAAGGGGTGATGAGCATCTTGATAGGGGAAAAATGTTGATGCAAGGGCTAAAATGAGCCTACACAAGTACTAAGGGAGTGAACACTAAATCAAGTACATAAATGTATGTGAAATTGCAAGGGGTGCAATTTTATGTCATTACAATTCTTTACCATGCTCACCTTTTATTTCTTGAGCGGATTCAATAGTTCTTTCACTGAGGTTTTCCTCTTCCTCATTCTTTCTAATATCTTCTTGTTTTTCCAAGTGAATTTCCTCACTACATTGATCCTTACCATGATCTATTTCCTAGTATTCTTCTTCATTTTTCTCATCCTCATGTTCTTCATTGTATCTGAAGTTCTCATCAAAAGTCTTGATCAAATCTCCCTCCTTTAGGGTTTTTTTCCTTCATTGTCTGAAAGCTCCTCATTTGGGTCAATAATTCTCAATCTCTCATTTATATGCTCATAATAATCATATAGATCCAATTTTGCAAAATACTCAACTACACTAAAAACTTTCTCAAGCTATTCTTTACCTTTCTTTTGTATTTATTTCCATCTCTTTTTGGTAGCTACCATCTTGGGCAACTCAATAAGAGAGGAAGGAGATGGTAGAGAAGAAATTAGTTGAGTCATTATGAGCTTAGCCTCTAGAGACAAAAAAGTATCAGAAAACCCTTGATGCATATTTTGCAAATAGGCAACAAAGCACTCAAGAAAAGTGGTTGGTATCAGAGGGGTAGTAGGGATAGTAGGTGGCAAAGTCGAGAAGATAGGCTATGAAACTGAGAGTGAAGAGGAGGATGGGGAAAATGAGGCCAATGAGGAAGAATCAATCATAACCACAAAGGTGGTTAGAGTGGCAGAGGTGAGGTGAACTAAGATGTCCACAGTAGATGAAGATGAAATGGAAAGCGGAGGTAGAGTGGACGTAGATGGCAACAGTGTAGTGGATGGTAGAGGTGATTGTGGTTTTGGATCATCTTTTGGTGGAGGGGGATCTTCTTCTATTTTTCCCATCTTAGGAACAAAGGTTCCTATCTTCTTGGTCTTTGTTGAAGGTCTTCGTCCCTCTATATTCTCCTTTGTATAAACCCATTGTTTTTTCTTAGTTTGTCTTTCTACTACCTCTTTCCTCTTCCTTGATCGAGTGATTGGATGAGATTTTGGTGCTTCACTTGAATAACTAGCCTCATCCTCACTTTTAGTTTTTCTTTCTAGATTTTTTCTTCTTCCCATTCTCCATAGGTGAGTTTGAAACCCTATTGCTCCAATTAAGCTATATTATCATTTAACCATTTCTTTGTTCATTAGGTTACTAGGTGCATGATCATGTCCAAATCTATTATCTCCTCCTCTACCCAATTAGTAACCAATAGAGGGGCGTTGGAAATGACCTTAAATGCATTTTCATTAAGAGTGTTTTCATCCTCCACCACCTAGTCTGAGACAACATATAAGTCGAGAGTTGTTATGAATTTGGTTGTCATTCATATATATATCCTATTTTGAACCTCACAATTGTCATCATAATTTTTCCAAAAGTCATCAATATGTGCCTTATGAGTGTGTTTTCAATAAACCTATTTTTTCAATTTTCCCCTTGGATATATGCTCCCTCACATAGTGTGCAAAACCAAGTCATATTCTCAAATCTCTTTCTCTAAATTCTTTGTGTATGGAGTAGTAGGACACAAGTATAATCCTTGACCAAAAGTAATAGGGTAGAGAAATCCTGCACAAAATTTCTATTGTAGCAAAAGATGTGAGGTCTATAATTTTCGCATGAGTTCTAATAGTATTATCCTATCATTTGGATATATGAGAATATGGTATGGAGCTCCCAAAAAACCTTTAATTCTCTAGTAAGTGAACTTCGAGAACTAGTTGAACTAGTAACCAAAGTTCTTAGTAAATTCCTTAGCACAATGTGACAATCTCTTCCCAATATCATTAGATAATGATTGAAGAACATGCATGATGAAGGCATCATTCACCCGCCTATGGTTTTTCTTGAAATTCCTATATTACACTTGTGAATAGTAGTCATAAACAATAGTCTAACGTTTTCTTGTTCCAAGATCACCTATGCACGTTATCCCCTTATATGGAAAATTCACTGCCAGCAAGTAGACAATGTAGGAAGTCATATAAAACTCCCGATTCTTCTTCACTATGACAAAATGAGGATGAATATTCTCACTTATCATCTTGGCCCAATGAAACTTTGTGTCTCCTCTTAAAATTTCCTCTATAAAGTACCACATCCAATCTTCAAAGATGGAGGAGATCGGAGGTCCCATTACTCTACTGAAGAGCATTACTAGATCATTGAATTCCTCTATGAAGTCACTTTGATAAATATTTTTAGGAAACTTACCTCCACTAGGAAGGGAATCAAGCATCCATTACTAATTTATTTTTTTCATACATTCCATAGAATTTACTTTCCATACATTACTAGCATACTCCTCACAATATTTCATCCTATCAAATGAAGGAATCCCAAAAGTTCATCTAATTAACATGGTTGTTAGGTTAGCAATCACTCATCCTTTAGAAGTCACTATTTTCCTTGAGTCTCTATGATAGTATTCACGGAACCCAAAGACCAACTCTAGACTAATTAGAGATAGAGGGAAATCTATTTCCCATGCAATGCCACTTTTCTTAAGCTTCTATAGAGTCTAAGTTAATTTTTTTTAAACTTGGTGAGTGTCACTCAATTTAGAGGGTTAACAAACTGAAAAGTCCACTTGAAACTACTTAAGACTACATTAAATTATCAACCAAGGTGAGTAAGCTTATGATGGTCCAGAGAGATATATGCCTTCATGGACTCAAATTATCTAAACTAACCTACTAAACTTATTCTAGTTGCTAGAAATTTAGTAAAACTATAAAAAAGTAAAAGGAAAACTAACCCTTAATTGCTACAAGTACCTACAGTAAAGTTTGTAACTGAACTATTATAGCAAAATGATACTTTGAAAATTGAAAGCCTGATTAAGATTACTAATACATCTAAACTATCCTCTGGAGTATTATTAATATATGTTCAATTCATTTTCCTAAGAATTCACTTGTAATAAGTAATAAATGAAATCTTAACTATCTTACATATAATTCATGAACAATAGTAAACTAATATTAACTATCAGTAGAAATGAATAACTAAAAGATGAAGTGGAGAAGAATACCTAGATTGGCCTGCTCATGTAATTGTTCCCACTTAACTGAGCACAATCTAACTAATAGATCTCATGCATCTCAGGAATTGATCTTCATTTATTGCATAAGGTAAGGATTACAAAAAATCTTACAAAGTGGATTTAACCATTCTATAGATTCATGTTCAACTAGAAAAATAATAGATAGCACAAACTAAGAACAACCAACTAACTAAACTACAAAGTCAACCATCAATTATATAAAAACTCAGAGAGTCTTTATTGAAAAAAACTCAAACTGAAATCATTAATTCCACTTCATGATATCTAGAGCGTGGATTCAATATCTAAACTTATTCAATCTATAACTAAAAAAGAGAGAATCCTAAAGAACCAGAACTCTGTCAAAATAGATTACATTCAATCATACATCCATCTATCAAATTTCCATATTAAAAAGATACCTTCTTCAGCGTTTATTAACTATTATGATAACGTACTTCTATCTTTATGAATTCCTTCAACCAATAACCACCATGTTCAACTATTTCTATAGCATCCCTTGTTCTCGTATTCAATGCTCCTTTTGCTACGGGTTCAACCCACAATGCTTGTACATCATGGTTCCTCTTTTTGCTACAAACAAGTTAGTTTCACAAAATACATACACAAGGACAACCATTAGAATTAAACACAACTTTCCATCAACATTTTCATGCACATATTCATATAAACCACTTAATGCTAAAATATTAAACCATAAGTCCATCACCATGCTTTTAAGTCTTAGGTTTATATAATGGAAACAAAAAGGATAATATAATATGGAATATTGTTAGGAAGTAAGTTCGAAAGTATCTTAATTTCTAATAAAACAATAAAAAAAAACTATTATCTGGAGCTATCATTTCCCCCAACTTAACATTTTACTTGTCCCTAAGCAAAATACTAAGGGTTCTGATTATATTGTAGAAAAAATTACCTTAGGTCCATGATTGTACTAGCACCTTGATCCCACAATGGATAAAAACCTTGGTATACTAAGAGCCTCCTCATTTTGATAGCTTCTTCCATTTCACATTCATCGCCTTTGTTTCCAGTCCAATGTGGAATTGGAAAAAGAAGAATAGGTGGTTGAAATGTAAGGGGTATCTAATGAACTCCATTGTTAATACTAGTTTCCATGTATTTTTGGACCCTCTAGAACATATCAGTAAAGTTGTGCACTAAATGTGGCTCCTTCTTCTATAATTCAGGGGTTAGTTCATTCCATCAATTTTGCACATACTTATAGCACTATTGTATAATTCTCACAACTAGCATTTTCATCCACTCATAGTCTTATTTTTGAGTTTTTGTTACCTTATTTCACTAATAGCTCAATTAGGTAGAGCTTTTGTGATTTTCAAATGAAGAATAAAGTACATTTTTATTTCTACTACATTACATTCATTTGCATAAACAAAATCAGGAGATTACATTACTAGATTGCATTCATGCATATGCATATAATATAGGAGAAAGTACAAAATCTTTGCAAGAAAAGTAATCTTTATCGATAGTATAAATGCATAAGGTCTCACACAAGCCATGAGACTAACTATTTTAATACAAATGAAATAAATCATTATACATTTATAGATATTAACATAAATGAATGCACATATAGGGAAGGACCTGTCATTGCCTGAATGACTAGTCTCAGTTGAGTTGCCCTACATCTTTGCTAGTCTTTTGTTTGTCTTGCAATGAGCTTTATCCTCCTTGTTGCTCCTAGTTTCCTGCATCTGAGAGAAGAAGTTTTGCTAGAGCAATGAGGGATCCTTAATCCATATATGCACATAGCTCTATAAACATACAATCTGACCCTTATATGCATTATAATAGTCAAGCATATCATAAACATCCTAGAAAGTATCAAGAATGATAAAACATATATGTCGTATGCACATATTTTTCTAACATGTTTTCTTCCTATGTAGGTATAGGAAAACTAATGTTTCTTTTACTTCATCTGATTAGAACACATGGGATAAATGTGGCTCTCACAAGGGTTGAGCCCAACATGCTATCATTTTGTTTCTTGACAAGATATGTTGTTATGTCTTCCATGACATTGTGATTCAATCATGGATGAATCCATCAATCATAGCAGTGAAGTTGATGAATTCAAATTCATTGGCATTAACAATAAATTGATGCCCAATGGAATCACACTGTCCTGAAAGACTAAAAAATGGTACTCATCAAATATAGTGACATATACTTGCTCAAACTAATCATAAAGGATGTATACAATATCAATATATTAAAACATATTACAAATTACAACATGCAACCAAGGAAAGGTTTACGACAGTTAATGCTTTGAAATAATAGTTAATGGAATCAATAAGCAAGAAAGGTGCAATATTATATTGCATTTATCATACATGTGTTATAAAGCTACAAGGCAGACAACAGTCAATTGCAAGGATGACATTGGCATCAAGTATGCATAAGTTCATGAACAAACCCTGCCTCATCCAATATTATACTTGTAGATTGGAT
The DNA here is from genome assembly GCA_007258455.2 of Sequoia sempervirens. Classification (NCBI taxonomy): domain Eukaryota; kingdom Viridiplantae; phylum Streptophyta; class Pinopsida; order Cupressales; family Cupressaceae; genus Sequoia; species Sequoia sempervirens. The sequence continues at coordinate 45,083,348 of VDFB02353493.1, forward strand.
AATTATTAGTCATAGTTAGCTACTTTGAGGATCCCATAAAGACTTACAACCACAATAAGGAGGCTAGAAATGAGGATCTAAAAGTGCATATGGATCTATCCAAGTACTAATTTACCTGTTTAAAAGGTCTAATTGTGACCATGTTACTAAATGCATGATAGTGAACATGGAGATGGCTTCAAAAGGGTATGATTGAAATAGTACAGTCATTGGGACATGAAAAATCAATAATCAATGGGATTAATAAAGGACATAGTCACAAATTTATGACTGAGATGAGGATAGTGAAATTTACTCCTTTGAAGGATGAACATAAGGAAAATCCAAAAAAATGTGTTAAGAGATAGATCCATACCCTTTTGATAAGAATTTTTTTTGAATGCATGAGTACTTGTAGTAGTGACATTGAGGAAACAAGCGTATCCTATAAATGAAACCTTTTCAAAATGGATTTGGTACTTGTACTATTCCAGCATTCCATTGAACTTGGAAATTGAAATAAAATCTAGGATTCAAGAGTATTTAAATAGCTATTGAGTGGAAAGTCACAATCCTAATGCACAAAGTTGTTCACAAAGATGACATGTAAAAAAATGAATACCTTGAATATTAATATCATTGAGCACTTTTTCCTTCTCATTATCTACTTTCTTGTGTGAATCCTTTATGGTGATTGATTAAATTACTTGTGAAACTTGTTTTTTCCTAGTATTTATGTCTCACTGAAAGAACCTTGTTGTGGGATAGTATATTATTACAGGTTATAAGTTATATGTTAGATGTGAAGATTTTAGTTGTGAGATACTCTTTTCCTTCTAAGAATTCATATCAAAACCTTCTTATAAAGTACTTATGTGAGTAATATACAAAAAATGAGTTGTGTGAGCTTTTTCTCAGCTATTAATTGAACTATGTGATCAAGCTATATTTTCAAGTCTCATATAGTCAATTTGGTGTATCACCGTAGAGATAGTATTTTCTAGCTTTCATTTTAAGCATTACCTTCTCCCTTTTCCTCTCCAAAATTAGTAGTTAGGGTGATAACCAGCTAGTAGCTAGCCTTATCTAGAGATTCACTCCATTTTTAGGTGACCCACAACCTAGGAGTGATTCAATGTTTCTCTAGAGTGCTAATTTCTTCAACTTAGCTAGGGTGCATCTTTAGAATATAACAGTTTCATTATTTTCATACCAACTCCTTTATTCCCAAGAAGTCTCATACACTCATTAATAATTATCTTTGAATCCTTAGCCTCCCTTGTCACTACAAGTTCAATAGTTTTCTCTTTTTCATCATATTCTTCCATGATTTCTCCTCTAAGATGTTCATTTCTGTAGTAAGAGGAAAACTCTTTGACTTGAAAATCCCCAACAAACATTAAGGGATTCCATTTTGTTTCATCAAAAATCACATAATTGTGCAGATAAAACTCACACAATTAATCTTGGTCCTCTATTGTGGAAGCCTTAAATTTTTAAGAAACTCATTTAGTTGACTCATAACAACTGATTGTTTACTAACCAATCTATTAAACTAAAAGAACAAGTACCTATCCTATAGAATTAATGCATAAGTTCTAGGTGGAGGCCTGCATTTAACAATTTGTGCAGCTTTATCTGCAACTTCTTCCAATTAGACTGCCAACTTATTTAATTCCATTTCCTTCTTTTCCAATTCCTATGTATGTTGACCGCTTTGAAATTGATTTTGGCATTGACATCAAGGGTTATTTTTGGCATTTACAGTAATTGCATGTACTCAAGTATTTTGCATATGGAATACATGGTTAGTTTGGTTCAACACTTATTTAGGTGATACTCACATTCAGGTGATATATTTTTGGTAATATGGCATTTGTGTTGATATATTCAAGCATATTGGCATTGGTCTGTGTATTTACTTAGGTATCATTAAGCACATATTTTATTAAAACATCACAAGGCATTATGGTGCTTGATTTAGTGGACCAACATACATTGTTATGCATCATGAAGGTTGATTAATTTAAGGTGATCATGCAAAGTCATGTGATAGTCGACACACATTATTTGGTGATAATAATATCACTCATTCAACAGTAACATATATATGGTTTTTATGTTTTTGAAGAAAAAAATGCAAGAAAAGGCTGACATAATAATTGGGAGACACAAGGTCATTATATCAATATTATTTGTGACCTAATAGTTTTCACATATTGTAAATACAAGATATGGTATCCGTTGCCACTTAGGGTTTTTGATGCTTGAAGAAGGATGAAGACTATGGTAGTTTGATGGATGATTCTATAGGAAAATAGTTTGGTCGTTATACAAACAGTTAGAGGTTTCAATGGAAAGCTTATTGGTAACTCATTTCCTTATTTGTTGTGGTATTTCATTTATCTAGAAATGGTATCCATGTTGAATTTTTGGTGTAAGATACAAAGGGTAAAATGTCTATTATTTTATTTATGCATTACCATGTATAGCATTTGAATTACCCTATTTCTCAAGAGCACGAGATCAAACTATGGTTTGTTTATTTGAGTCAACACAAGGGGCTTGGGTTTTTGTTAAAGACCTTTCGCAAGCCATGCATATAGTATGGTTTTATTATTATGTGTATACACATATAGTGTATTGTGTGTTGACATTATACTCAAGTCTCATTGTTGAGTTAGTTTGTATGTGGTGTTAACTATATGGGGTTGTATTGTGTTTATTGTGTCACCCTTTTAAATATAGTTTCAAAACTAGATTAACCTGTGTTAAAAGATAGCCACATCTAGTGGCTCAGATAGGAAGTTATATTATCAGTTTGAAAGTTTCATTGTGGACAGATGGTAGCTTGATATGGAACTTAGATTGGTTTTTTAAATAGTGATTTCACACTATTATGAGTTGGGTGCTTTGATAAAGTTATTATGATGAATGTTTAAATAGAATTTTGTAAAGAAGTTTCGCAAGCAATGTGCAAAATAATGGATTGTATGAACTAATATATTTCATATATTAAAGATTCTAGGTAAATGAGTCTTTAGGATATGAAAATGTGTTTTTTTGGGAAGTGAAAATACTTTTTAGTGAAACAAAGAGATCCTCTATAATTGATTATTTCAGAAATGTTATATGAAGTTGTAAATGGTCATGCCAATGATACAATATGATCATTTCCAGTGAGGCATCTTGTAACCAGTGAGATTTTGTAGCTAGTGATCCTTTGCTAGTGAGGCATTTGTAGCCAGTGAGGCTTTTCCCAATAAGGCATTTTATTGAGTGGATTTTCATCCCTATGAGGGTTTTCCACTCATGAAAAATATTTTGTTATGACTCTTTTGTGGATAGCTTTTTTGTTCTTGTTATTTCCTATATTTACATTGCATCATTTGAGTTTATATGCTATTTGAGAATCTAAATTTAGTTCACATTCTAATCATAATATTGAAATTAAACATTCACTATTTTCAAAGAGAATAAGTTATTTCCTCTCAACGTCTTTCATACTCCAACAGTGTCTATCTCTCCTTTTCTTTCTTCCATTTTTCTTTTTCTCTTTCAATCTCATTAGTTAAACTCCACAATTGGTAACCTAGAGAAAAAGTTGTGTGATAACCAAGAGCCTTAAGAGGAGGGGGTTTTCACTTGGAATAGAAATTTCCTTATCCCCTATCTTAGTATCAACTAGTTGTGCCAGTAAATCCAAGTTTGCACCATGACCATATAATTTCAATTTTTTCATTTCAATTTTTTCTCCATCTCCTTCATTTTAACTTCCCTTTCTTTGTCCTTCTACTCGTAGTTTTTCACTAGCTCCTCTAGGTGTTTAATTCTTTCCATTGCTTCCTGGAGTTCTTTCTTTACATTCCTTTCTTCAAGATAAGGTTCTGCTCTACCTTCAAATTGTTCATTTCCTCCTTCATATTCACCATATGTGAGGCTACCTTGAGCTTTTGTCCTCAATTTCTTTGCAATAAATGGATCCTCTAAATCAGAATTAGAAGACATTATCATATACCTTCTCTTTTTCACAGGTGCATTCATATCACTAGGGATATTGCCTCCTAGGTCAAAATCAATCTCCACAACTATGACATTTCCTACTGTTGTTTTTCCTAGAACTATTCTCTATTCACATCTTCTCCTACAGGTTCCCCTGTACCTTCCTTTGCAATATGTTACTACCTAATTCTACCAGAATGTTTGGGTGTAAGTATCTCTACTCTAGCTTTCTTCTTCTCCTTTTTAACACCCTTTCTCTTTTCCTAAACAACCCTCTTCCCTTTTGGATCCTCTTTTTTTGGTTTAGAGGGTGTGGAAGTAGTGGACACACCACTACTTTTAGACTTTTGTGGCCTTGAAGAAGAAGGCAATTCTTCATTTTTAGATGGCTCTAATTCTAGTTATTTTGGTTTTGCATTTTTTCTTTGGCTATGGGTAGGTGAGGCCATAGGTGAATTAGGAAGGTTTCCTCTTCCAAGCTCATTCTGGGGTTCATCTTGAATTTCTATATTTCCCATCATTACTAGCAAACTGTTGATATCATTACACTCCTCAACTCTAAAATCTTCTCACATTACTTGTGGGTACTAAATCCTCAACCTTCTTTTTATTAGTAGAGTAACCAAACAATTTTGGGAAAGAGAAGTATTATATTTTCTTCTTTGATACTCCAAAGCCATCCTTTTGAACGGGTGATATAGGAAATTGGGTAAATTAACTATCTTGCCATGCCTAAGATGGCTTAATAACTTGAAATGGATAGTATACAACAGATTTTTTCTCCCATCACATGTAATATATCTGACAATACAAGAAGCACACCTTGCCCATGTAACCAATGGAGAGACATTATTTTCCTACCTTGTGATGAGGAATCCAATTCCTCTCCTCTTATGCAGAATTCCTCCAAAGTAGCAACTACATCAAATTGAGCTAGAAATTTTGATCTCATCCTTGGCAATCTAGTTACTTGAGGAATGGTGGTCTTTGAAGCATCCACAAAAATTCCCTTTACCATAGCTTTGTCACACTCAAGAGTTTCTATAAATATCCTCATTAAATCATCACTAAAATCTATCAACTTTAGGAAATAATCAAGACCCTTGTGAATATACAGAGGACAACTGCATCCTCCAAAATCTGTTGATGAGCTGTTAACTCTCTCCTTATGACATCTCCTCCCATCTTAGTTCTCTACACTGCTCAGTATAGAAAATCAACTCACGAGCCCAACTCAATCACCACCTACCACCTTCAACTTCACTTATGACTTCAAAAACCTCAATTTCCAAATGTATACTTTCTACCACACCAAACTATAACTATAAACCCCTCTTCAAATTTAGCTCTAATAGAAACCAAATTAAGGCTCTTTCAAATTGAATAGGGTTTCAAGTTTTTAAGAATTATAAAAATGGCAGTGGGTGGAAATAGCAATAAAGACATAACTCAAGGATTTGTATGTCATAATTACATTATTTCAATTTAGGGTGTCCAATTCAAAAAATGTGATGAAAAGATAGTTTAAGAATACCCCCAACTTAAGATGTGAAGTTACCTCACTTCATAGTCATGATTTGGAGGTGAAATAAATGTGAGTTGATGGAATTAAATAATTTAATAATTCACATGCATGGAAATAAAATAAAAAGTGCATAAAAGTTTACATAAATATTACATAATCAAAATAGGTTACCTTAAGTACCTTCATGTGAAAATAACAACTGATGGGATGTGAAAATTGAAAGAATATATGTTGTGATGGATTTGATGGGACAAATATTAAATGCGAGGTAATAAGTATCTTGGATGGTGAGTGGATGATGGGATGTATGAAAGGTTGGAAATGTATGCAAGTAATAAAATAATTATGCCACAAGATTTAGGATAAATAAGTTGAAATAATGGAAATGAATGTTGATAACCTTGCAATAAATATGGCATCAAATGAATAAAATATTCTTTCCAGTCTCATGAACTTTGCTATGATCTCCTATAATGTTAGGTCCCAAGCAGAATATAGGTAATGCAAAGCTACAAGTCCCTACGGTATCGGGTCCCTTATGAATGTGGTTAACAGGTCCCATGTAAAGATAGTTGAAGTATTATCATAACTGTGTAGTGTGTGCATGTGGTAAATCATTGAAAATTAGGTCTAGGTAACTTTAGGGGCTTAGTTGTGTAACTCAACCACTAGGCTATCATACATGTTTGGTATGTCCCTTAATATGGATGTAGGAATTTGGGAATCAGACTTTGTTTCTAGCTCACTGTGAGCACCATATTGTTGTATGAGCGAAAATATGAAGTCATCATTCTACATTTGCTTCTTATATAACTTGAGTCTATGTCCATTGACATGAAGGGAGAAGTGGGTTGTATCAATGGTATGCAGTTGTACTACTCCATTTGGGTAAACCTTACTAATTTCATAAGGGCCCAACCACCTAGATTGAAAATTTCCCTTGAAATCCATATACTTTGAATCATACATTAGAGCCTAATATCCTTCATTAAATTAATTTATCTTGATAAACTGATCATGCCATTTCAATCGTTGATGTTGCATCATTTTTATATGATGGATTCCTTCCATATGAATTTCATCTAACCTATTCAAAGAGTGCAACCTTTCTTTTTGTGCCTCTATTAAATCCATGCCTAAGTCCACTATTTTCCTAAGAGTTTTGTACTCAAGTTCTATAGGTAATACTATTTTCTTTCCATAAACAAACTCATAAGGAGTAAACCCTGATGTTGTCATCTTGTATGCCCAAAAATATTTTAGCAATTTGGATACCCAATCCCTTCTATGTAGTTGCACTATCTTTGTCAAGATATTTTAAATTTATTTGTTGGTAACCTCTACTTTTCCATTAGCCTAAGGATGAAATAGAGTAGATTTCTTATGTTGGATATGATATTCTTCTACCAACTTTGCAATAAGATCTTATGTGAATTTTGGGACTTGATCAGTCACTATTTCTTTTGGCACACCATATCTAGTGAATATTTCTTCATATATGAACTTTGGACCATTACCATCTCTAGTAAATTGCAATGCTTTTACTTCAGCCCACTTGGTTAAGTAATCAATGACTACCAATATGTGTTCTTTACTATTTGAACTAGGAGAGATAGGTCCAATAAAATCTACCCATAGTTGTCAAAAGGAGCTAGGGTGAGCTAGGTCTGTAAACAAATTTCATAAATTTACATAGGTCTTCCCATCCTTTGACAGTGGTCACAACTTCTAGTATATTTAATAGAGTCCTTATGTAAGGTTGGCCAATAATATCCTATTGTCAAAATCATGAAAGTTGTCCTTTTGGGTACAAAATGTCCACCACAAGGCTCATCATGGCATGCTTTCATTATGTAAAACACTTCATCCTCCCTGATACACCTCCTCATAATATTATCTAGACTAGAGTAAAACAAAAATCAAGAAATTGATGAATAAGGAAACCATTTATGAACCAGCTACCTTTTCTCTCTTGGAGAAAAGTAATTTGGAATCTATCCTGACACCAAATAGTTTACTATGTCAACATACCATGGTGTGTGTACATTTAGAGAAAATAAATGCTCATTAAGAAATGAATGATCAACTACTCCTTTTGATGATTAAGTAGGCAATCTAGACAAGAAATCGACAAGCACATTATCCCTTCTAGGCTTCTCAACCATTGTTATGTAAAATTCTTGCAGCAATAATAACCATCTTACAATTCTTCCACCTACCACTAGTTTTTTCATCAAGTACCTCATGGCTATGTGATTTGTATGAATGAACACTTGATAACTAGTTATATAATGTCTTAACTTGTTAATGGCATAGACAACTACAAGTATTTCTTTTTTTTGTCACAGTATAGTTCAACTCTGCTCCTTGGAGGTTTTTGTTGATGTAATAGATTGCATATTCCTTATTTCTTCTTTCTTCCCTAGGACTACTCCAATGACAAAGCTAGATGCATCAGTGTAGATGTGAAATGGTAATGTCCAATTGGATCCTCTAAGAACCGATGGATGAGTTAAAATTTCCTTTAGTTTTTCAAATGAACTATAACAACCTTTAGTCTAATCAAATTCAAAATCTTTTGTCAAAAAAGTAAATAGAGGTGCAACAATCTTACTAAAATTTTGGATAAATTGCCTATAGTAACCTGCATGTCCTAGGAAGCTTTTGACATATTTTTGTTTATGTGGTACATATAAGATATAATATCAATCTTCTTTAGATCAAACTATATGCATTCACTGTATATAAAGTGTCCTAACATGATGCCTTGTGTCATTATGATGGGTATGTGGCTGACAAATTTTTTTTTACCCAAAACTAATGAAATGAAAAGGGTTTTTAAAGGAGATTCTCAATTTTCCACCAATATAAATTATGGTTTACTTTCAATTTAATAAGTAATTATTATTCAGTTTCTATTCAAATTATGACTAAAGTCCTAATTGATAGACTAATTGAAAAACATCTATAGATTTCAAAGGTATCACATTTTTTGAATCCAAAACATGTGTCACATTCTATGCTTCACATACTATAGGATTAAAAAAGAAAAATTAAATTTCATGAAGTTTTGATCAAGTTAAGGTGGTCGACATACAAGTTTGTTATATTTTTTAAAAGTTGTAATAAAAAATCCTAATTAATTATTTACTTGGAAAAAATTACAAAAAAATATGCATCACATCGAGACATGAGTCCTCTACTTATATCTAAAATCTTATTAAAAAATATTATCATTTTATTATGGTTAGGGTGGTCAAACAAACACCTACTTCTTATTTTTTCCCTGAAATTTAAGTACTACTACATTGAAATTTCAAATTTTCTCCAAATAGTTTTTTTTTTTTAAACAAACCTAGTATTTTAGAAACTAAATTCAATTTGTTACAAATTCTAGTCTTACATATTTTTAAAATAATATAGATAAATTATTTGTATTTTACATCAAGTTTCCTAACTCTGATTTTTTTGATTTTTTTGCCAGTTAAGGGCATATTTTTTCCATGATGATCCTGCACATACCCTGATGAAACACTTCTCATTTTTGAGAGATAAATTGTGTTCCTTGCATCTTTTTAACACTTTCTCAAAGTTACTAATAGTTCATCATCACCATAAGTGGTGAAATCATCCATGTATATCTCTATACAGTTGTGTGCAAAATTAGAAAAGACGTTGAGTATTGCTCTCTAAAAGGTAGCTGGAGCATTACACAAGCCAAAAGGTAAAACAAAATATGCATAATTTCCCTAGGGATAGGTAAATATGGTCTTATCTTGATCTTGTAGTGTAATCTTCATCTAGTTATAACCACTTAAACCATCAAGAAATAAAAAATATTTCTTTCTAGCCAAAGAATCAAGAACTTGGTCAATAAATGGCAATGGAAAGTGATCCTTCCTTAGGGAAATATTTAGTTCTCTGTAATCAACACAGACTCTCCATTTCCCTCCTTTTTGGGAACTATAAAAATGGTGAAACCCATTCACTATTGGTATATGGAGCCTAATCAGACTTAGAGGTTAAATTTTCCCCACTTTTATTGAGGCGGTTTCCCTCAAAATTATTTTTGGGGGTTTGGGGGCAGCTCCTCCAAGATGGGGTCAAGGGACAGTGCCCCTTGTAGGGTCTAGGGGAAGCACCCTTGGTGCACTCCAGCTCATGAGGAGTATTATTTTATAAAGGTGTCAAGTGTTATTTTTTCTATTGGCCAACATTAAAAACCTTATTTTTTAACCAACATAAGTCTTGATAAAAGGCTAAGGATTAGGGTTTCCCTTGACATTATATTGTACCATTTGCAACGGTATTGAGTTGCAAGGCTTGCTGGTTGTAATCGGTTTGATTTACTGGATAATAATATTGGAATCTCTATTGGTGGACATAGACCAAGTTTGGGTGAACCATGTTAAACTTTGTCTCTTGCTATTATTATTTCTATGTTTTTCATTCCTCTTTTTAATCGTTATTTGCTTTTAATTGATATTTTCTACATGCAATTCCTAACATTCACTATCTAAAATAGGGTATATAAAACCTGCATCTAAAAGCTTTTGCAATTCTTCTTTTACTATATTCCTTAGATCTAGATTCATGCATCTATGGGGTTGTCTAATAGGTCTATAGCCCTCATTAATATAAATCCTATGCATGCAGAGATTAGGATCAATACCTCTCAAATCATGGTAATCCCATGCATATGTAGCTAAGTGTGCTTAAAACACTGATTGTAGAGAATTATGTTGTTCCCCAATTAGGGCATTATTAATATCTAACATCTTCCCTGGCATAATTTACAACTCCTTTGATAACTCTTGAATTGATGAGAGGTCAAGGCTTGGTATGATTGGTAAACATTGTTGAGCAAGTAGTGAATGAAAGAGTCAAGACATGTCCTCTGTAGAATCAGTAGGTACAATACTTTGAAGGAGTCTTGGAGACATATGAGATAATCCTACTACTGAGAGCTCCTACCACAATCACTTTGTATTATATGAGTGATAAGCTCATCTTCATCTTGGTCATCCAATAAAGGAATGCACTTAGTAGTCATCAATGTCTAAAGAGAGTAGCTATCTTCCTCCTCAACACCCAAATTGGGCCAAATGGAATGCTACATATCTACATATGGCTGAGCAAGCGAATAAAGAACTAAGTTCTTTGTGATTGTCCCATTGGATATTATCATTTTACTAGATCTACATCTTATGAAGGCATTAGCTATTGCTAACCAAGGCCTGTCTAGGATGAGTGGGTAACTTGCAAGATTAAATTTAGGTTGCAGTACTATGAATTCTACAGGGTATTCCCATGAATCAAATGCAATAACTATGTCTTCAATAATCCCCTCAAGTTTAACTATGGATCTATCAGCTAATTGCAAAATAGTTTGTGTAGACCTAAGGTGGATCAACAAAAGCAACTACATTATTTCCTTTGTCATTACATTGATAGCTGCTACCAAGTCTATCAAAGTGTTTTTAATGAGAGTAACATTGATCTTAATATCCATAACTAGACTACTAGGGTTAGTATACTTAGGGACTGTAATGTTTCCCAACATGTTGTATTCAATATTCCCTAGAATATGAAATATTTGCAAATATTTCTTCTTTCTACCTTGTTTCTTAAGACAAATATCTCCTACTATATTAGTATAAATGGGAATGTCTTTGATAGCTTGGATAAGTGGAATTTTGATGCTAACATCTTTCAACTACCCTAAAAGGTTAGTCTCAACTTGTGTGTGATGCTTTTGTATAGCTATGTGTTTAGGAAAAGGTGGCTTGAGATTTGAAGCAGTTTGGGGTCCCTACTTTTGCTTGTTTAGGTGTAGGTTGAGAAGGTATTTGTGCTTGTTTAGGTGGCTAATATTGAGGATTTGAAGGAGGTGTAACTAAGGGTTATTTTTAGGATTAGATTCAATGAATTGAAAACACAATAATAAAACCCAAAGAGATATGAAGCACAATGAAAACTTAAACAAGAATAATTATACTGGATTCCTCGTTGAAGTTTTCTTGATTCACCTCCATAGCACCTTCTAATTTGCAGCGTATGATTTGATGCCCTCAAATCGAGTGTGTGAGCAATTTGACTATGCCATTGTCCTATGCAACTTTTGAAGGATTTAAGTAAAATTATGCCTATGCCTATGATAAATCATTATAACAAATGATAAATGACTATAATGCTTACAATGATCAAGTGGTCCCAAAATTATGAACAAAATTGTCATTTTATAGAAAACACAATTTTGAATGGACGGATGAGATCAACCTTTGACACAAACCTAAAATCAGAGGACGAGATTCAATCTGATAATCCCTAATCAGGGTTAGGATAAAATCCTTAAATGAGTGGTCAAGATGTTATCTGAGAAAATCAGATCGGCAGTGGAGAAAAGATGAAATAATTAATTTCAAAAATAAAGATTTTCAAAATTAAGAAGATAAAGATAGCCTACTTTATGAGATTTGAAAAATCAGATAAAAGATGGACTGAAAAACAATTTTGATAAAATCAAGAACCTGCTTGCTTTATTTGATTTTTGGAAGAAAGCTACCAATTTGAATTAAATCAACTCAAAATATGGATTTTGTGAGACAAATAAATAATCTTTTTCAGATTATTTACCAAAATGGATTGCCAGTTAAGATTGTGATGACATTTTAAATAATTTCATTTATTTAAAATGAGAGGAATATTAATTTTTTCAATTAAATAATTAAAGATAATTATTTAATTTAGAAGATATGATTAAAAATTAAATAAATTAATGAATTTATTTAATTGTGAGGATTAGTGACATATTAAATAAATAAATAAAATTCATTTATTTAAAAATCAGGAAGAATTAATGAATAAAGATAATTAAACAAATTTAGAAATTTATTTAATTAGAGGAAGACTTAGACAATTAATGACGTATTTAATAAATAAATAAACTTTATTTATTCAATAATCATGAAGAATAAAAGAGATGAATTAATTAAACAACAATGAATTATTTAATTAATAGTTGAATGTGAACTGAGGACATAATTAAATGTCATAATTATGCTAGGATGAAAGTGGTAAAAATGAAGCTTGCAGGCCTAGGTCATTTTTAGGTGTCTAAATTTTGCCCCTCTTTGTCATAATGTAGCATGTTACATTGTGACAAAGAAAATAAGTCAAAAATATGCCCCAGTGCAAAATAAGATGAGGAAGAATGACGAGCAGGGTTATGGTATGCCCCCTCGAGAGGAAATAAGGGTTCCAAGAACATGGGTGTGCTCTCAAAATTAATGAGAAGACTAGAATATGAAGAGACAAAGAAATGTTAGTGCAAAAGATATGGATGATGATATGGATGCAATGCCTATATGAGATGGGCGAGAGAAGATGACAAGACAAAAAGAGATGCATGTTAGTTCCTAGACCAAATCCTTCAAAACATTGCCATAGGACTTTAATATTTATTGCTCTTAATCATCATTGGGCAGTAAAAATGACACAAATGGACAACAAACACCATAATATGACATAGACCAAGGTGTGTAAGGCTATCCACTTGAAAAACAGACAGTCACAGATAAGGAATGTTCTAACTCATACTAAGGGCGAAGTTGTCCCAGTCTTTTTGTTAAGACAATCCATAGACAACAATCAAAGAAAATAAAATAGGCTAGGAGATGTCATCGCACCTCTAAATCCTTCATGGGCCATCCTTGAGGTAGCTAGTAACATGATCAAAAAGACAAAATAGTAAAAATATAAGACAAAATAGCCAAGATAGTCAAAATATAAGACAAGATAGACCAAAAAAATTAACAGCCCTTTAATTTTGTTTGCCAATGTTTGTTTGCCAAATATTGAATTCATGCCTATTTGATGGTTTTGACAGTTTAAGAGTTTTGCCAATTTGACAGTGTTGACAGTTTGACAGGGCCTATTGTCAAGAAGAACGCATCCTGAAAAAGGCAAAGGACATTTTGACGAGGTCCAAATCTGAGAAGGACACATCTTGAAGAGGACCAAAGAGTGACAACACTGACATTGTTTTGACTAATATGTTTTGGCAAGTTGACTGATGTTGACTGTATGATTGATTGGACTGTGTTGTTTGATTTTGACCAATTTTGACATTGAAGTTTTGAATGACTTTTTTATGTTTGAGTTTGACTATGTCAAACTTATTTGACCGATGTGACGATTGTGACAAATGCCATGATTTTATTTGGACCAACCTAAAAGGACTAACCTAATGTCTCGGGGACTCATCGACTGATGGTCTTGCCTATGTAGCAAATGCGTAGAGACAACATAGTTCGACAATGACATGGACTGACTGACATGACTGACTTTGACTCCATTTTTTAGGATTTTGACATTGATTTGGATGTTTTTTGTGTTTTTCTTCAGGACATTTTCTGATTTTTAGGTCTTTCTTTAGGACATTTTATTATATTTTTGGTATTTCTTCAAGACATTTTATGATGTTTTTATCTTTTTGTCATTTTATGATTTTTTTGGATTTTTACGTTTAAGAGGATTGTGACAAATGCATATGACTGATGCCTACACATGAGAATCCAATGACAAACATAATTGTGCCCCTAGTCAAGCTGAATATCGATTGACAGGTGATGACAACATTGTTTGACGTGGGAAGGATGCATCTCGAAATAATGTGAGGATGATGATGATGATATGATGAAAGTATGGAGGTCTACATCTGGACCAGGAATGCAATAAAGTAAAATTTTGGATAATGTGCTTGTATGGATTAGACTCATTGCATTTGTAATGACTTGGTTAGGACTAGATGGGATGATGATTATCCTTAGACCATTTGATAAGGGGAAGCCAAGATAGGTGACAGGCATGAAAGGATAGGGGATGGCCTTGGTAAAAGATGGGAGACATGAGACCAATGGAATTGTCATATGATTTTCAACGACTATGTCGTATAAGGACAATAAGACTATGACGGTAATGACATGATGTTTCGTGAATCATGTATGACTGAAGGATAGACATGTCAAGAGTTTTCCCAAAGCATGATTTATGTGTTCTAATTTTATGTCAAGACCAAGGTAGGTGGGAAAATGGACAGAAATGATAGGGCTAAGATGGACGTAAATGTCATGAGGAAGGCATGGGAAAATGAGACGACTTTCCCCCAAGTGTAAAAGTCCACATAGATGATTTATTTTACACATGACACCTGTTCGCAAGGTTTTCATCATGGTACTTATCCAAGGCACTTCTTTTCCAGGTTTTCACCATTGGATGAAATTTTTCTCTTTACTATTTTCTTGACTTTTTGATTTTTTTGGTGTCACCAAGATGCCTATTTGCCAGGTTTTCATCAGGGTGATGATTTTTTTAAATTTTCAATTTTTTTTTTGTATTTTTGATTTTGTGGATAGCTTGGATGTTTTAGATGACCACTACCTATTCTAAATTCACTGACGATGCTGATGTAGAGACTGGTGCCATGATATGCCAATAATGTCTTGTCTGAAGTAGTTGTCTTGTCAGGATCTTAGCACTTGTATACAACTGATCGATGTCATTGTGGTCCTTTCTGATACTAGAGTTGGTGTTATCAGAATATGCACATTGCGATAGAGTTCCATGAGAGTCCTTGCAGTAAAGAGTTTCTGCCAAGATGTGATGGATTTGTGATGTGGGACTTTTAGACTTTAGACGAGATGTAGGATTATGATGAATGATGGTAGATGTGGAAAAATTGTTTGGACATTTGGATGAATGACTTTTTATTTTCCAAACTTGGGATGGTGGATGACAGATTTTGGAGGGATGGTGTTTGGAACCAACACTTTTATATGCCTTGATTGATGACCATTTTGAAGGAGGTGGACATGTGTTATATGTGAGAGTCCTCTTGTCTTGTGGCTCCACATTGTGATTGACTTTTGTATTTGACTTGGTGTCTTTGTTTGATCCATCTTTCTTTGGGATCCATTTTAATTTCATTTGTCCACTTGTCCTTTTGTTTGATTCAATGGCCTTTGACATTTGATTTTGATCTTTTGACTTGTAAGACTTTTGTTTTTGTTGGTTCCAAAGGGAAAGTTTATTTATGATGGAATGACAGTTCATGTTGTGGGTGGAGGGGGTGTTAGCAGCAATCTTATGACAAGGATTTCTCATGGACTCCATTTTGACATTTGTATCTAACAAAGTTACCCCCAATATCGAGGAGGTACCACTGACATCGTTTGATTTTCTTTATGAGGAATAGCCAAGACCTTGATGTCTATAATTTGTTGGAAGTTGTATTGGTTCTAGAATGCCTTGCTCGTGTATGCCTAGTCCTTTGCCTTGATATTGCATGCTTTGACAGATTCTATTTGTGATGTGGTATTTGTTGTTTTGAAAGCAAGATGCTAACCCATCATTAGGTATGTGGATATTGTCACTTGTAATATTTTCATCTGCAAGAAAGCCTGCTCTGACAAAGATAGATGACCCTAGTTGATAAAGTTTCTTAGCTTCATTGTCATGTTGGACATATTCCTGATTGATATCTTTGGTCTGATCATGTGACATGTCATGTTCAAATGATTCTATTGGTGCTTCCAAGGAAATGTCAAAGCCATCATTATGTTTAGTGTCATAGAGCCCAATGATTTTAGCTATAACTTGATCATATGCAAGCATGTCCCTAGTGGAAGATTATTGTTTTGGAGGAATATTGTCTATGTGTCCCATGAAGGCAAGTTTCTCATCATGGGAAGTGTCAATAGATGAGGCCTTTATAGGGTCAGCAAGTGTTTTATCATGAATGGCATAAAGGTCAAGGAGTGGATCATTTTGGATTTCTTGGTCCATGGTAGGGTCTTGGTCGAAGATGGGGTTTTCATGGATTTGGTCTTCTTGGTCAATGATGGGGTCTTGGTCAAAGATAGGGTTGTCATGGATGATACAGTCAGAAATAGAGTCATTGTCAAGGAGAGGTGTGTTTTGGATGTCATGATTGTTTTGAAGGACTTCATGGATGGACTAAAAGATAGGGTCATGGGATGGACTACCTTGTCCTTGACATGAGGGTGACATTATAAGGTTATGCTTTGGGATTTCATTTTGACATGTATCCTCAAGTTTATTAAATGGGATTTAACTTTGAGTAATTATAGAATTTTCATGACTAGATGTGGCTTGTGAGGAGGTGACTTGAAAAGGATTAATGAATGACAAACTAGGATAGGATGTGGGGACTTGGACTAGACTAGTATGCGAAGGACTAGGATATGACATGGGTACTTGCATTGGACTAGTATGTGAAGGACAAGGGTATGACGTGGAGACTTGGACTGGATATGACATGGAGTCTTGGATTGGATTAGGATGTGACGGTATAGGATGTGACATGGGGACTTCGACCGGATATGCCATGGAATCTTGGACTGGATTAGTTTAAGGTTGACTAAAATAGGGCATGGAGACTTGGACTGGATTGATATGGTATGATATGGGGACTTGACATGAGTTGATAGATGTTTGATAGAGTATGTAGACATTGACAGGATTGATAGGTGAAGGACTAGCATATGATGTGGAGACTTGGAATGGACTAGTGGACAATTGATTTCCCTTGTCAAAGTTAGGATAAGGGTGAGTAATAGATGTTTGTATGAGACTAATGTCATGGATGGTGTTAAGTGAATTTTAGTAGTGAGGGTAGATGGATGGAGGACTAGGACTCATGGATTGTTGGTACGAAGGACATTGATTGTTGGTTTGGAGGAATTGTCTCCTAAGGTCTAAGGCTTGTTGGTATTGACCTCTATAGAGTAATTGGTATTCAACTTTACTAGCAAGCCTATCAATATGTTGGTGAAGGGAAGACAAGGTGGTGGATGTCATGATGTTGTTAAATGCAAAGTGATAATGGCGTATGTCTAAAGGAAATGACTAATGCAAGATGATGATGTTGTCAAAGACAAGGTGTCAAATGTGGACTAAGACGATAATGTTGACGAAAGACTAAAATGATTAATGTAAAGTCTAGGTTCAAAATGAGGACTAAGATGAACATTGCAAAGTCTAAGTTCAAAATGAGGACTCAGATTGTTTCTTGATGTTTTGTTGAAAAGTCTGAGTTGTCTAAAGTCAATTATTTGTGTCCAGATTTGTGAATGTTGTGCATAATGTTTGAGTAATCTAGCAAGCACTTGACAAACACAATGTTTTGGGTGTAAGCAAGCACACATAAGACAAGTACAATCCTAAAAAGCCAATAGGCCAAGGGTTTGTATACTTGATATAGCCCACCGATATACCCCGAATTGGTGATAAACACCTTTCCTTCTTGAGAGCGAATAGCTTAGAATATTGGTGGCATTGGATCCCCTCCATGGCTCATTAATGTCATTCGAGCACACCAAATTTGGATTCTTTGGGTAATGACTTCCCAAAATTGCTATCTCTACTCAAGGGGATTAGTAGTGAGTGTCTTCGGGCATGATACTATACCCTGTACTATATCAAGCAATGACCAATAGAATGGTTGGACACTAAGACAAGAGGTTTTTAATACGGCCATTCTGTTCATGGGTTATGATCCATGCAGTGAGAGTCCCCTTTTAGATCCATCTCGTCGGAACCACACTCATGATTCTTGGGTTTTCCCTAAGAATCCACTTTTATATACTGGTTGGAAGTCCCTCGGGTTTAGGGTGCTATCGGTCTGAGTCATCCTGGGGTGAGTACTTTTTCCCACCAGAACAGGCCCAAGTTCTAGAGTCAGTAACCATTTCTCTTACACCCAGGATCACTCAAAAGTGCAAGGGGAGAGGATACTTTGACTACCAAATCATGAGGGTGACACAAAAAATAAGGTGGGTCTGGTTTTTTGATCACTTAGTTTTCACAAGGTGAGAGCATAATCACCTACCACCTTCAAGCATAGTCAGACAAAATCAAACACACATTCATTTTAATGCACCAAAGGAAGTGTGTGCTAATCTAAAAAACAACCACAATGTTTAATTTTCAGTCTTCGACACTCGAACCTGCAAGACCACAAGTTAGGAGTTTCTTTAATTTTTAGTCTTTGACAAATATATGTTTATGCAAACCCGGAAGTTTTTGCTTTTCAATATTTTATATATGACTGATATTGCTGCTACTATAGCTCCTTATGATCACCTACAAGATAAAAAAAATAATATTATAATGCAGCCAAAGAAAAAAGAAAACAAGCTCATCAGAAAATTGCAATTTCAGATACATGTTTTTGACATAGCCGAATTAGATTTTATTATTTGATGATTTTATTGATCTGAAAAATTAAAAATTAAAAAAATGATCCTTGCTAATTTTTTGAGAGATTTCCAGAAATGTAAAGAAGTCAAAAAAATTCTATGTTTTGCACTCAGAAACGCGGATTTGTGAAAACCATAAAAAAAATGAAGATTGATTTTTTTTGCATTGTATTTGACCTCAAAATTAAATCTTTGAAACATAGACCCCCATTACAATTTAAAGAGCTGTCCAAAAATGTAAATTTTTTTGAAAAATTCATCGATTTGCGTCCACAAAATCAATTTTATGAAAATAATTAAAATCGAAATAACTCTCACAAAAATGATGATAAACCCTTGTTTTTTTACTGTAGCCTCTTGAGCTGATGTAAAATATTCTATGAAAATCTTGTAGAAAAATTCATAGCTATGTAGAATATATGAATAAATTGGTAAAACCTAGGGTTTTGTCCAAAAACTGACAGATCTGCAACAAAAAGTCAATAAAACCTGCAAAAGGGAAGCTAGATCAAAGGATTCATGTTGGGTTCACCAATGTAACTAAGGGTTATTTTTAGGATTAGATTAAATGAATTGAAAACACAATAATAAAACCCAAAGAGATATGAAGCACAATGAAAACTTAAACAAGAATGATTATACCAGATTCCTCGTTGAAGTTTTCTTGATTCACCTCCATAGCACCTTCTAATTTGCAACATTTTGAATGGACGAATGAGATCAACTCTTGACAAAAACCTAAAATCAAAGGATGAGATTTAACCTGATAATCCCTAATTAGGGTTAGGGAAAAATCTTTAAGTGAATGGTCAAGATGTTATTTGAGAAAATCAAATCAGTGGTGTAGAAAAGAGGAGATAATTAATTTTAAAAATAAAGATTTTCAAAATTGAGAAGATAAAGATAGCTTGCTTTGTCAGATTCATAAAAGATGGACTGAAAAGCAAATTTGACAAAATCAAGAACTTGCTTGCTTTATTTAATTTTTGGAAGAAAGCTACCAATCAACTCAAAATATGGATTTTGTGAGACAAATAAATAATCTTTTTAAGACTATTTACCAAAATGGAATGTCAGTTAAGATTGTGATGACATTTTAAATAATTTCATTTATTTAAAATGAAAGGAATATTAATTTTTTCAATTAAATAATTAAAGATAATTATTTAATTTAGAAGATAAGATTAATGATTAAATAAATTAATGAATTTATTTAATTGTGAGGATTAGTGACATAAATAAATAAATGAATGAAATTCATTTATTTAAAAATCAGGAAGAATTAATGAATAAAGATAATTAAACAAATTTAGAAATTTATTTAATTAGAGGAAGATTTAGACAATTAATGATGTATTTAATAAATAAATAAATTTTATTTATTTAATAATCACAAGAATAAAAGAGATATGAATTAATTAAACAACAATGAATTATTTAATTAATAGTTGAATGTGAACCGAGGACATAATTAAATGTCATAATTATGCTAGGATGAAAGTGGTAAAAATGAAGGTTGCAGGCCTAGGTCATTTTTAGGTGTCTACAGGAGGAATTAGAGCTTGCTACTAAGGTGGAGGAGGATGTAGCATAGGTTGTTGGTAATTCATATTGGGCTTCTACCACTGCTGGCCTTTCTACCACCGAGGTTGCCATTGATTCTATTGGTTTGGCCTTTATGGATTATAGTTGGAACCATGAAATTTTTGTTGTGGCCATGGGTTTGTTTGTTGGTTCCAATTTGGTGTGGCTTGTGGCCATTATTGAGGAGTCTCCCATTGGTTTTGATTTGTTTTCCAGGGTTGAGTGTTCCGAGCAGATTTTTTTAGAGTGTTAGAAGGGAAAGATGGATAAAACTAATGGGGTTTGGTGGCACACCTTGTCTTTGCTACCAAGGCCTCCTTTGTGCTATGTATAAATTTTTTCCATCATATCCTTCCATTTTTTTGAAATCTAGTTTCTCAACCTTTTCTTGTTGGACACTGACCACTCTTTGCACTTACAATTGGCCTTCCTCTACCTATAGTTAGGACAGTACTCAGTTATCATGGATTCTTCGTCCTCATGCTTCTTCTTGATATGGAGTGTGTCTATCTATGTTGTTAGATGATTGATTATGTCTTGCTTCATGTTAGATAATAAATTACTGATTTCAACCTTAGAAACCCCATTATAGGACTTACTTGTGATGGATGACCTCTCCCCTCTTAGTTTTCTGAAAAGAGTCCTAGAATTGTTCCTACAGACTTTTAAAATTTATTCAAATTGTCATTTAGAACTATCCCCTCCCCCATTAAGGTTTAGGGCATCCATACTATATTCATTAATCCCCATTAAAAATACCAACTTTAGGACTCATCTGACAATTTGTGTCAGAGGTTTTTCTTCAAGACAAACTAAAACCTTTCAATATAATCTTCTAGTGGCTCATCCTCCTTTTGAGACATTGAGAAAATTTCATCTATTCTTTGGTCTAATCCTCTGCAATAGTCATTGTAATTTTCCAAGAAATCTGTCTTCATAGTGTCCCAATTTGGAACAACATCTCCTCCAAGCCCCATAAACCATGTGAGGGCAACATCCTTAAGAGTGGTAGGGAAGAGCTTGAGTCGGTGGGCATTAGAAGTGTAATCATAACTTCTACACAAAACATCAAACACAAAGAGAAATGTGTCTAGGTCCTTTGTGACCAATCCATAAAATACTGGTGATGCTGATGGTTGAATATTCTTCAACACAATAGCTCTCCCTTGATCAATAATAGGGAACTCAAAGGTAGCATGCTCTGGATCATCTACTGGAGCATCCCCCATTGTTTGGAAGGTCCCTTTAGTAGTTGTGGAAGATGATGAATTTGATGGAGATGGAAGGGAAATGTATACAATTTCAATAATATCTATAGTATAATCAACAAAACCATAGTATCTTCTCTATCTTGGGTGTTTGAAGGGATGAATCTTTCTTGGTTATCTTTGTGCCTTTGCATACAGTAAGTTTATCTTTATATGGAAATGGCCCTACACAATGTTAGTAGCTCAATGTTGAAAAAGGTGATCTCTAATAGTCCTAATGCTTAAGAAGGGAAACTTAGCTATGAAAACTATAAAAATGGGTCTATGAAGTTAGCAACATCCCCAAAAATGGTGCAAAAAATGTAGAGTCTAAGTTAATGTTTTGTAAACTTGGTGAAGGTTAATCAATTCATAGGGTTAACAAAATGAGTAGTCCACTTGACACTGCATAAGACTAAGTTAAATTATCAACCAAGGTGTGTAAGCTTATGATGGTGCAACAAGATATATTCCTTCATGGACTCAATTTATCTAAACTAACTTGCTAAACTTATTCTAGTTTTTGGAAATTTAGAAAAAATGTAAAACCATAAAAGGAAAACTAACCCTTAGTTGCTATGGGTACCTACAGTAAAGGCTATAACTAAACTATTGCTAGTGAAAACATACTTTACAAACTTAAAGCCTGATTAAGATTACTAATGCATCTAAACTATCCTCCAGAGTATTACTAATAATTATTCCATGCATGTTTCTAAGTATTCACTTGTAATAAGAAAGAAATGAAATCTTAACTATCTTACATATAGTTCATGAACAACAGTAAACTAATATTAACTATCAACAAAAATAAATAACTAAAAGATGAAGTGGAGAATAATACCTTGAGTGGCCTACTCAAGTAATTGTTCCCACTTAACAGAGCACAATCTAACTAATAGATCTCATGCATCTCAGGAATTGATCTTCATTTATTGCATAAGGTAAAGATTACAAAAAATCTTACAAACTAGATTTAGCCATTTTGTAAATTCATGTTCAACTAGAAAAACAATAGATAGTAGAAATTGCGAACAACCAACTAACTAAACTACAAACTAAACTATTAGTTATATACAAACTAAGGGAGTCTTTATTGAAAGAAAAAACTCAAACCAAAATCATTAATTCCACTTCTAGATATCTAGAGTGTGGATTCAAGATCTGAACTTATTCAATCTATAACTGAAAAGAAAGAGAATCCTAAAGAATAAAAAAAATTCAAAATAGATTACATTCAATCATACATCCATCTGTCAAAGTTCCATATTAGAAAAGACCTCTTCTTCAACATTTATTATCTATTATGATAATGCATGTTTTATCTTTATGAATGCCTTCAACCAATAACTGATGCAATGTAGGAGCAAAACCAATCTTAACTCATCCAAATTCTGATTTGTCCTTGCAACTAGGACTCACCTTTCCTTCATAAACTCTTTGTTCCAATATTCTCAAACTAAGATCAAGGAGGAAACTCCCTATTAAATCCACTAAACACTTTATGCAACATAAAAAATACATGACCCAAACACTTTCACCAACATAAACAACTCAAACAAGTGAACTTTCAAAATAGATTGTCCAAATCCACAACTAGGCCTATTTAGACCCCATCAATAAAAAAATCCACATTTCCAAGCCCATTTATCCTTAAAAATACCAAAAATATATTTAAATGTGCCCGCTCAACATGATTAGACCATTTCCAAAACTTTATTCATGGTAATTAAACAAGCACCTACTCAAAATCTTCATTTTTTTTATTCCACAATGTGGCTGTCACAAGTCTGCCATGAAATATTAGTACACAAATGAAGATAAAACCACCAAAAAATATTTGAGAGGGATATAAATACATAAATACAACCTCTTACAATGTTTTCACCCAAGTAGAGTACCTTTTAAATCATCAAAACACATAATAATCACTGATCATTGTCAAACTAAGATTGTAATAAGATTGTTATCACAAAATTGTGACAAGAATAGGTTCTAACCTTCATAAATTCATCAAATATTAACTAAAGGTGAATCAAAATACAGTTAAAAATATTTATCAATCAATTTTACCCAAAAGGATACCTTTTTATATCATCAAAACTCAAGATCTTGACTGTACCATTCCAAAATAGGCCTAATTAGGCTTAGGAACACTAGGGTCTTATTGGTTCTCCTATCTCCTGTCACACAAACTATTTTCCAAAACTTCAAAAAATATCTAATAAGTCTTTTAATGCTTTATAATCCATCAAAATTCTACTCTCACAAACATTTCTACAAACCCTAGGTTCTAATCATTTGACTATGTACAAATGCTCTATTTTCAGAGCTAGGGCATTAAGAAATATATCAAAACTCCCTCCACAGATACTATTCCTTGGAGAAAATTTTAGAACACATTAATATCCTTCCACACATCAAATTTTAGGATCTTTTAACAAAAAGTGAAAGAGAAATGAATTTACAAATGCTTATTGTTAACCCTAGATAGGGTTTTCTCTATTTTTAGAAAAAAGTCAATATCTCTCTCTAGACCTCACCAAATTGCATAAAAAAAAAGGAATGGAAGGTTATTGAATTAAATAATACTTACAACCAATTAAACATGCTTTCATGCCTATTCAAGGCTGTACAACAACATAAAATAGAAGATTTTTGTAGAAACATGCATAAAAATAGTGTTTTCTTTATTCAATCTCAAAATCTCAATCACCCACGCATTATCAAATGTCTACAAGGCCTTTTATAGGAATTTCAAACTTGTCCTTTCAGTTTATAACTACTTTCCAGTGATTTAGACCCATATGACCTTTCACCTTCCATACATTTGCACTTTTTGCAAGTTCAACAACTTTGCATCTTTGTGTGGCAACTTTTACATTTTACAAAAATGAACATAAGACTTGAAACTTAATGACCTAAACATATAAGTGGTCCAAATGACCTTGTTACAAGGTAAAACATCAAAATTTGACTCAACCTCAAAATTTTCCTAATAGAGGCATGTCTATGTCATGGTGCACCTGCACCAATAGCCACTACGTTCAACTATTTCTACACCATCGCCTATTTTGGTATTCAACATTCCTTTTGTTACGGGTTCAAACTGCAATGACTGTCCATCATGGTTCCTCTTTTTTCTATTGTAGAACCCCAATCCTAGACCTACATAGAGACAAGAAACAAACACAATGTTAAATCAAATGTAAGTGAGAATCAAGATTCCCCATGAAATTCATTTGCAAAGCTAAAATAGGGAAGAAAATGAAGAAACTGAACCAAGAAAGCAATGAAATCCTATTTTCAGATGCAAACTCTCAATCCCATGGGGGAATTGGTGACAATTTGATGTGAAAATTGGCCCTTTCCCAACTCCTATGATGCAATTTTGATGAGTGATCCACTTTGTTGAAGATTCAATTGACCGTCATGATGAAAAATCTACATAACCTAGCTAAGACCTTGATAAAATTGATGGAAATAGAGATGCTTGAGGATGAAATTGAGTATACTAGACTTTCTCAAATTTTGGATGATCAAAACAAAGGATGAGCCTCTTATTTATAGAAAGACAAGATGGAGGAATGAGAAAAATGGAGCAATGTGGGATCATTCAACATCCAATGGGCAAGTGCCACTTGTCAAGATGTGAATGGAGGAAGCTTGAGCACATTTTGATGAATGTGCACAATAAATGAAATTAGGTGAAATTTCAAATTTATGAAATGACTTGTTGGAGGGAGAAAAGAATGACTTAAATGCCACTTGGCTCAATGCACAAGGACATGTAAGAGGGAATGAATGTCTTGTTGGAAGGACAAATCCACTTGGTGAGATTTTCAAACTTGGAGGAATATTCCCCTAAAGCTACCAAGTTGAAAGAAAATAGGGATTTAATAAATCCATTAAATGTATTTTCATGTGCAAGTGGCAACATCTAGAGAAATTGGATGATTAGGATTAAATTAATCAGGGTTTGATTAATTTAATAAGGGATTAGTTGATGTGACAATTTGATTTAGATTTTTGGGTTGATTTAAATCAAAGTTGAGAGGAAAATGATTTAGATTTAATTAAATAAAGGATTTGATTTATTTAATTAGAGAGGATGATTATATTAGATTAAATCAAATAAGGTTTAATTTATTTAATTTAATAAGTTGACTTTAGAGATTTAATCAAATAAAATAAATTATTTAATTAAATAGAGACTAGAGGGTTAATTAAATAACATTGGTTTATTTAATTAACAAGAGAGAATGAATTAATTAGATAAATGATGATTTATTTAATTAAGGGACGAAGAGTGATGATTAGCTATGAATATGATTTAGGACGAAACGATGTTAGTTACTAGGATGAGGTGTGTTGGTACATTTTCCATACATCTACATTTTTCCCCTCTTTCAAGAAAATTACTTACTGCATTTTTTCAAAGAATAAGCTGTCTCAATTGAAATTCAATTTTATTTTTATTTTCAAAAATTCCCTATTGCTACCCTGGTGAGAAGAAAAATGCTGATATACTGCCCCCTCGGGAGATCAGACAAAAAGTTTGCATTTTTGTGTGATCTCACAAAAAAAAAGAGGACAAGGTGGCTGATGTGTCCGAAAAGGCTTCAAGATGCCAAAAAACATGAAAAACGATGCAAAACAACCCTTGGCTGGGTGAAAATGGGATCTAGGTTCCAAAACCCTAGTTTTCAAGCTTAAATAGGTCTCGGGGGGCCACTTCACATTCATTTGCACACATATCCTATTGAGATTATGCACATTTGAGCTCTAACACCTTCGAGAGATGGCACAACGACAACTGCCCCAACACATTTTAGATAGAGTATGCACATACCAAAGGCTGCTCGACACTAGACCAATGGTGAGTCAACCTAATCCGACCTTGTTTTTTGATTTACCCATGCATTTATTAGCCTCGAATTTTACTTTTTGCTCAGTGGTAGAATATAACACCACTACAAACTTATTTTCGGCACCATACGACCTTAAACTACGCCGTCATCATGAATAGTGATGTTGCGGCATAGTTTGGAGTTTGGATTCAAACTCCAAACTGAGTCACATATGAGAATAGCGCCATGGCGAGCCAATACTCAATTCAAATTCAGGGTCACTCCTCAAAGTTCATCACCGCGGTGGAGTTTAGGTGATTAAGGGTCATAGCAGCATAGTTTGGAACTTGCAAACTGTGCTGCACCTGTAAACAGGATCACATATGTTGTTTCGGGTACAACAAGATAGATTGGGATCATGATTTTTTACGAAACTTGACGTGGTGGCATTCCTGATGTAGGAGGAGGTCGAGATACTTCATTCATAGGAGCGCAAATTTTCTATTCTTAGTAGATTGGTCGAGATGCACAAGAGACTACGGGAGCACCTAGGGGTGATTGGCCTCTAGTATATAGTGTATGCACCACCTTTCAGGACACATTTAGGTATGATGGCTGCAATCACTGAGCGGTGGGACAACGAGACATTCTCTTTCCTCCTTTCGATAGGTGAGGCCACAGCCACACTGGAGGACGTATGGCACATCCTCAGATTACCCATCCACGAAGATTGGGTTATATATGATGTGGATGTCAGGAGGGATGCTTGCTATGATGTGATGGACCTTGATGATATTATCTTTTGTGAGGGCCATATCGAGCTAGAGTGATACAGGCTCACTGTCTCTCCTTTTTGGTTGGTTATCACTGCCATTATTTTAGGTCTCGTTGCACCAAATTGGCGGGGCTGATATTTTAGTCTTGGTTGGGGGCTCGCTTGGGAGTAGATGGTCTGACGATGAACATGCTTTACTTTGGGGCCAAATCTTCTACCCTCACTATATAGAGATCTTCATGAGTTTGTATACGGCGATGACAGAGCTATTAGGGCTACAGTTACACAACTCCATATCTGGGCCTGGGAGTATATTGTTGTGCTTCGCCCGAGAGTCGTTGGTGCTGATATGGAGCTAGACAATATAGTTTTCTGGAGATACCGGGGTGGAGTTTCATTTACACATACAGGATAGGTCGATATTCCCCACTAGAGGAGAGTCCTTGATGACATGCGGGTCTTTACATGGCAGCCCTACCTTGGATTGCCTACATGGCATGATGATGTGCAACAAATTTTCTTTGCTCAGTAGGACAGATTGATGCAGGGCAAGGCAAACACCATGATAGAGAGATACCTACCAGGCCATGTTCAAAGATAGTTTAGGGAGGCCCAATGACCAGTATGTGGTGGTATTGGCACATACTATGAGGGAGTCCTCTTGGGGTCATTATATTCCAACCCAGGAGGCTATTGACACATTCAAGCAGCTGGTGGCCAAGCCATGGCCATATGATCAGGGGCAGGCTAATCCAGGGATGACACAAGCATACAAGGATATGTTCTGACCTCCTCTCTAACTGATAGTACCAGGTGCACCCTCCACACGAAGCAGGGCCAAAGGTAGAGGGGTAGGATAAGGCCAGGGCTAGGGAGGCCAAGGGGACAAAGATGGAGATGGAGATGGGGACTAGGGAGGAGATGGGCCACCTCACCAACCAAATCAAGATAGATCCCCCTAGGATCAACAGCTAGATTAGTAGAGACATGATGCCCCATGATAGGATCAGGACTAGGAGTGGCAGGTTCAAGATAGATGGGATGGATAGCCTCCCTGGAGAGATCAGGGACCTCCACCACCTTCGCCAATGCCACCTCCACCTGATCAAAGGGGTGCCACAATACAATAGCTACAAGCATAGGTTGCAAGGTTACAGGGACAGGTGGCTACCTTGATGGCAGAGCTAGACTAGCTGAGATAGGAGAGGGACTAGGCTATCCAACATAGGTAGGCTACAAAGGTTAGAGCTGCCTAGGAGATAGGCCACGCATAGCAGATCGAGAGTATGTCTGCCTCCTCATCCTAGAGTTCAATTTTGCTATGAGCATATAGAAAGGTAGTCAGAGAGGCTGACTATTTCAGAGTCCACTACCATCAAGTTGTGCCTCGAGCATCTTGGGTCCTAGATTATTATCAACAGATAGGATATAGACCCCTTGAGGACCACGAAGAGAGATGGCCTCGCAAGGGTGAGGGAAACCAGTAGGGTTAGCCATATTCTTTGGCCAGAGATAGGATTCTTTGTGCCCCATGGGCTCATTTTTGATAGCTTCGTGGACCATTGTATTTTATGTATTTGATACACACTTGATCTGATTTGTACCATGACAATGTATATTTATTTTGATGATATATGAGATGAGATGATTTTGATCCGATGTATGATGTCCTATTCTATTTCATGCATTATGGATGGATTTTATTTCTATATGCAATGTCATGATTCTATCTTATGTGATGCAATGATTTATGGATGCATTTCAATATCTTTTCTTATTTACTTTTTATGATGATGTATGCAAAATGTTATGATATGTAAATGCTTAGACTAACAAATATTTATTATGCACTTAATGGATGATGATGAGATGTATGGGATATAATCTTTTCTTTTTCTACTACCTTTCTCATGTATGATATGACAATGCACTTATGATGTTATTATGATGCAAATGTTATGGGAATGATGTATGATGTTTATGATATGATTCCTATGTTATGATAATGTAAATGGATGATATGTATGTGTATGATGCGATGGATGTTAATATTGTCTATGTATATGATGCACATGATATGCTCTTTATGATTATGTGATGGATGTTTTATGAGGTATGTGATATGAGTTTAATGATGCATACGGGATGATTGCATTTATGATTATATAATGAATGCATATGTATGGTTTATGAGATGCTTAGAATAACCAATCTATATTATGCAATGATGTTGATGATATGATAAATGATTTCTATATGATATGGTATGCGTTATGCAGTATGCTAACGGTTTGTGGATGTAGGATGGATGTATTGGCAATAATCATTTGCGATTAACTATCATAGTACCATGTTAGCACGAAAAAGGAGATAGAAGAAAGCAAGAGATTCCAGCAAGGCACAAGATGATGATGATGATGATGATGATTTTCTTGCCAAGGAGTTGGGATTTTAAAAGGGCGAATTACCTTATGTTTCACAACACACATACGCATGATTTATCAAGGTATAAAGAACTAGGATGGCATTGCACCTAGTGTGATGGAATTTGACTCAACAATCAAATAGGGGTACTATTGTTCACACCTCATAAGAAACCTTATTCAAAATGAAAATCAGATATTCTAGACATCTCAGACAAAAACATAGGAAGGAAAGCCTTCCCATGTGGTCAATGAAATATCTAAAACACCTTCCCTACACCCAAACAAAGCATGCATGACTACATTATATTACAAGAATATCCAACAAGAATAGTAGATAAAAAGATAATGATCATTGCCCCATTTCTTTCTCTCTAAATCCCTTCATTTGGGACATCATCGAGAGGTCATTGAAATGAGCGCAAAAAGATAAATCAAAAGACAAAGATAAAGTAAAAAAATAAGCTAATGTTCTTCAATACTGCTAGCTAAGACTAAACTATGGTGATGCCTAATATTGATGTCCATTGTAGAAAGGATGCATCCTAAGACATAATGATATTAGATGATCGATTTCTGACCGATTAGATGATAGGCTATTGACACAAAGAGTTGATCAACTTGTTTACGTACTAACCTAGAATTGAGACTTTGACGTTTTGAGTTTTCACTTTTGATCTGCTAGACTTGTTTCTGACTGCTTCACCAAAGTTTAAGGATGACGATTGTTTATTATGAGTGATGCTTATTGTGGGTGAAAGCGAGATGAGACAGATGGATTTTTCAAATATTTGGATGTTTTTGATGTTTTTGAAAATTTTAAGGCTATTTTTGGTATTTTCAAGATTTTACAAATATTTTGATTTTTTATTTTCCAAATGTTTCTGTGTTTTCTAAGATTTTGACCAAGAGACTAACCTAAAGACCTATCCTAGGGGCCTTGGGGGCTGATCAACTAGATTAGCCTTGCCTACATTATACATGCAGAGAACACGTATTTTGACTGACACAAACTTGTTTATTGATGAGATATGAACAAATGGATTGCCAGTTTATTACGATAGACTTCTAAAAGACTGACCTAAGTGTTTTGTGGGATGATCAAAGATCAACCTTACCTACATTCAAAGCTTAGAGATGACGTAGTTCGACAAGATGACTCTATTTTTGACTTTTGATATTTTTTTGGATTTTGATATGATTTGAATGTTTTTGGATTTTTTGATTTTATGAATGTTTTTGGATTTTTTGAGTTTTACAAATGTTTTTGGATTTTTGGATTTTCTGATGTTTTCATATTTTCTAATTTTTTGATGTTTTTGAATTTTTGAATTTTTGGGACTTCAAGAACATACACGAATCTTATTCAATGAGAACATGCCCCCAGCGTAAAACAAAATACTCCAATAAAGGTAGGAAAAACTAACCTTGAGAATGGGTCGACTAGTACTAGGAGGGATAATGACATGAACACATGACCAAGCTATGATGTGGGCGTGGGTGGGTGATGGATGGAGATACAAAATGTGATGGATGATGGGAGTGTAATGGATGGATGATGAGTCATGAAAATCCTAGTGGATGGAAAGTGCTTATTTACACAAGGAACCTGTTTGCTAGGTTTTCACCAAGGTACTTTCCCAAAGCACCACCGAAATGGTTTTCACTAGAAAATGATTTTTTTTTCTCTTTACTATTTTTTAATCCTTTTTTTATTTTTTTTAATATATTTTTATTTATTTTTATCACCAAGATGCTTGTTTGCCAGGTTTTCATCAAGGTAACCATTTTTTCAAGAGATTTTCTATTTTTTGATTTTTGGTTCTATACTTTGCAAGATTTTATACATAAAATTTTTTGAGATGGGAACTATTCATGGGCTCTTGCAAAGGTTCCCCTTTGGGTTTTGATAACTAATATGCCCTTGACTTATAGATTGTCATGATGGCGAATGGTCCCAACTAGTTGGGATCAAATTTTCCTTTGCCATTTGGGTTTGGGACGTTCCTCTGGTTCTCCTTTAGCACAAGTTCTCTGACCTGGAAGGTTCTGCTCCTGATCTTCTTGTTATAGTTCTATTTGAGTCAGTTTTGATACACTTGCAAGTGGTTTAATACCTCCATTCACCATTCATCTAGCAATTCCAACTCATTTAGTCCTGATACCCGATATTCCTCATCCGTGATGAGATTCTATAGTGATATTCTCAGTGACGGGAGCTTGATCTCGATCGAGAGTATGGATTTTGATCCATAGACCAAGGATAAGGGGGTGGCACCTGTTGGTGTGCAGATACTGGTTCGATAGGCCCAAAGGGCAGGATTTAGTTGGAGATTCCAATCATGGCTAGCTTCATTGACCATTTTCTTGAGGATTTTTAGAATGGTCTTGTTTGTAGCCTCAACTTGGTTGTTCCCTTGGGGATAATACAAGGTGGAAAAGTGATGTTGGATTTTCGATTTGCCCCATAAGTCATGGAAATCATGATTTTTGGATGGTGTCCCATTATCTAAGATAATGGCTTGTGGGACACCATAGCAGTATATTGAATAGTTTAGGATGAACTTTGATATTTTTTTTTCTAGTTATGTAGGTCATTGGTATGGCTTCCACCCACTTTGTGAAGTACTCAATGGTGGTAATGATAAACTTGTGGCCACTAGATGAGGTGGGGATGATTTTTCCAATGATATCGAGCCCCCACTGCGAAAAAGGCCAGGGTGTGACAATAGGATGAAGCTCTTGAGTTGGTGCATGGATGAGGTCCCCATACTGCTAACATTGTAGACACCTTTTGACATAGTCATGTGCTTCTCTTTCCATTGTAGGCCAATAATACCCCATCCTCAGAAATTTCTTGGCCAAGGTCATATCACTTGAGTGTGAACCACGTATGCCACTATGTACCTCAATTAAGGTAGTTAATGCCTCCTCAAAATTTAAGCAATGTAATAGGGTTCCTTCTATGCTCCTACGGTAAAGGGTTTCTCCTAGTATAACAAACTAGGATGCTTTCTTGATAAAGGTTTTCTTGAGGTTTTAGGTTATGTCATCTAGGAGGACTCCTATTCTTAGATAACTATATATGTCATGGTACCACGGATCACCAGGACCAACGATTTTGCACACAAATTCTAACTCCAGTACCTCAAATGTAGGCACAAGAAGTTTCTCTACCAAGAATTCATGCTTTGGGATAGTGCAAGGGATATCCAATACGGATCCAATTTCCCCCATGGCATCTGCTGCTCTGTTGTTTGCTCTAGGTATCTACTCGAATGTGATCTCAATGGACTCCTTAAGACTTTCCACCAATTTCTTGTATGGAGTGAGCTTGTCATCTTTAGTTTGATATTCATCATTCCCTTGATTGATTATTAGTTGCGAGTCCCCATAAACCTTGAGAGCCATGATATGCCACTACACTACTATTCTAAGTCCTATGGTTAGAGCCTCATATTCTGTGATATTTTTTGTGTAGGGAAATGCCAGCTTGTATGATCTTGGTATGAAATCTCCCTATGGAGTAATGAAAAAGACCTTGGCTCCTGATCCATGCTATGTGTAGGAGCCATCAATATATTGTTTCTAATGGTTTGCTATGTTCAAGTTGAAGATAGATTCATTAGAGAACTCTGAAATTACTGGATTCTCTGAGTACATTGGAGCTTCTTCCAGTTGGTCTACAATAGCTTTCCCTTTGATGGCCTTACATTCCACATACTTAATGTCATATTTTGATAGGATCATGACCCACTTGGCCCCTCCTATGAGCACTACCTTGGAAAGTAGGTACTTGAGTGGGTCGATGTCAGGAATGAGTTTGATTTTGTCTGTTAACATGTAGTGTCTGAACTTCTATGAGGCAAACACCACTACTAGAAAATATTTTTTTGACGAAGGAATAATTTAACTCATGCCCTACCATGGTTTGAAAAATGTAGTAGATGGCCCTCTCTATTCCGTTTTCATCATGTTGAGCTAGGAGAGCACTGAGAGTTGTTGTTAATATGTAAGGATTAGGGGATTTCTTGGGATTGGTGGTGTAAGCACTAGAGGTGTGAGAAAATACTCTTTGATTTTGTTAAAGGCCTAATCAAAATTTTTATCCCACTTGTATGCTACCCCCTTGTGGAGTAGTTGAGAATATGGTATTGACTTGTTTCCTAGTTGAGCTATGAACCAAAAAATGGACTGGAGCTTGCCTTGTAATCCTCACAACTATTTCAATGTCTTAGGTGCCTCCATCTCAAGGATTGCCTTTACTTTTGTGGGATCTATTTCAATCCCTCTCATAGACATGATGTATCCCAAAAAATTCCCTAATTGTGCGCTGAAGACACACTTCTTTGGATTAAGGTAGACCTTGTATTCCTCAAGCCTGTCAAAGATGGCACTCAATGTTGCTATGTGGTCTCACCTTTTTTTGGATTTTCCCAATATTCCATTGACATAATCTTCCAAAGTCTTATGGATCATGTCATGAAATATTAAGGTCATGGCCCTTTGATATGTTACTCCAATGTTCTTTAGGCCAAATGACATCATGTTCCAGCAATATGTCCACCATGGACAAGTAAAAGCTATTTTATGTTGATCTTCTTTGGCTATCATGATTTGGTTATACCTAGAGAATCCATCCATCAATGAAAGCATCTCATGTTCTACAATCATATCCACAATCATATCAATGTTGGGCAGTGAAAAGTCATCCTTGGGACATGCCTTGTTTAGGTCTCTAAAATCTGTGCATATATGGATGCCCCCATCTAGCTTTGAAACAAAAACCAAATTTGATACCCAATCTAGATAGTTGATTCATCATATGAACCATGCGTCAAGTAGCTTCTTCAATTCCATTTTGATTATCAAGGCTATCTAGGGATGCATTTTTCTGAGTTTCTATCTGACAAGCTTTTCTTCAGGGTAAATTTCTAGATGGTGGACCATAATCTCTGGATCAAGCCTGGGCATGTTGGCATAGGTCCATGCAAATTTGACCTTTCTCTCCCTTCAGAAAGCAGCTAGAAGCTCATGTTCTTCTAACATCAATGATTTAGCATAAAATGTGATATGTAGAGTTTCCTTTGTTCCCAAGTTGACTGGGTTGCATTTCTTGGTTAAAACCACTAACTTTTCCTGATGTAGAGCGCTAAGAGGAAGATTGAACCCTTCATCCTCAAGCTCCTCAAATAGGTTTTCACCATTGGATATGTCCTTTGTTTTTACTATTTTAGGTTCAAAGAGTAACATAGTGTGGTTTTCACTCAAAGACCTTGAAATTATTCTCAAGTTTTTGCTTTTGTGACTAAAGGATTCAATCATCTCCCCATAGTAAGCTTGTGTGTCTAGAATAATATCAAACCTAGCCTTGTGATCTCCGCATGGTACTGTGTTCTGCAGTCCCATGAATTCTGGGAGTGCTTCATCATTTTCAAAAGTGTCTAGAATTGGAGGTCCTCGTTGGTTGTAATTGATGAGATGGGGGTAGACTAGGTTGATCTCATGGGTTTGACTAGTTGACTCAAATGACACAGTACTAATCATGAGGAGAGAGGAATTCTTGAAAAGAATAGGTAAGTTAGTTATGGCATCTTCCTCATCATCACCCCTACTACAGACATCGGTTATGTCAAAGGTGAATTTTTCTAAAGGCAGGCCAGTGGATACGAGCAATTGAAGGGCGGCTACCATTTGGGATTTTGGCCAGGTATGGTTATACTCAGAGGGGTACATCTGAGGCTAAGATTTTTCATTCACGTCTCAAGAATGATGGGTTTGTAGAAGCCCATTGTCATTTTTTCCAAGCTTTCTATTTTTGTCATAGCCCATGGTGAGCATCATTTGTAAACCTTTACTGCTAACATCCATAGGTAGATCAACTTCCAATCTATTGTCTTGGTACAGAAAATGGGATGGGTCCTCTTCTATTACTTCCCGGTTGAGATCTCCCCAAATTCTAAAGCTAGAGGAGCCTACTAGGAAGGTTTGGGATGAGGAAGAATCATTTGATTGTGGTCTTCCTCATGACCTGGGAGATTGTGGTAACTCTCCTACCACAAAAGAATTTTTTGGAATTTTATAGTGTCCACACCCATTGTCTTGGATAATGACCTTGATATAAGAGATGGCGGGGATGGCGGGTGTCTCTATCACAAAAGTGGAGGCGAGAGTAGCTAGGTCTATGTATGGAGTTGAGGGACCTTCACCATTCTTGGGCACTTGGGGGATCTTGTAATATTTTTCTTTCAAATTCTTGCAATAGGAAAAGGGTTTGGGATCCCCATGGATAGTGACCTCTTGGCCTTGGTATGTGAACTTGACACACTGGTGGAAGGTTGATGCCACTGCTTGCATCCCATGGATCCATGAACGCCCCAGGAGAATGTTGTAAGGAAAATCGAGGTCAAGGACCTAACAGATGGTTTCCATAATTGTTGGACCTACTTGAATAGGGAGTTGGATAGTGCCATGAGACACTCTTTCTTGATCATCATAAGCCCTAATTGTGATGCCTTTTCCTTTTTCAATGGAATCCTCTAAGATTCCTAAATTCTTTATGAGCTTGAGGGAACAGATGTTTAAGCTTGCACCTCCATCCACCAAGACTCTCTTGACTTTGTTCTTATGCACTACGACCTCTAGATGGAGTGTGAGATTATGAGATGGTTGGGTGGGAAAGTTTTGATTAGAGAATGTAAGAAGATTTGGGGTAATGATGTTTCCGACCATAGCTTGGAATTGTTTAGCATCAAGATCCATGGAGATGGTGGATGAAGCCA
The DNA here is from genome assembly GCA_007258455.2 of Sequoia sempervirens. Classification (NCBI taxonomy): domain Eukaryota; kingdom Viridiplantae; phylum Streptophyta; class Pinopsida; order Cupressales; family Cupressaceae; genus Sequoia; species Sequoia sempervirens. The sequence continues at coordinate 45,119,795 of VDFB02353493.1, forward strand.
ATGCTTCTTCAAGGATCTTTTTGTGGGCCGATGAAATATTTAACAACTACATGATGGAGATCTGAGTCGGGGTTCTTTTCAACTAGTCAAGTACATTATAGCCACTAGGAATAGATCCTAGGTTGGAAGTGGGTGCTCTAGAAGGATGAGATGACCTTGTGATGGTGATTTTTTTTCCTCTTGTGGTGACTCCACAATCAGCTTGGGGTCCTTTGATGGTGATAACAGTGCAATAATCATCTAGGGATGTGAAAACATGGTCGTATATATGATTAACACTTTTGAATGCACCCTTCCCCTTATCTTTTTTATTGTTCCCTTTGTTTTTATGATTGGGAATTAAATTCATGTAGATATTATGATTTTGATTTCCCACTTGTTGTTCCACATTTATGATTTTCATTGTACCATGGTGGTTTCGCCAAGGGCTCTTGATAATTTTCATAGGTGAGGATTGTGATGATTTTTTCTGCCACTAGCCTTTTCATGATGGATTTAGCTAATTCCCCAAGGGCCGTGTACTTTCGCTTGGGGGATTTTTTGTTTCATTGAGGTGGCCCCCTTTGATAATTTACATTGTTGACTATTTGATTGTTTGGTTGCTAAGTCACAATGTTAGCTTGTCGATTATTTTGAATATTATTTTGAGGTTGTTTTTGGGGTGCTACCGTGTTTTCTCAAGGAGCACCGATGACAACTTTGGCATCAACAACACCATCATTGGCAATGTTTCTATTTTTTTCCCATGTGTGAGGTTTTTCGTTATAGCTGGTGGATGGGTGATTGTTTTGCTAGTCAAGATATGTGGGTGTCCCTCCTAGTGCAATAAGGGCTTGTTCAATGTTAAGTGCCTTGGAGATCAATTGGTCGTATGTGGTGATTCCTTGCACCTTGAGATGAAATTCCAAGGTTCCTTCCAGATTGGAGATGATGGTGCAAGCTTGTTATTCTTCTAGCATGATCCATTTTCTCCTATTGGCCTTGGATCACCATCGTCGTAGGAAGGAAGAAAATGATTCATTTTTACCTTGTTTAAGAGTGGATAGTTCCTCTAGACTGACATCCATACCGATATTGAATGCGTATTTTTTTATGAATGTGTCTACTATCTCTTGGAACTTTTTGATGCCAAGAGGAAGGCGATATAACCACTCCATGGCATGGCCAGCAAAACTTCTAGGAAATAGCCTCATTAGATAGGTATCGTCATATGTGACTTCCATGCAATGTACTTGGAATTCCTTGATGTGATCTTCAGGGTTTCCCGTCCCCCAATATTTATCAAATTTGGGGATTTCAAATCCTTTTGTGAATGGTTTCATTGCAAGACTCATATCAAATAGATAGGGACACAAGTTGGGTATGTGCAAGATCATCATGGAAAAAATAGGCCCTTGAGTGGCAAAAAATTTAGAAATATCAGAGTTAGGCAACTTGACGTAAAAATTTGAATAAGTTATCTATATTATTTCAAAAATATATAAAAAATAGAATTTGTAGCAATTTGAATGTAGTTTCTAAACCACTAGTTTTGTTTAAAAAATAAAAATCTATTTGGTGAAAATTTGAAATTTCGATGTTGTGGTACTTAAATTTTAGGGAAAAAATAAGAAGTAGGTGTCTGTCTGACCACCCTAACCACAATAAAATGATAATATTTTTTTATAATATTTTAGATATAAGTAGAGGACTAATGCCTCGATGTGATGCATATTTTTTGGTAATTTTTTTCCAAGTAAATAATTAATTATGAATTTTTTATTACAAATTTTTAAAAAATATAAAAACTCACATGTTTGACCACCTTAACTTGGTCAAAACTTCATGAAATTCAAATTTTCTTTTTTTAATCCTATAGTATGAAAAGAATAGAATGTGACACATGTTTTGGATTCAAAAAATGTGATACCGTTTGAAAGCTATAGATGTTTTTCAATCAACCTATCAATTAGGACTTTAGTCATAATTTGAATAGAAAATGAATAATAATTACTTATTAAATTTAAAGTAAAGCATAATTTATATCAATAGAAATCTAAAAATATCCTTTAAAAACCCTTTTCATTTCATCAATTTTGGGTAAAAAAATAGTTGCTAGCCCCATCATATTGCCACTTTTTGGCACACATACCCAGTTGCTTGGTGTCTTTGTGGTTTTCCCTGACTAAAGATCAAGCACTTGTTGCAAGAATAACTTGATTTGCATTGTTACGTCATCTTGTGGATTAGGGGGTGGGATGAAGGTGTTTTGTGGTGGTTCACTTGTTGGAGGGATGGGTAGATTAGTTGTTGTGTTGGTGGATAGTGCTTGCATGTTTTGTTGCACCAAGTATGCTTGCACTTGCTATTGTAGCAACAATGCTTGTTGTTGGTCCTATTGCTATTGTGCTAATAATTCCTGTTGTTGAGCTTGTTGTTTCTATTGTACCAACAATGCTTGTTGTTGGGCTACTAGTTGCGCTGCTTGTTGCTACTCTTGGTATTGCTTCAACGCTTGCTGGTATGCTTGTTGTTGGGTTGCTTGTTATTGTACAAGGTACTGTGTTTGCCCTTGTTTTTTTGCTTGTGCTTGTGCTTGTTGAGCTTGGTATTGGGATCAAGCTTGTACTTGTTCCTGAGCTTGGGCCTATGCTTGTTGGGCAACTTGTACAATCTATGTAGCTTGTGCAATCTATGCAGCTTGTGCAATCTACACAGCTTGTGTGACTTGTGCAACTTGCACAACTTGAGCTACTTGAGTGGCTTGTTGTGTTTGTTGCGCCTGTTGTGCAACTTGAGTTGTTTGAGTAGCTTGCAATGCTTGTTGTCCAACTAATTGTTTTTGTGCTTGCTAAGTGACTAGTTGTGCAACTTCTCAATTTTGGATTTCCTAGATTGCCTTTTTATAGGCAACTTTTTGAGTAGCTTGTAACATGATATTATATTGGTTTGACATATTTGTGTTTGGTGGTGGTGGATTTAGTATGGTGTTTTTTGTTGTGATGAGAGGCACGGTTGTATTGATGATTAGGATTTGGGTTGTGGATGGTGCGATCGATATGCTTGGTCCTTGAGAGACCATGTTTTGGGGTGCGGTTGATGATTTGGTGGTTGATTGTGTTATTGGGATGGTTTCCATTTGTTGTTATGATATCGATGGAAAGATGGGAGGATTAAGTATGATGCTTTGATTGATGATTGGGGGATTGTTTTGAATGAGTGACGACAATGGAGGTAACCCCAAACTGAGAGTTGATGTTGATGTTGGTGGCAAGGGTGGAAGTGGTGGAAAAGTGAGTGGCATACTTCCTTGGGGAAATGATGAATATGAAGGGTCAAAGATGCCCCCTACTCCAAATAAGTCACCTTCTCCTTGTGAGGTCATAGGGAGAGAGGTTTGAAATGTTGCGTGAAATGATGATGATGGGTCATTAGGATCATGAAAGGTGAGGGGGAATATGGTTGTAATGGATTTTGGGGTATGGTTTTCCCTAAGATAGTTTTTGCGTCCAAATCTTGATTACTCATGAGGGGGTGTGTTTGTAGTGCATTGAGAAATGTGCTCTCTTTGTTAACAATGGGTTGAGTTGGAGCAATATATGATGTAATTTGGGGGATGGGTTGGGTGATGCTTTGGAATGGAGGTGTGGATAAGATTAGGGGCATGACCCCAAGAGGTTGTTCCAAAATGGTGCTCACATTGCAATCGTAAGGGAGTTTAGCCCCTTGTTTTCCTAATTCAAACATATATTGTGAAGGATCGAGCTTCATCATGATGTTGACAATTCTATGATTTTTGGGGTTTTGGACCATTTTGATGATCTCATCTTGTATCATCCTGAAGAAATTATTGGTGATATCCTCTACTTGACCTTCCTCTTGTGGATTTTGTGATGATGAAGGAATATTAGTCAGGGGATTGAATGATACAATGGGATTCATTTTGGAATTGGTTTGGATTAGGTCACTTGAAGTTGATGTTTCTTTGTTGGTCTCCATGTTCTTCTTGTGTTGCAATCTTGTTTGAACCATAAAATGAGGTTCAAAAGACAAGATCTAGGATGATTAAGGATCAAAAGGTGTGATGGTGAGATGTGTGAAAGGTGGATGATATGGATGATTAAACTCTTAGAAGATCTTGAGGTAGATGCTAGGCTTTGGGGACTTTTCTAGATTCTTGGTTTCTTAGATTTGATTATGACATTGACTTGGTTTTGGATTTATTTGATTTTGGATAATGAACAAATGGATCCCAATACTTTGGATGTTATCTATGGGATAGACTTTCACACAAGATGACAGTTTGACTAAGTGTAGGGAGAAGGATGCATCTACCCACACCGAACCAAAGAAAGATGATTTTATGATAATTCAACTAGGCATATGGAGAAGGATACATCTACACATACTTGGCCAAACAAAATGTTTTGATATTTTGATTTAAGGATTTTGATTCATGGATTTTCCCAAAAAGTCTAGAATAAAGGATGGTTTCAAGATTTTCAAGAGTTGTTAGTGAGATGATTTTGATTTGATGTTTGAAATATGGATGAAGGTTTGTTTTGATCCTATGGTTACCTAAAAAAGACTCTTGTTTACAAGACATTAGTTTTGAAGAACATGCTTTACTCTAGACAAGATGCTCAAATTCTAAAAAAAAATTTGAATTTTGACAATAATAAAATGAGTAAAAATTGGGATTGTTTCTTGAAGTTTTCGATAAAAATTGAAAAGAAATATTTGTCTAAATTTGTAGAGAACTGAGAGACGCTTTTGATGATCTTTTGGACTAAGAGCTTTTGACTTCAGTTTCCAAATTTTTATTTTGAGTGAAATCATTTGAGACACATGTGTGGGGTTCAATTTTTCTTAGCTTTGCTTAGTGATTTCTTTTTACCACAAATAATTCTTTGCTTAGATTTTTTGAGCTAGATGTCTAATGTCTTAACTTATTTTTATCCCACAAAGTACATTATGTGGAACTTCAATGAAATCAATGCAAAAATTACCTATTGTTGACTTTAGTAAGCGAATTGATATATAAATCCAAATGTTTAAAAACCTCTAAGGATAGAATCCCTAGGGCAAGCAATAACACTTGAATTTTGTTAAAGATATTTTCTTCCTAAAGGGTTTGAAATTTGATGACAATGTTGAATGCTTGTTTTCCCAATGTTTATAATCAAGCAAAGTGTTTTGTTTCCAAGAACATGCACAACCCTATGGCTATGAAATACTGTATTTGTTGAATCCCCACTTGGACAAGTCTAGCTATGCCTACTTTTAGTGAATAGTTAGATGCTTGACCCCACTGGCTCCCCTCCATGGCACTCACTTATATAGGGTAGCCAAGCATCAGTACCCATGAAACTCCCATGGAATACTTTCCATTTCTACTAAAAGCCATAAAAGTGTGGGATAGAATCAAAACAATCGTTCTTGCACCCACAAATAGATCAAGGATTTTGGAATTTTCTAAACAAGGGTTTTAATGTGGGAATTTTGTTCATGGGGGACCATTCATGTGGCGAGAGACCATTTCTTCCCTTCTCATCAGAATAATCCTCATGATACTGGTCTTTGTTCTAGTACCCACACTTATATACCAGTTGGAAGTCGCTTGGTTTTAGCATGTTGCCATTTGGGTCGTTCCCTTGGGTGATTACTTTTTCCCAGAAGGAAGGCCCTCTAAGATAAACAAAAGTGAGCAAACATATCCACAACTCAATCAATCTTTTTTGAGAAACAAAGAGAGAACACATGTAATATGTTCCACTCACACTCGCAAGATTTGTCAAATTTTAATCCCAAATGAAATGTGGAGGCAATCACTTTCACAACTTAAAGTCACCAAAAGCCTTTTGACTCTCAAGATCATTGTGAGGTGTGAGAGAAGCACATACATCTTTTGACAATATTATTTTGAGTAAGTGATTACAAAAAAAAGAAAAACATGTTCATTTTATCCTTTCAAATCAAGAGTAATGTCTTTTTTAAGCACCAAAGGAAGTGTTAGATTTTGATTATTCAATTGTTAACCTTAAAAAAAATCTAGTAGATTTTCCTAAAGTTCTTTTTAATCCCTTTTTCCTTGTTCGTTTTAAACCCAAATTGAAAATTAGTGAGTCCTAAGAACTTGAAGAGGTAAAATCCTTAAAGTTTTGGAATTACAATTGCTTCCAAAAGAAGACTGTCTAAAGACACTTGATATAAATAAACTCCCTTCACTCCTTCCTTGTTTCTACCTAAAAACTAGTCAATTTAGGAAAACCAGAGACATAAAACAAGTTAAAAATCCCAAATGATCAACAGTTAAAAAAGCACATGTCAAAAAAAATTCAAACTTGATCTTTTACTCCAGCCCAGCAATACAACCCGCATATGCAACACAGTTTGAGGAAATTAGCAGTGTTATATAGCGCCACTAGGCTTGCAAGTGACGCTCTATAATAGGATAGAGAGCATGATAGCAATGTAGTTTTTCATTAGCGGTGCTATTTGAAGATTGAAAAAATCCAACACTCAAGAATAGGTCTTGCGTCACAATATAGAATTTTGAATTTCTAGATGGGAACATTCGAGCAAGGTCATTTGGAATTTATAGCGTCAATGTATGGCATTGCTAGATTGATAGCGATGCAATTTCTTGTAGACACCAAAAAACACAAAAAAACATGAAATTTTGTTAAAAAATGTGATTAGAACTTGAGATTTTCCCTCCTAGTGCCAAATGTAGAACCCCAATCCTAGACCTACACAAACACAAGAAACAAACACAATTTTAGATCAAATGCAAGTGAGAATCAAGATTCCCCATGAAATTCATTTGCAAAGCTCAAATAGGAAAGAAAATGAATAAAAAAAGCAATGAAATCCTATTTTAAGATGCAAACTCTCAATCCCATGGGGGAATTGTTGCCAATTTGATGTGAAAATTGGACCTTTCCCAATTCCTATGATGCAATGTTGATGAGTGATCCACTTTGTTGAAGATTCAATTGAGATCCACGATGAAAAATCTACATAACCTAGCTAAAAACTTGATAAAATTGATGGAAATAGATATGCTTGAGGATGAAATTGAGTATAGTAGACTTGCTCAAATTGTGGATGACCAAAACAAAGGATGAGCCTCTTATTTATAGAAAGACAAGATGGAGGAATGAGAAAAATGGAGCAATGTGGGATCATTCAACATCCAATGGGAAAGTGCCACTTGTCAAGATGTGAATCAAGAGAGTTTGAGCACATTTTGATGATTGTGCACAATAAATTAAATTAGGTGAAATTTCAAATTTATGAAATGACTTGTTGGAGGGAGAAAGAATGACTTAAATGTCACTTGGATCAATGCACAAGGACATGTAAGAGGGAATTAATGTCTTGTTGGAAGGACAAATCCACTTGGAAGGATTTTCAAACTTGGAGGAATATTCCCCTAAAGATACCAAGTTAAAAGAAAATAGGGATTTAATAAATCCATTAAATGTATTTTCATGTGCAAGTGGCAACATCTAGAGAAATTGGATGATTAGGATTAAATTAATCAAGGTTTGATTAATTTAATGAGGGATTAGTTTATGTGACAATTTGATTTAGATTTTTGGGTTGATTTAAATCAAAGTTGAGAGGAAAATGATTTAGATTTAATTAAATAAAGGATTTGATTTATTTAATCAAAGAGGATGATGATGTTAGATTAAATCAAATAAGGTTTAATTTATTTAATTTAATAAGATGACTTTAGAGATTTAATCAAATAAAATGAAATATTTAATTAAATAGAAACTAGAGGGTTAATTAAATAACATTGGTTTATTTAATTAACAAGAGAGAATGACTTAATCAGATAAATGATTTATTTAATTAAGGGATGAAGAGTGATGATTAACTAAGAAGATGATTTAGGATGAAATGATGTTAGTAACCAGGATCAAGTGTGTCAGTACATTTTCCATATCTATAGCTACAAACAATTTATTTTTCACAAAATACGTACACAAGGATAACCATTAGAATTAAACATAGCTTTCCATCAACATTTTCATGAACATATTCATTTAAACCATTTAATGCTAATATATTAAATGATAATTCCACCACCATGCTTTTAGGTCTTAGGTATGTTTAATGGATACAAAAAGGATAATATAATATGGAATATTGTTAGGAAATATGTTCAAAAGTATCTTAAAGTCTGATAAAACCAATAGAAAATAAACTATTATCTGGACCTATTAGCTTCCATGCATTTTCATCCTTGGGCTAGACTAGGACATGTTGTCAGAATTCATCAATGTTAATTTATCCCAAGTCAGTGCCAATTTTTTTTTCCCAATGCATTGTGATATTTGAGGTACATTCCACTCTGTGAAACTTGTACTTCATTTTTACCTTCTCTTTCTTGGTCTTTGTTGTTCTAGTTCCTTTTGCTTCTTTGCTAGTCTTTTCCATAAATCTTACACAAAGAACAAGTAATAAATAGTTCAGAAAATTTAGGAGTAGTGTATTAGTTAGGTCATCATAATCCCAAAAATTCATTAAATGCATTAGGTATCCAAGAAAAATCATTAAATTCATTCATTCATGACTATTTCTAGCCTTTTATGGGTTTTGTCATTTTGTGGGCTAGAGCTTTGTGGATGTTGTCATTGTGGAAGCTTTCGATGATGGCGCCAATGCAAAGGTGCTCCACAAATGGCATCCCATACTCACATTTATGCATTGGTGAACCATTAGGTTATTTTCATGAAAACATATTTAGGAATGTTTGAGGTCATTTGAATCATCATACTTGCAAATTAATCATGTTGAGCTTTTGCAAAAAAATACACTGCAAAAATTGGACATGTGGATGTCGATTAAGGATAGGCCATAGAAATGGCTTGAAAAAATCAGCAATGCACAAGTGGCTCCCCACCATGAAATTTCTACAAAAATTCTAGACTTAGAAAATTTTGATGTAAATACATTTGGTAAATGGGTAGTTTTGTTTCCAAGCAGGTTATTTCCATGACCAAGTTCTTTCTTTAATTTTGACCCATTGTGAAAAAGTCAAGTGCGAAAGTTGTGGAGGCAAAAGCTAGTGAGAAAGTATGCTATAAATAATGGTGTGAACATCATGGCTTCCCACACTTGAATCTTTGCAAGGCATCTCAAGTACTTGGAATTTTATTTTAAACTCAATTAAGGATGTGAAAACATTAAGGTTAATCATGCAATTATTTGTGGCTTGTTCCAGGGTTTGCAAAAAATACCTATGCAGAAGCCATGGAGGCTGATGCCATTTGAGATTATTCCACCAAAATGGCTTAAGGTTTATGGCCTCCTGCAGACGACCTCCCACTTATAAATTCCCACAATGTACTTATCTTAGAACCTAAGTCAATATTTGAATCCATTGGATCACATGCAAAATATAAGTCAAGAATTTATACCATAGAATGATCATTTTGCAATGTTTAATAGAGTTCAGAGGTTACCAATTCAGATTACACAAAAGTGGAAGCCATCAAATTCCATGCCATTGAAATGGCTTGCAAGGGCTAGCTTCTCGCAGGTGGCATCCCACATACCAATTTTTACAAGGATATTTATACTTAGAATCTTTCAAGTTCAACTTTTGAAGGATGGTTTATAACTTGGAAGTACCCATGCAAGAATCACAGAGGCAGATGCCATCATGAGTCATGCCATCAAAACAACTTGATGAGAGGTGGCATCCCATACTCATGACTTCGCATAGACACTAGGACTTTGATGAGTTCATGTTTTATTTATGATAGTCTTTCAAAATGAGGATCCATGGAGAGGGTTTCATTGTTCATTCTTGAACATGGATCACAAAACCCTAAAATGGCATAGGACTAAATTATAAATCAAGAAACAAATGCGAAGAGTGTTTGAACCTAGTAGATACACAAGTGAAGAATAAAATCCAAGTGCAAAGTCTTCACAAATGCAACACAATAACAACTAGAAGAGCTCCCAAATTCCAAAAATTCCAAAGGTGAAAATGAAATTCAATGACCACTATTTATAGAGCTACAAGCAATAAATGCAAGAAATAAATACAATTTTTCAAAAAATGTTAAAAACTCTAGCTTGCGGAAACTCTATGTGAAGATATCGAATGTGGTGTAGGACTTAAGGTTGTGGAAGTTGATGAAGAAGTTGGTAGAGTATAGAGATGAGTATTGAGGGTGCAAATGAGTCTGGTGTCATTGTGAGAGATTTTCTTAAACGACATGGAAATCCTTGGCATCTGTAGGATGACAACCCACAATGTTCTACAAATTTTCCTAAATTGATGAAACTTTGGAAGATCACCAAGGCATCATGGAGACATCCCAAATCCATAGGCATTTTGAATAGTAGGCTAAAAGACAAAGGAAAAAGAAAAAACAAGCACATACAAACCCAAGAAAAATCAAAACCATAAGAGGGGGTCCCCGGTTCAAGCAAGGCATGTGTGTAAAACGCACAACACTTCATACATAATTTAACTCTACATGAATTCAAAACCATTAGGTTAGCACCACTAGTGAAGGAATAATAGAATAAACTAAATGTTCACTCACAACTTGACATGTGGACCACCAAATCATTTTCCACATGGAGCATGCACATTATTGACATCCTAAAACACTTCCTCAAAACTACACAACAAAATATTCATTTACGATGGAATGTAGAGCATTCCAACATACACTTAGCTAGTGCAACTCTATCATTTCTAGAGCCAATACTTTGTTAACATTATCTTTGACTATGGAAGATATACAAGATTGAACCAATGGGTTTATAAACCTTAAACATGCACCAATATTACCTCAAAACTGTGTGACTAGATTCTTCATAGTGGAGCAATGTGGACCACAAAATTGGTTCACTGAACACTAAAAATTGTAAATTGAGACTTAGAAAAATCTACCAAACATTTGGTCTTCTTTGAACCAACACTATTATACCTATATAATGGGTTATCATCAATTAAAACACCATACACTTATTGGACTCAAGGAACATTGAGAGGTGGGGGTGAATTAGTGTTCAACAATATTTAAATTTCATTTTAGATCTTAGACCATTCACATCATTTAAACTGAAATAAAGATGCATGCACATGAAAGAAACAATCAGAACACCATAACACCAAGATTTTTACGTGGAAACCCTATTAGGGGAAAAATCATGGTGGATGTTAGTCCACAATATTATACCTTGTTAAAACTATAATGAAAAATAATGGGAATTCACATGCATTCAGGCACACTACCTAGAGCTCACTACTCAAAATAAGGAAGGCTCACTGACTTTAAAAAACTTTGGATTACAACAAAAGGTTGAACTGAGAAGATAGCATCTACAAATGCCTAGTATCAGTTTTGGTGATGCTCATGTATCAAATTCTAGACCTTCTATCATATTATACACTTCACTCTGCTCTACCTTAATTCACTTCACAATAGTCCTCTTCTGCACAAACAAAATTCACTCAACTGATCTTCTGATATTCACACACCCATCTACTTTTCTCTATACACACACTCATACATCAAAATGAATTACCTAAACTTGCATATATATATGCTAGCAAGAATTCAATCTCTATATGTCGGCTTCAAATAAAATACAAAATATTTTCCATATGTTGGCTCAGATCATGAACAATCTTTCAATGTGTATCCATATAAGTTAGCCAAACTATAGCTAGGACCCAAAACAAAATGTCCAATCACAAGAAACAATTAAACAATTACTCCTTATACATCCACAATATGCTACATTCATTAAGTTGGCCACAATGAGAAAATAAATGGGTATGTACAGGATCATGATGGGCCAAAAAGTGGCAATATGATGGGTATGTGGCTGATGACTTTTTTTTTACCCAAAATTGATGAAACTAAAAGGTTTTTTAAAGAAGATTCTTAGCTTTCCACCAATATAAATTATTCTTTACTTTGAATTAAACAAGTAATTATTATTCAATTTCTATTTGAATTATGACTAAAGTCCTAATTGATAGGTTGATTGAATTTTTTTAATAGCTTTCAAACAGTATCACATTTTTTGAATCCAAAACATGTGTCACATTCTATGCTTCGCATAATATAGGATTAAAAAAAGAAAAAATGAATTTCATAAAGTTTTGATCAAGTTAAGGTGGTCAGACATACAAGTTTTTTATATTTTTTAAAAGTTGTAATAAAAAAATCCTAATTAATTATTTACTTGGAAAAAAATTACAAAAAAATATGCATCACATTGAGACATAAGTCCTCTACTTATATCTAAAATCTTATTAAAAAATATTATCATTTTATTATGGTTAGGGTGGTCAAACAAACACCTACTTATTTTTTCCTTGAAATTTAAGTACTACTGCATTGAAATTTCAAATTCTCACCAAATAGATTTTTTTTTTCTAAGGAAATCTAGTAGTTTAGAAACTACATTAAATTTGCTACAGATTCTATTCTTACATAATTTTGAAATAACATAGATAACTTATTCAAATTTCTATGTCAACTTGCCTAACTCTGATTTTTCTGAATTTTTTGCCACTTAAGGGCCTATTTTTTCCATGATGATCCTGCACATACCCAAATAGAAAATCATCCTATCGGATCTCCTAACTTGTACACTAATGAATGCAACATCACAAAACTTAACAATAAGATAACATATTTGCTTAAGAATCTATCCTTAAGATCCACAACTCAAACTGATGATCCGGTGAGGCATACAAATTGACATACTAACCAAATACCCTGTTCTTAATTCTTTCTGCAGGTAATACTTTGTTCTTTACTTTGCCTATCGGTATGAACAAATTCTTATCTACAGACTAGAATAATGACTTAATTTTCCATCAATGACAACACTAGAAGTCATATTTCAACAACACTATCATAATCATCAATATTCAAAAATCTCCCCACACCATACGTCAATATCATATATACATCATCATGCTCATGTTTCCAACAACCTGTCTTCAACAATCTCCCACTTTTTCATTGATGCAACATGCTTTCACTCTCCAAAATTACTCAAACCTCTGAAAAAACACTCCCCCCTTTGACATTAATGGAAAAGGGTTCATAATATCAAAAAATTCAAAACTACTCCCCCTTAACTAATATAAGTATATACACATGAGTGTAACCCCCCCTTACTACTTCACTCATATACTCAACACTTCTCCAACAATTTGCATTAGAGTGGCTTCCCCTAATAATTTTATCCATAAAAAATAATTAAAAAATTATTGCAATGCTTATCCACTACTTTCGCATATGTACATAGAAATTAGAAACTACATTAAAAAAAAATAATTACACCAACTATGAAAGGGTAAAATACCCTTGTTAAACACCTTTAGTTTTGCCAAGTGTGCCTCTCAATCCTTCTTCTTTATCTCCTAATTATTCTTGGTGAAGGAAAGCATACTGCATAGGATCTCAAATTGAATTATAGGAGATCTTCTCCTTCATCTAGGGTACTGGGAACTAGGTTCTCTTGTTCCATCTTATTTGCACTTTCTAACACTTTGGTCAAAGATGTAAGCTTTGTACTTACCAAATCTCTAAGCTGACTATAATACATAATAATATAAGTTTATTTATGTTCTTGTAGTGGGAAGAACTATACATGGATATTTCATATTCCTACCCTTTTCACACCATCTACATCATTTTATGGATCATACGCATCAAAGGCCTAAGAAATTTGTGACTCTATTGAGTCCATTTGGTCCTTTATGCTCCTTGTAGAGTTAGGCCATTTTAAGAAAAAATGAAACAAAATTTTTTCTTCATCCAAGAATTTCTGAACATATCTCAAGTTGCCTTGCAACTTGCTATATGCAACACTTCACATACCAGATACTTTAGTCAATCTCTTATCAGTGACCTTCTTTTCCATTTCTTTTTTTAATTTCTCTTCCAAACTTGTAGAATAATCTCTGAAAGAATCTAACATCAACTTCAACTTCTATATACCAAACAAGGAATCATCAATAGTTGAACCAAGAATACCTTCTTGCAGCACCTTAACAACTTCTTCAATCATATTTGCACTCTTTTGATGTGTTTGTAGAATTTACTTCCTTGCAAAAGCATGTAATGCATCACCAAGATGTAGCTTGTGCAGGGGAGAGATCTTTCTCATATTAATTTATCCTTGTTGCATGGGTATCTATAGGAGCTATGTAGACACCACGAATTCAAACTACAACTACATATCTAATAAATCCTTTAAATAATGTCCAAAATCTCCAAAGGAGTCACCAAATTTTTCATTTTTGCCTTCCTTCTACTCACACGTCTCCTTTTATTCATTAACAAAGCATTCTTCTACATTTGCCTCTTCTTTTGTAGACTTCTCATTATTTGGAGGAGGAAAATATTTTTTGTTGGATGTTGTGGTTGTGTTGTTGTTATGTGGTTTTCATTGATGTCAACACTATTAGCATTAATTCATTAGAAGCTATATATGTCAAGGATATCGAGAAAATTGTAGTGGAATGAGTTGCAAATTGTCAGTGGTGAAGTGAAGTTCAGTAATTTAGTAATTTGTGTACATTGATGATTAGAGCTTTTGGACTAAAGGGTTCATTGCTAAGTCTATCTATTTTATCTACGTCAAGTTTCAAAGATTCGCGTGAAGATTTGATTCAGTTATGAAGATTTATATTCTCATAGTTTTTTTGTTGCTTTAGTTGGTATTACTAATTGAAGATGATGCAATTTTAGTTAGTTCAATTGTTTTGGATGCTTCTCTAGTGATTCATGATGCTTGTGGATGTTTCTATATCATGCTCTATCTTTGTTGCACATCCACATTGATCGTTGTGCTCGTGGTTGGTGATTTTCTCTTGTGTGTTCATATCTTTCTTGTTCTTGGATGACATGGTGTTTGTAGCATGTTGTGGATCTTTGAGGAGTAATTAATTGAAGTATTTTCATGTTGGAGATGTTGATTTGGGTCTTCGCTAAGTTGTGGCTAACCTTGGTTGATTCACATTAATAATCTTTAGTGTTTTGGGCCGACAGTTTATATTCATTTTATTATTTTGTTGAAGCTAACATGTAGGGATGAAAGTTCTTGTTGTGGATATATATAAGCAATTTTTTATTCAAATTTAAGTATGCCAATGGATGCCGAGTATGTGTGTATGTGCGAATAAATTCCTAATCATTTGAAGGCAGAGTAGAGTGTGAAGAAGAGTGAAGAATTGTTCATGTGCTTAATTGGAACTGTGATAAGGCATTAGCAAATGCTAATTTATTAGTTCAAATCCCTCTAGATGTAATCTGATTCTTTTTGTAAGGCAGTGTGTCTTCCTTTGGGAAATTAGCCTTGTTGTAATTGAGCAATGAGCTCTAGGCAATGTGCTTGAATGCATGTGCATTCCCCATATTTCATTTATTTATGTTTTTAACAAGGTATAATCTTGTGGACTAATCTCCACCATGGTTTTTCCCCTAACAGGGTTTCCATGTAAAAAATCTTGGTGTTATGTGTGTTTCTAATGTGTTGATGATTTATGCTTTCATGGTTAATAATTAGATCTGAGAATAAGGTTAATAAGTTGACTAAGTTTTAAATTTCTGAGACAATTGATTCAACCCCCCCTCTCAGTTATCTACCCTTGTGTTTCCAACAATTGGTATCAGAGAAAGTTCCTTGGAAGAAGTTTAATAGCTTGAGGTGATTTGGGATGACATCATATAAGAAGGATAGTATGAGACCTGATGGAACAAATTATTCTTTGTGGAAGACTTGAATGGAGTGTCGTTTGAGTGAATTTGGTGATTCCCTTCCAAAGGTTGAATTTTCATTTAAGGCTACTACTTCTGAAAGAGATAGACAGAGATATGATCCAAGTGAGAGTTCATCTAGAAATAAATTCAAGTATGAGGATGAAATCAAATAGATTAAAGAAGAAGAAAGAGAGCTGGAAGAGCTGGAAGCACTTATTGTCAAAAGAGTACCAAGAGGAAAAGGTAAGTATGAAGGAAAATTTCCTTTTAAATTTTTTTCTTGCAATAAGTTAGGTCACTTTGCATCAAGGTGTTTGGAAAGAGCTCCTAAACCAAAACATAACAAGCCTAGATTTCAAAAGAAGTGTTACTATGCTAGTGATGAAGGTGTGATAGATGATGAATTTGATAAAGGAAATAGAAGTGATGATGAATGGGTATTTATTGATATCAAGGAAAATAATCCAGTATCTACTGAATCTACTAGTTGTACAAATGTGGAGAAATCCCTAGCTGCTCAAGTTGAAGAGAAAGATGGATGGGTGATTGACAGTGGATGTTCACATCATATGACAAGAGATAAAAGTAAGTTTGTAAGCTTGGAAAAATATGATGGTGGTGTTGTGAGATTTGATGATAATAGAGTTGGTGTGATCCATGGTAGAGGATGCATTTCTCTTTATGGTAAGCATAATACTGATGATGTCATGTATGTGGAAGGCTTGAAGCATAATCTTTTAAGTGTTGGTCAAATGGTTGATAAGGGATACAATCTTCAGTTCAAGGATGGAAAGTGCAGAATATCAAGTTTTGGAAATATAATTGTATCAGGTACCAAAAAAAAAGGTAATATCTTTCACTTTAGTGTAGCTAGTAAAAGTTTTTTGATTTCTCATGTTGATGAAAGTTGGTTATGATATAGGACAATGATTCATGTTAACTTTGATAATATTGTCAAGATAAGTTCTACTAAGGTTGTGAGAGATCTACCTAAGTTTGTGAAACCTACTAATGCCATATGCAAGGAATGTCAGTTAGGAAAAAAAACTAGAATTTCATTTTAGAGCAAACAACATTGTTTAAATGAACTGTTGGAGCTTGTGTATACTGATCTGTGTGGTCCCTCTAAGGTTAGAAGTTTACAAGTTTATAGGTATTTCATGTTACTCATTGATGATTATTCTAGAATGGTGTGGGCTACTTTATTAAGGGATAAATTTGAAGCACTAAAAAAGTTCAAGATCTTTAAGGCTATGGTTGAGAAAGAGACAGGTTTGAAGATTAAATGTCCGAGATCAGATAGAGGTGGTGAATTCACTTCCGGTGAATTTATTTCATTTTGTGAAGAAAATCGAATAAAGAGACAAATATCTACACTGCAAATCCCTTAGCAAAATGGAGTTGTGGAAAGGAAGAACAAAAATATTGAAGATGCTGCTAGAAATATGATGCTAGAAGAAAATGACCTTCATATCTACTAGAGAGAAGTTGTGAGTACTACTATGTACACACTCAATCAAGTACAAATCAAAGGTGATACTGGTAAGACCCCTTTTGAGCTATGGACTGGTCAAAAGCCTACTGTTAAATATTTCAAGATATTTGGAAGAAAATGTCATATCAAGAGAGATGAAGATATAGGAAAGTTTGATGCTAGGAGTGATGAAGGCATCTTTCAAGGTTATTCTAGTAAAAGAAAGGCCTATCGGTGTTACAATAAAATATTGAGGAAAATGGTTGAAAGTGAAAATTTCAAGCTTGAAGAAGAGTTAGGAACACCATCTAGAACCCGTGGATATGATTCTAATGATCAGAATGACAATAAAAACAAAGGAAAGAAAGTTCAAACTATAAATCAAGTGAAAATAATTCCAGTGAATCAGGAAAATCAAGAGGAAGAAGAAAATAGTGAAATTGTAGAAGAGACAAAACACGAGCTTGAAGTTGAAGAACATCCTAAGAAGACTTTGAGGTATGTAATATTGAATCATTCAGAAGATCAAATTATAGGTGATAAGAACAAAGGTGTCCAAACTAGGAGAAATATTGCAGAAGAATATTGCTTGATTTCAAAGACTGAGCCTACTAGTGTGAATGAAGCATGTAAAGATGAACATTGGGTTGAAGTAATGAAAGAGGAGCCAAAGTATATTGAGAAGAATGATACATGAATTCTTATTCCCAGACCTAAGGATAATAATTTCATTGGAACTAAATGGGTCCTTAGAAGCAAACTGAATGAGCATGGTGAAGTGGTTAGAAACAAAGAAAGACTGGTATGCAAAGGATATTCATGGATGGAAGGAATTGATTTTGAAGAAAATTTTTCCCCTGTTGCTAGAATTGAAGCTGTAAGATTATTTCTTGCCTATGCTGCTTACAAGAACTACAAGGTTTATCAGATGGATGTCAAGCCAACTTTTCTAAATTGTGAATTGGAAGAAGAGGTGTATTTTGTGCAACCTAATGGATTTCAGTTGACTGATAAGGGAGATATAGTGTGTTGGTTGAAGAAATAATTTTATGGACTCAAGCAAGCCCCTAGAGCATGGTATGCTAGATTGGACAAGTATTTTTTGAAGCTTGGATTTAACAAAGGTACTACTGATTGTAATCTATATTTCAATATTGATCATAATAAAGATTTGATTGTTGAAGTCTCTATTGATGATATCATTTTTGGAGGAGATGATGGTTTGTGCATGAATTTTTCTACTGAGATGCAGAATGAATTTGAGATGTCAATGATTGGTGAGATGAAATTATTTTTGGGATTGCAAATTACTCAATTAGATAAAGGGATTTTTATATCTCAGTCCAAGTATGTGAAGGAATTGCTAAAGAAGTTTGGTATGGAAGATTCAAAGCTAGTCCGTACACCCATGGTAATCGGATGCAAGTTGACAACAAAAGATGACTCTCTAAAAGCAAATCAGACTAGATACAGATCAATGATTGGTGGATTGATTTATTTGACTCAAAATAGGCCTAATATCATGAATGTTGTATGATTTCAAGCTGATTCAAAGGAATCTCATGTGACTATTGTGAAGAGAATTTTTAGATACTTGAAGGGAACAGTTTAATTTTGCCTGTGGTATCCTAAAGATGATGATCTTACTCTGAGTGCCTTTACTGGTCCTGATTGGGAAAGAGATGTAAATGACAGGAAAAGTACTAGTCGTGGAGCATTTTTCTTGGGTAAGAAGCTAATTTCATGGTTAAGTAAGAAGCAAAATGCCATTTCCTTATCTACTCCAGAGGCTGAATACATTGTTGCTACTAACAATTGTACTCAAGTCCCATGGATGAAGCAAATATTGAAGGATATTAGAGTTGTGTATAATGAGCCTATTGCTATATTCTATGATAATTCAGGTGCTATTAACATTTCTAAGAATCTGGTGCTGCATTCAAAGACAAAGCATATATCTATTAGGTTTCACTTTTTGAGAGAAAAGGTAAGTGAAAAGGAAGTCAGACTGGAGTATGTGCCTAATAAGGAGTAGACTATAGACATATTTACCAAGTCGTTGCCTAAGGATACTTTTGAGTATATTAGAGGGAAGTTAGGGGTGATTACCCCTCCTAATCAAAACTAAGGATGCATTACATTGCATCAGTTTGTGCATTTCAGAGTTATATCTTGATCTGGATTGATGTTTTGGTGGCTACTACTCAGGGGGAGTAGTCAGATGTTTAGAAGCTCAAATATGTGGTTCAGAGTTTGTGTGGAGCTTAGAGATCTTTGTCATTGATGTCAAATGGGGATAAGATCATGTGAAAAACTTTCTAGGGAAGAAAATCCTTGTGGGTAGGAAGATCATGTGAAAGAATTAAGGAGAAAATGAGTCAGAACCTAAGGGGGAGTAAGTGTCAAGAGTTAGTTGTGTTGATGGATTTTTTCACATCATGTGTTGCCATCAATGCCAAAGGGGGAGATTGTTGGATGTTGTGGTTTTGTTGCTATTATGTGGTTGTCATTGATGTCAACACTACTAGCATTAATTCATTAGAAGTTGTATATGTCAAGGATATTGACAAAATTGTAATGGAATGAGTTGCAAGTTGTCAGTGGTGAAGTGAAGTTCAGTATGTCAGTAAGTTATGTACATTGATGATCAAAGGTTGTGGAAAAAAAATATTTTTTTTTAGTGTATCTATTTTATCCATGTCGAGTTTCATAGATCTGTGTGAAGACTTGATCGAGTTATGAAGATTTATATTCTAACAATATTTTTGTTGCTTTGATTGGTATTACTGATTGAAGATGATGTGATTTCAGTTAGTTCAGTTGTTTTGGATGCTTCTCTAGTGATTCATGATGTTTGTGGATGTTTCTAGATCATTCTCTATCTTTTTTACACATCCACATTGATCATTGTGCTCGTGGTTGGTGATTTTCTCTTGCGTGTTCATATTTTTCTTGTTCTTGGCTGACATAGTGTTTGTAGCGTGTTGTTGATCTTCGAGGAGTAATTAATTCGATTATTTTTCATGTTGGAGATGTTGATTTGGGTCTTCACTATGTTGTTTCCAATCTTGGTTGATTTGCATTAATAATCTTTAGTGTTTTGGGCTGATAGTTTATATTAATTTTATTATTTTGTTGAAGCCGACATGTAGGGATGGAATTTCTTGTTGTAGATATATATAAGTTATTTTTTTTTCAAATTGAAGTATGCCAGTGGATGTTGAGTGTGTGTGTATGTGCAAATAAAGTCCTAATCATTGCAAGGAAGAGCAAAGTGTTAAGAAGAGTGAAGAAGAGTGAAGAATTTTTCATGTGCTTAACCAAAACTATGATCGGGCATTAACATATGCTAATTTATCAGTTCAAATCCCTACAGATGTAATCCAATTCTTTCTGTAAGAAAGTGTGTCTTCCTTTGGTCATTTAGCCTTGTTGTAATTGAGCAGTGAGCTCTAGGAAGTGTGCCTGAATGCATGTGCATTCCCCATATTTCATTTCTTTATACTTTTAACAAGGTATAATCTTGTGGACTAATCTCCACCATGGTTTTTCCCCTAATAGGGTTTCCACGTAAAATATCTTGGTGTTATGTGTGTTTCTAATGTGTTGATGAGTTATTCTTTCATGGTTAATAATTAGATCTAAGAATATGGTTAATAAGTTGAATAAGTTTTAAATTTTTAGGACAACTGATTCAACCCCCCCTCTCAGTTTTTTTCCCTTGTGTTGCCAACATTTTTCTTGTTCCTTAAGTATACTTCTCTGAGACTTATTCTTCTTTCTTCTTATTATCCTTCTCCATATTTGAATGGGGTTAATTTTGTTCTTCTTTTGCTCCTTCCTTCTCTAGAATACTCCACATATAATTATTCTTTTCTTCAACAACAAAATTATCGAAAACTAAAGGGGTATTATCTATAACCATGTCTCCTTGCACATTCTCAGGCTCAGGCACATGCTCATGTTGTGCATTGTCAGGCTCATTATCTTTTAGAATAGATGTGTCATGCTGCATTTTATTTCCACTATCTAAAGGGACTCCCAATCCTTTTGAAATGTCTTCAACCTTTCATAGAGTCTCACTCTTCATCCTTTCACTATCTTTCTTATATTTTCTCATTAGTTTTAATTCTTTTTTTGTTCTAAATTTTATACTGTATAGTTTAGACAATTTGTGTCTATCTACATGTGTTAGAGAAGAACCAATATTCTCCAAGGAAAATTCCTTTATCTTCACATCTTCTTCAACAACTTCTTGCCTTCTTGTAATTAATTTTTTTTCAAGTCATCATACAATTGATCCTCAATTTAATCTAAGCTACGGTCAAATGTTACCATGTACTTGATGGCTTCTTCAATTGTTGACTTATCCTCATCATTCAAATCTAGATACATTTTAGTTGTCTCTTCCAAGAGACCAAATTCTAAAATACTATCAAATAGTGCTTTAAATTTTAAGGGGCTATATTCCCTTACCAAAGGGGTATTCTCTTTCTTCTTCCCCTTGCCCTTTTTTTAACTTATTTTACATCTTCTATCTTCTTTTATGTTTTATTAATAATAAAATATTTATTTAATATTTGCATCTCTTCTTCACTCTTAGTATCAACAATATCAAATTTAGCTCTTTTTGCACTAGTCTCTTCCATAGAGGCTTAAGACATATTTTTCTTTTGGACCAATTGGGGTCCATCCTCTTCTATATACTCTTCACCCTCATAAGTAATGTTCTCTAGTGGTCTTTTATTTTCTTCTCCTCTTAGGAGGCATTTTTTTCATAGATGGGTTAGATGCTTATTTCTTGTTTGAGATTCATGTATCCTTTGTTTTGGAGGATTTAGGAATAGTGGGAGAGGGGGAAAAGGTACTAACTAACCATCTTGTACCTAGATACCTTGTGGAGCAACAATAGTAGCTTTTTATTTCTCTATAGAACCCTTAGGATTGTTCACCATCTCCTCCAAATTTTCTTTTATATTCTTCGCATTATTCTTAATGTCCTTCCTCTTCTCAAAATTTACTTCAATTGATTTCTCTACATGAGTTACAAACCTATCTATTCATGCATCTCTTATTTTTCTTAGCATAATCTCTGGAAAACCAATAAGCTCTACATTGATAACTTCATATCCTTACTTCTATATCCAAACAATTATAGGTTAAACTACTTCCATAATGCAGTTATTCTATTGACCATGAAAGTGTTAGAACACAATGAACTATTGAGAAGGGGGTTAATAAGTAGATACAAAAAATTTAGCCTTGAAACACCTTTTTTTGGATGCTTTCGTTGTGTTTCTAATATGTGGTTGTCATTGATGTCAACACTATTAGCCTTGATGTATTGTAGGTTGTATATGATGAGGATATTGAGAAAATTGTTAAAGAAAGAGTTGCAAGTTGACAGTGGAACAACGAAGGTCATGAAGGTGTCTTTCTTAGTACATTGATGATCAGTTGTTGTGGACTAAAGGGTTTATTGTTGAGTATATCTAGTTTATCCACTAAAATTTTTAGAGGTCCGTGTGAATATTTAATCATGTTATAAATAGTTATGTTCTAATAGTTTTTTTGTGGCTTTAGTTAGTGTTCCTGATTGAAGTTGATGTGATTCTAGTAATTTTAGATGTTGTGGATGCTTCTTTGATGATTCATGATGCCTGTGGATGTTTCTAGATCATGCTCTATCCTTGTTGCATGTCCACATTGATCAATGATTTTTCTCCTATGTGTTTGGGTTTTTATGTTCTTGGCTGACATGGTAGTTGTAATGTGTTGTAGATCCTTGGGATTAAAATTTGAATATTTAGCATGCTCAAGGATATTTTGTTAAGTATTCATTATGTTGTGGTTGATGGTGTTTGATTTGCATTGAACATTTACTTGTAAATTTGGGTTGACATTGTGTATATGCTTTATATTTTATTTTGGCTGACAAAGTTGTTGATGTAATTCCATGTTGCGGATATATAAGAGCAGTTGTTTTTGTGAAGTTATGGAGAGAAGAAGTGATAGAGAAAGTGCAAGTGTGCGAATAGTGATCTAATCATTTGTTTGCAGAGCAAAGTGTGAAGAAGTTTGAGTGAAGTGTGAAGGAGTGTTTTTGTTTAACTAGAACTATAATCAGGCTTTTGTAGAAGCTATTTTCTCAGTTCATACCCTACAGATCTAATCTGAATTGTTGTAAGACAGTGTGTCTTCTTTGGGTATTGAGCCATCTTGTATTTAAGTAGTGAGCTCTAGGCAGTGTGCCTTAAAGCATTTGCATTCCCATTATTCTTCATTATACTTTTAATAGGGTATAATATTGTGGACTGACACCCACCATGGTTTTTCCCCTAATAGGGTTTCCATGTAAAAAATATTGGTGTTCTCTATGTTTCTAATGTGCCGATTGTTTGTGGTTTATTGTTCATTCATAAGATCTGAGATCAAGTTAAGTTTGAAAGTTTAAATATTTTGTTTCAACTAATTCACTGCCCCCCTCTCAATTTTCTGTCCTTTTTTTCCAACAATTGGTATCAGAGTAGGTTCCTCTGAAGAAGTTTAAAAGCTTGAGGTGATCCAAGATGGCATCATATAAGGACAGCCCTAGATTTGATGCAACAAACTACTCTCTGTGGAAAGCTAGAATGGAGTGTCATTTGAGGTGTATTGGTGAACCCTTTTGGAAGATTACAAAGAACATATATGTTATTCCTCAGAATGGTCCTTCCACTCCTGATGAGATTAACATCAGGGATATTGAAGCTTTGCTGAGTGCTCTAATGGATTTAGAAATGATAAATGTGATGGATTTGAAGAAAACTCATGAGATATGGAAGAACCTGGAGACTTTTTATGATGAGTTGCACTTGTGAAGGTCACTAAGCTATAAAGTTTGAAAGACAAGTATGAAACTTTGAAGATGGGTGAAGATGAAAATATTTCTTCTTTTATGCAAAGAGTAAATGAACTTGTGTGGGGTATTAGATGTGTTGGTGGTACCCTGGATGAACAATAAATTGTAGCTAAAGTGCTTAGATCATTTCCTCCCTCTTACAAATCAAAGGCCCATGCTATTGAAGAGCTCATAATAGTAACAAATGTGACAAGAGATATGTTGATTGGTAACCTTGTTCCCTTTGAGTTGAGTGAATTTGGTGATTCTGCCCCTAATACAAAATTTTCATTTAAGGCCTCTGTATCTAGAAGAAACAAGAAAAGATATAATCCGAGAGAGAGTTCTAGAAAGACATTCAAGTATGTAAAGGGTATTTGATAGGGACAGGGTTGGATTGAGACAATCACAATCTCAATGCTCCGGGTCTCACCTTTGGTAACCCCTTGGTGTCACTTCCTCCACCACTCAACCTATAGGTCCTCTACTATTTAGGCACCCCTGGTTCATTTTCCAACCTTGCTATCAATTCAAATCCACAAACCAAGCCCAAACTTGGTGCTCTTCCTCTCATGCAATTCCTAGCCCTTAATACTCTTAAAGACTAGCTCATCTCCAAATACTCCCTAATCTTGTTGTAGGGGTGTGAAAAGCCTCCATGGCTTCAAAAACCATCTGACAAAGGCTTCTAATCAACCTCCATTCACTAGTTCTCCATCGCTTTCAAGAAAATGCTTTTCTTGGGTTTGAAAGGCTAGTAGCCTTGAGCCCCAATTAGGTCACTGAACAGGGGAAATATGCTTTTCCTACCTAAACCCACCAAGGAAACTAGTTCTTTGCTTGGGAAATGTGGTTCACATGCCCTCACCTCCAAAATTCTTGTGGTTTCAAGACTGCTTAGGCTCCATACTGTCCAGACACCAAAAAGGTCAAGAAACTAGGGTTTCCTTAGCTTTCTTAGGCTGATTCAAGACTGGTGAAAATTTCTTCATTCAAATGGACTATTAAAGGCTCTTCCTTGTCACCATGTAGAGCCAAGACACTCCCATAAATCCTCAAAAAATAATTTCTTAAAAAACTTCAATCCCCTGCAAATTATTCACGCTGTCCTTAAGCCTTTCCTAGCTAGGTTCTCACTGTCTCACCTAGGGTAAGGCCTTTCTCTTGACTCCTGCAACCACAAACAAAATAACTCCTACCATATTTACAAGTGTGGAGGTATGGTACATTTACCAAAAGGCCATACAAATTGTATGGTGGGAAGGTGCAACATAGCTTGTTTCAGCACAGAAAACACAGAAATTTAAAGTATTTACAGCTACAAGTTAAAAACACACTACAAAAGCAAAAAGAAAGGCTTCTCAAGATTGTATAAGCCTCACACTACATGCCACATGCAATAAAATATAGAATCACACCATTAAAAATTAGTTTCAACACAAGAATATAGAAAAACTGCCTTTCCAACGTGGTTTTCTACAATTTCTCAAAACATAGTCCATACAAAACTTTTCTAACCTTTCACAAAGGTCGAGGCTACCATTAAATATGCCTCCCAAACCGTTTTTCTTCTTGGGTCGAGGCTTAAATGACCTAAAAATGCACTTTTGTAAAACCCAACGTGTTTTCAAACACTTAGGCAATTTTTACAATTTATCCAAAATGAAGAGTTAAAACTACTTAACTCTTGTTAACCTCATTCAAACTAAGAAAAACCATCCCTAAATCACCACTAATGGTCTACATGACCTTACACAACAAAATTAAACATTAACCAAAAATTTCAAAACTTAAACCTTGTCAGGTGCTCCAACTCAGGTGCTCGTGCACCAGTATTGACAAATGGAAGGTATTGATTTTGAAGAAACCTTTGCCCCTATTGCTAGAATTGAAGCTGTAAGATTATTTCTTGCTTATGTTGCATATAAATACAAATTATATGAAATGGATGAGAATTCAACCTTTTTGAATGGAGAGTTAGAAGAAGAGGTATATGTTGAATAGCCGGATGGATTTCAACTAACTAATAAGGAAGAAATGGTTTTCCAATTGAAGAAAGATCTGTATGGACTCAAGAAAGCCCCCATAGCTTGGTATGCTAGACTAGATAAATACTTACTAAAACTTGGATTCAATAAAGGTATTGCTAACAACAACTTGTATTTTAAGTTGGATCATGATTTCTTTGCTAATGACATTATTTTTGGAGGTGATGATGATCTATGTATGAAGTTTTCTAATGAAAGAAAAAGTGAATTTGAAATGAGTATGATTGGAGAGATGAATTTATTTTTAGGATTGCAAGTCACTCGGTTAGACAATGGGATTTTCATATCTCAGTCCAAATATGTGAGAGAGTTGTTGAAGAATTTTGGCATGGAAGAACCAAAGCTTGTTGGTACACCCATGGTAACGAGATGCAAGTTAACACAAAATGATGATTCTCCTAAGGCAAATCAAACAAGATATAGGTCAATGATTGGTGGATTGTTCTACTTAACTCAGACCATACTAGACATCATGAAAGTTGTGTGTATGGTTGCTAGACATCAAGTTGATCTGAAAGAATCTCATGTGACTGTTGTAAAGAGAATTTTTAGACACCTAAAAGGAATAGTGGATTTTGGGCTTTGGTATGCTAAAGATGATGATCTTACCTTGAGTGCCTATACTAATTTGGATTAGGAAAGATATGTAGATGACAGAAAAAGCACTAGTGGTGGTGCCTTCTTCCTTGGGAAGAATTTGGTGTCTTGGTTGAGTAAAAAGTAGAATTCCATATCCCTATCTATTGCTGAGGCAAAGTATACTATTGCTGCAAATAATTGTACTCAAGTGTTGTGGATGAAACAAATGCTGAAAGATATCAGAGTAGTATATGATAATCATATTGCTGTATACTGTGACAACTCAAGTGTAATAAACATTTCAAAGAATACGATGCTACATTCTAAGACCAAGCATATATCAATCAAGTTTCACTTCTTGAGGGAGAAAGTGAGTGAGAAAGAAGTCAAGCTGGAGTATTTTCCTACCAAAGAATAGATTGCAAATATTTTCACCAAGTCATTACCAAAGGATAATTTTGAGTATCTTAGAGGGATGCTAAGGGTGATTACCCCTCCTGATAAGAACTAGAGATGCATTTACTTGCATCAATCTATGTGCTTCATAGCTATATTCTGATCTAGATTGATGTTTTCATGGCTTCCACTTAGGGGGAGTAGTTAGATGTGTACATATGTGGTTTAGAACTTGTATTAGGAAAGATAATGCTTATATTTTCCATAGATTTCAAAGGGGGAAAAGGGCAATGTGAAAATCTACATGAGAAGAAGAGTCAGAATCTAAGGGGGAGTAAGTGTTGATTGTGAGTTGCATTGATGGTGTTTTTCACATCATGTGTTTCCATCAATGCCAAAGGGGGAGATTGTTGGATGTTGTGGTTGTGTTGCTGATATGTGGTTGTCATTAATGTCAACACTATTAGCATTGATGTATTGTAAGTTGTATATGTCAAGGATATTGAGAAAATTGTTAAAGAAAGAGTTGCAGGTTGACACTAGAACAGTGAAGGTCATGAAGGTGTCTTGCTCAGTACATTGATGATCAGTCGTTGTGGACTACAAGGTTTATTGATGAGTATATCTAGTTTATCCACTAAAATTTTTAGAGGTTCTCATGAAGATTTAATCGTATTATGAACAATTATGTTCTAACGGGTTTTTTGTGGCTTCAGTTAGTGTTCCTAATTGAAGTTGATGTGATTCTAGTAATTTCAGTTTTTGTGGATGTTTCTCTAATGATTTGTGATGCTTGTGGATGTTTCTAGATCATGCTCTATCCTTGTTGCACTTCCATGTTGATTGATGTGCTTGTGGTTGGTGATTTTTCTCCTATGTGATTGGGTTTTTATGTTCTTGGTTGACATGGTGGTTGTAACATGTTGTGGATCCTTGGGATTAAAATTTGAATGTTTGGCGCACTTGAGGATATTGTTTTTAAGTCTTTATTATGTTATGGCTGATGTTGTTTGATTCACATTGAAAATTTACTTATAAATTTGGGCCGAAATTTTGTATATGTTTTATATTTTATTTTGTCTGAAGAAATTGTTGATGTAATTCCATGTTGCAGATATATAAGAGCAGTTGTTTGTGCAAAGTTATGGAGAGAAGAAGTGCCAAAGAAAGAGAAAATGTGTGAATAGTGATCTAATCATTTGATTGCAAAGCAAAGTGTGAAGAAGTTTGAGAAAAGTGTGAAGGAGTGTTTCTATGCTTAACCAGAACTGTAATCAAGCTTTTGTAGAAGCTATTTTCTTAGTTCATACCCTACGGATGTAATCCAAATTGTTGTAAGATAATGTGTCTTCTTTGGGAAATGAGCCCTCTTGTATTTGAGCAATGAGCTCTAGACAGTGTGATTGAATGCATGTGTATTCCCATTATTCTTCATTCTACTTTTAATAGGGCATAATATTGTGGACTAACAAAGACCTTGGTTTTTTTCCTAACAGGGTTTCCATGTAAAAAAATCTTGGTGTTCTTTAAGTTTTTGTTGTGTTGATTTTATGTGGTTTATTCTCCATTCATAAGATTTGAGATCAAGTTAAGTTAAGTTTGAAAAGTTTAAATATTCTATGACAAATGATTCACCCCCCTCTTAGTTGTCTTTCCTTGTTTTTCCAACACCTTTATACAAATTACTTTCTTAGCTCAAATACTTTATGTAGATTTCTTTCTTAAACTCTTAATGTGTAGATTGAAAAACTAAAGATGCAAAAGTAAGCATGCAAATAGACAATCAACAAAAACATGCCCAAAACACCAAATATATGTGGAAAAACCAAGATGGGAAAAACCATAGTGACAAAATTTGATTGAGGCTACTACTCAAATCCAGCGTCACAAATGAAATCTCTATTACAATGTTTAGGGATACAACCCAAGGAAGCTTCAATTCCTAATTTAGAAACTACAAATTCAAGGATGCTACAACACCCTGTTTTGAGAGCTACAACTTCAGGGAGACTACAATCACCTAGTCTAAGCTAGAACCCAGTTCAATGAGGCTACAACCTCAACAAAATTACAAGTTCATATACGCATACAATTTGGTTCTACTCAACTTGAAAATGTAACATTACATTCAATGAATTGTTGTACACCCTACAAATTACACTATTGTTTTTGAAGTTACACTCTCAGCAACACTCCCCTAAATGCAAAACCTAGATGATAGTCTATGTTATGTCTAGGCTACACACATATGTGCATTCACTGTCTGCACTTGTAGCTCTCTCTCTCTCTCCCCTTCACTTCTTGCATATACAACACATGGTAAATTCTATGATTGTCTTATTTTTCTTCTCTCAACTAATTTGCAATCTCTACTTCAAGATTCACACACTCGTTCAAATCATCTCCACCTTATTGTTAGGGTTTTCTTCATCTACTAACTTCACCAACAAGTTTCTTCTACATTGAGCCACACACACCACTTTCCAACTCATAATTAAGCTATATGATAGAGTTTTCAAGATATCTCCATACCTTGCATCAAGCCACACAAAATTTAATTTGGTTACTGAAAATTTTCCCAAATTATCTCTCTTCCAAACCCTAGAAATTGGTATGCATTCAATGCATTCTCCTATCCATTTGATCTGATTTGATCTTGATCACCTCTACAACTTTTCACCATATTAAAGATAAAATAGTCATTTACATTTCTCACTTGTGTAGTTGGATCAATTAATTATTTCTCCCATATTAGTTTGTAGGCGAAACCCTCATTCACACTGTCATAGCCATTTCAGATCTTTACTTTTAAATTCTAGCCATCGATCTTCTCCTTTCACACTCTAATCCTACGATCCTCATTCACAATCATGTATTTAAACCCTTACTACCAGGTAAGTGGTCAATCAAATCTCCATCATCGATCTTGTAGTATCCACTCAACATCATGTATTTCTCTATCAAATAGACAAGCTTCATAGTCCTGGTGATATCGCTTTGTCCACCTGATGAAGGTTATCATCATTGCATCAAAGGGATTTCCTTAAGAGTCCCATCGATGATAGTGTGTCACTATGATGAAAACAACAACACCCAATACATCATTCCAATACAGGTACCACACACTGTCATCACATGTCCATGTATCATCCATTGTGGATTACTCCACCAATCCTTGCAACCCTATGGGTCTTGAACAGGCCCCACTAAATCCTAAGTGGGGTATATGGGAAACTACCATGTATACACCTTCTAATGTAACCAAATATCACCCTTACCTTACCAGGTCTCAAGCTTAGCCTCACATTCTCCCATTGCTATGTCAAAGATACCTTCTTCAAGGCCCAAGTGGTACCATATTGTCTCATTGATGGGAAGGTCATTGGGTTGTTGAGGAGACATCCAAACAGGTCTCCTAGATGACCACCAGTCACACCAATGAAGACTCTTGATGATGTCACTTGTCCACCTCATCACCATGTCACTACATCATAATCCACAACAAGGATGTGGATTATTGTTTGCCTAATCACATCACACCATGCGTATTCTTCTTCATCATTCTCAGCACCATCATTATGATTGGGTTGGTAAGTTAGAGGTTTCCAAATATTCACAACCCTTGATTTGTAGTTCTAAAGTTCTAGACTTATGAGATCTCACAATCCTACCATAGTTATTGAACCATCAAAGAGACTGTGAACAAGGTCCCACCAAAAAACATTCACTCATGTTGATAAAGCCCTCCTTCCTCCTTATTGCTCCATCGAAGAAAGTCCTTCTAGACTCCTACCAATACACATGTGTCCCATTGATGAAATGATCATCAAGCCATCAAAGAGACTTTTGCTTGACTCCTACCAACAATGAATTATCTCACCAACAAGATAGCTATGATTCTATTGAAGAGACTTCAGCTTGACTCCTGGTGATACATTAGTGTTCTACCAAACTAATGGAAATGTATAACTTTAAAGTGCTAGGTAGAAGGGACACTCACCTTAATGGGATGAATGACATAAGTTACTACTTATGTGACCTACAACCTACAATACCAAGTCACCAACATAATAGAAAGTATTTGAACATTGTGACTGTAAACTCCTTCACACTTAAGGTTTAATTGATAAACCCTAGACTGAGAGCATGAATAAATGAATGTTTACATTTCCATTGACATTAAGACCTACATAATACTTTCTGGAAAGCTCTTGAGAAATCCAATTTGAATTTTCCATCAAACCCACTACTCTTACACTCATCCTCTATCATGATGCCAATGATCTCCCTTGCATGGTTTGCACTTTTGACATCAATGAAAACTATATGCCAACAATCTCCCCTTTTGCTTGCATTATATATGGCCTATATGTATTTAAATATAACAAAATTCCAATCATTGATCTATACAAAGTATGATTTTTATCAGATGACTCATCTAACTTACTCAACTTGTAGCCAATAATCATGAGAGTACTAACTAGTCTACAATCCTCCATGCCAAATTTTTTAAGCATTTCTTTTTCATACTTAGTTTGTGATATAAATATACCTTTATCAGTTTGTTTAATTTGCAAACTAAGAAAAAATATCAGTTCTCCTAGCATGGAAATTTCAAACTCATCTTGCATGTTTATGGAAAATATTTTGCACATTTTATCATTGCTATTACCAAATATAATATCATCTACATATACTACAACAACGATAATATACTTACCTTCAGATTTGAGATACAAATTGCTATCAGTATAACCTTTCTTGAATCCTTCTTGTTGTAGATATTGATCCAACCTTTAATACCATGCTCTTGAGGCTTGCTTTAGACCATACAATGCTTTCCTCCATCTACAAACATAATCATAATCTTCTGATAGATGAAAACCTTCTGGCTATTCAATGTATACTTCCTCTTCTAGGTTTCCATTCAGGAATGCATATTTGACATCCATTTGATATACCTTAAATCCTTTGTAGACTGAGAATGCAAGGAACATTCTTATTGCTTCTAACCTTGTGACAGGGGAAAGTGTTTCTTCAAAATCAATCCCTTCTACTTTTGCATATCCTTTGTGTTGATGATGATTTTACTCACAGTAAACAAGGAAAATAAATTCTTCACAGACAAGACCACGAAGAGCCTATCCTTCTTGAAAGATATGAAAAAGACAACCTAAAATGGGATTCTACTTTAATAGGAAAATATTGGCTTTAGTTCAATCCCAAGTCTTTGATAACTAAGTCATGATTGCACTAGGGTCACTCTCGGGTACTGATGTGATATTTGTTGTTAATCTCAAAGGGACTATTATTTTTTTGATTAAATATTTTAGGCATTAAATTTTTGATTGGATCATAAAGACAAGTATCATGAAATCAAAAGATTTGCAATAGTATTTCATGAACATCACAAATTCTTTGCTATCACTTAAGTAGATTTAGCATTAACCATTCAACAATTTCATAGAAAATGAAAGATTTTCAATAAAATTCCATCCATTCATTTAATTTTGGAACATTTTTGAGAACTTAAACACCTACTCTAAAATAAAGAATAAAAATACTGAAAATTAAAAGTTTCTCTCAATTATTCTCCATGCATGCCCCAAAGAATCAATTAAAATAGAGCAAATTGCTTTATATTTCACCATATTGCTTCACAACTACATATAAAATAGTGTGAGCTTTTAAAAATGGGGTTTCATTTCTAGAAATTGAGTAGGTTTTGTATGCACCCTTAAACAACACAACATACAGTCTTGTTCAACTAAACTAACAAAACCAAATATAAAAGATTTATGAGATATGTAGCTATCTATTTTTTATTCAAGGGGTAAACAATTTTGACCAGAGCTATGAACTGGATACAACCATTCAATAATACCACCCCAATAGGGTTTGAACCTTGGTGGCAAGAACAACAATGCCACCTATAAACCATCACACCATGCCAATACCAGCAGAGATATGTAGCTTTATAATTGGCTATGATATTAATCAATTTCTACATGCATACAAAGTTTTAAGCCAAAATGAACAAAACTTGAAAAAGTTTTTTGCTCTTCTAACATCCACAAATTCTGAACTTAAAATTAAAAAAAGGATCCTCTGGCCTTTTATAGAACACAAGGCTCAGATAGGATAAGACAAACACATGAGAGGAAATCCAAGGGACAATCACATCAAGGCATATGGAATGAAGTGACTAATAGGAGAATTGTAATTGAATTGAATGGAATTCAATGCTAATTACACATTTAAGCTCTCCTGGTGTTAATATTTAATTTTCAAGGTTCTTTCTTTGAACCAAACAAATCCACTCAAAAAAATATAAGAACTTCCTATGAAATTGGAGTGATCAGGTGGAAGTATTGTTCCTATATTTTAGGTTCATCCTTGATTTGAACATACTAGGAATAAGCTATTCCCGAAATAAGTACACTTCCCTACTACATGCATGAAATCCAGTGTCCCAAAATTCCATTATCTGGCACACCTTTGCAACAAACTCTATTTCAGCATGATCTTGTAAAGTGCATCATTGAACTTGGCAACCTCATCAGATTTGCTCGCAAATATAATTTTCCTTACCATCCATACCCGAATTTCGCATCAAAATCTATATCTCCCGCAATCACAAATTCCACACATTAAACCCCTTTCTAAAATAAAGAAAACATTTATAACATCTCATGTAAATAAAACCATTATTCAAATGTTAGTACAAAATCTCATAAATAACATGCTTTCTAACATATCATTAATCCTCACATATATACCAGATTACCATAATCATTAAATAACTTCAAAATTTTAAAATTTTCATTTCACATTGCAACTTAGTACTGGGTACTCGGTATTCATCTCTACCCATGAACTTTATAGACTTTGATTATATTGGACTTCCATTTTACCAGACTCCATTTTATCAGATTACAAACATCAGACCGGAGCCTTCTATTCAAATTCACATTACCTTTCACCTTCTTAAATGTTTCTGATTCCTAGTACCTGGTACTTGAAAAACTCACATTACAAAGTACTTTTATATTAAATATTTCCTTTTTCTCTTCACTTTCAGTGATCTTTCAATTTGGTAGCTCCTTCCATAAGAGTTATTTTTTCACTTGGGTCCCCAAGTCTTTTAGTCTTGGGGTGTGTTGTGAGAATACACAACAATTTGCAACCAATAAAACCAAATTTGAAATTAAATCACTAGTTGTAAATTAAAATTTACACATATTTTAAAACAACTTTTACCTTTACCTAGATTCTAACATAAAAAAATGTAAAACTCCACCAGAAATATCCATGTGTGCTCTGATTAATTCTAGTTTTCAGAATTCAGTGAAAAGAATCACTTCATTAACATTGAACTACATAATATAGTAATCCTCCAAAGCCAACAAGGGATAGAGCCTTGATGCCAGTCAAGCATCCATAGTCCCAACAAGGTTATCTCCATAATTCACCCCCAAACATAGCTCTACTTCTAGTCAGATGTCTATAGCCCCGGTAGGGTTATTTGGATAGCCTAAAGAGATTTTTTTTTTTTTTTTTTATATAGATATAGCAATGATATCTCATTTTTTTCTTGATATTTCAATGATAGCTCTTTTATCAATTTGTAAGCAATGAAGCCCTGCTATTACGCTAGTAATTATAGTGGTACTGAAGGTTACTTTTTTATTTTTCATTCAATACAAATCCCTTCATCAATTCACTAATTCCCAAAAATTTATTTAATAATTTCCTATAAGTGTGTGTTTCTAGCTAAATTTCACTACTTTATGCCAAATCCTAGCTAACTGTAACTTGCTATATATTAGAAAATATGCATAAATTAAAATTTAGTGACATACAACTTATTCACCAAATTTAAATCTAAATTTAGGGTATGTTCATGATCACCATGGAAAAAACAGGCCCTTAAGTGGCAAAAAATTCAGAAAAATTAGAGCTAGGCAACTTGACGTAAAAATTTGAATAAGTTATCTATATTATTTCAAAAATATGTAAGAATAGAATCTGTAGAAAATTGAATGTAGTTTCTAAACTACTAGGTTTCTTTTTAAAAAAAAAAAAAATCTATTTAGTGAAAATTTTAAATTTCAATGCAATAATACTTAAATTTCAAGGAAAAATAAGTAGGTGTCTATCTAACCACCCTAACCACAATAAAATGATAATATTTTTTATAATATTTTATATATAAGTAGAGGACTCATGTCTAGATGTGATGCATATTTTTTGTAATCTTTTTCCAAGTAAATAATTATGAATTTTTATTACAAATTTTAAAAATATAAAAACTTGTATGTTTGACCACCTTAACTTTGTCAAAACTTCATGAAATTCATTTTTTGTTTTTAATCCTATAGTATGTGAAGCATAGTATGTGATGCATATTTCAAATTAAAAAAATGTGATACCGTTTGAAAGCTATAGATGTTTTTCAATCAACCTATCAATCAGGACTTTAGTCGTAATTCAAATATAAAATGAATAATAATTATTTATTAAAGTCAAAGTAAATCATAATTTATATTGGTGGAAAGTTGAGAATCTCCTTTAAAAACTCTTTTCATTTCATAAATTTTGGGTAAAAAAAAGCCATTAGCCACATACCCTACATATACCCATCATATTGCCACTTTTTGGCCCATCATGATCCTACACATACCCTTTAGAAACATTAGTTACCACCCTTCTAATTAAATTTTATGGCAACTACTAACAATTTTGCTAGCAATTTTGATTTGATGGCATTGCACTTCATTACTGGATCATAAATGTCATGATTACCTTGAAACATGATCACATTATACTTCATTAAATTCACACACCTTATTCTACACATTATTCTCTCAACTTACTCAGGTGATGACGTGTACTTCCTTATCAGATTCATTTTCCTTTCTATTCCACACACAATCACTTCCATAATTAATATGACTCTTGAAAAAAATTAAATGACCACTAATAATTCAAAATCTTCAACTTTCTTGATTCACAATCTTCATACTACTCAAATTTGAAGAAATTTATCACCAAATATATGCAAAGAATTAATTTGATTTAACCTTTAGCTTAGAAGATAATTATCCAACTGCCACCTTGCTTACGGTTTCCAAGAATTCACTCGAGGCAACTATTTACTACAATTTTCTTACGACTCTCTATAAATTCTGCATTTCTTCTTGATTCTTCACACTTTTCTTTCTAGATTTATTGTCTTATTTCTATAATATTGTTCTGTGCTTTCGTATTTGCTTCTTGGTTGTGGATAATCCAATTTTCTTAAGCTATTCTTGCCAATAGAATGTTTTCTTAGGGAGTGTCACACCACAAAGGCTTGAAAAGGTTTTCTTCATTAGGACTTCTAGTTTCACTGTGCCAAATTTTTGCTTAGTCCTGGGGAAAAGTATGTTGAATCTAGCCACTACTTTCACTTCTCTTCCGATGTGGCTTCTCATTTTATAGTATCACTTCTGGATAATGGGCTACCTGTTGAAGATGTTCACTTGGCTGCCAACTTGATAGTGAAGCCTGAATATTTGGAGAATCTGGATACCATTTTATTTGTTGCACATTCGACCATTGGGATTCCCTCCTTGGATGATATTCCTCGGTTCCTAGAACATGAGGAAGTGGTTCCACTCTGGCCTTTCCTCACTGATCTCCATATTTATGATTTTAAAGCTCACCGAGAACTCGACTATATAGGTCATTTAGCCCTAATAGAAGATGTGTCCCACATTGACCGAATGGCTACTACCATCTGCAACTTTGCACACTCTTTTTTGACTTTTTTGATCTTTTGAAACAAGTATTTTTTATATCTCATGTATATACATAATATACGCATATATATATATATATATATATATATATATATATATATATATATATATATATATATATATATAGCATATATATATATATATATATATATATATATATATATCTTTTTGGTACATCTTAAAGTGTGTTTTATTATGCATGGTTTTATCATTTTACATTTCACAATTCAATTTTTTACAAATACTTGAATTAACTCTCACATGTATGATAGGTTTAAGCAAAATTTGCTAATGTAGAGGCCAGGTGAAAGAAAAAGAACAAAAAATGAAGAAAGAAAACAAAACAAAAAAAAAAAAACTAACTACAATCTATAACTTTGCTCACTCTTTTTTGACTTTTTTGATCTTTTGAAACAAGTATTTTTGATATCTCATGTATATACATATATATATATATATATATCTTTTTGGTACATCTTAAAGTGTGTTTTACTATGCATGGTTTTATCATTTTACATTTCACAGTTCAATTTTTTACAAATACTTGAATTAACTCTCACATGTATGATAGGTTTAAGCAAAATTTGCTAATGTAGAGGCCAAACGAAAGAAAAAGAATAAAAAACAAAGAAAGAAAACAAAACAAAAAAAAAACTAACCCTAACTACCCTAACTCTAACATAACAAAAGATTAACCCTAATAAAGTAGCTTATTTCAATTTTTGCGACTATTTATTTTGTAGTTTTGGTACAAATTGCAACAGGTTTATCTTTAAATTCATTTAACAAAATTTTTAATGTTCTACTATAATAGTGAATTATCTTAAATTTTATGCATCTAATAATGGTAAATTCAAAAGTGTTCTTACCAAAGATTTGGCTTATATGTATGAAAATGACCTTATTAAAGATCAATTGCACACATTTCTTCTGATGTGACCATGTTCTATCTTCCTCCAACCTTAGTCCATTTCCATGAACGGCTATGTCCATTTCTCTGCTTTCTCCTCCTCTAGAAATCTTCATGTCTTTGGCCCTATCTTCACTTTGCATTTTGTTAGACCAAAATATATCACTATTTATATTGCTATCAGAGAGAGAAAATGTAAAAGTTTAATACTTATATCTTGTATAAAATAAAGAAAATTTCTTTTTATAACTTGTGAATTTTCAACTTGGAGCAAAATATACGCATTTCTCAATTGATTTTACTGCTCCTCATTATCTGCATTTTCCATGTATAAGGGAATGATGATTCATCAATGTTGTTTCCTCATTTTTTATGAAATACCTCTAAATCTTGACATTCTCGCCTATTTCCCTACAAAATGTTAGGATTTTTTTAATAATAATCACAGTTTTCCAACTGTTTTGATGTATCAATTAGTTTTTTAATATTTCCAATTCCACTAGGGTTAAACATTTTTCTTGTTAACAATTCATTTCCTTTAGCAGTTAGAACTTCCTTTGTTAATCGAATTACTTTACTTATGGCCAAACTCACCCTAGTTAAAAAAAATTCACACTTGAGTTCACCGTAATTAGTTGTATCATGAATTCTACACTTGATGACTCTACTAAAAGTGAACAAACTCAAAGGATATAATTTATGGTTAAATTTTTTTTGAAGTTTTTCAACTTCCATACTGAAAACCCAACTTGCACTCAATTTCACCTTACAATCTTCTCACCAAAATGAGGACTAAAATATTCAAAATATAGCCCTTAAATTTCACCTAATTGAAAATCTTTAATTTTCTATGAAATTGTTGAATGCTTAATGCTAAATCTACTTAAGTGATAGAAAATAATTTGTGATATTTATGAAATACTATTTCAAATCCTTTGATTTCATGATACTTTTCTTTATGATCCAATCGAAAATTCAATGCCTAAAATATTTAATCCAAAAAAATAGTAGTCCCTTTGAGATTAACAACAAATATCACATCAATACTCGAGAGCTACCCTAGTGCAATAATGACCTAGTTATCGGAGACTTGGGATTGAACTAAATCCAATATTTTCTTATTAAAGTAGAATCCCCCTTTAGGTTTTCTTTTTTCCATATCTTTCAAGAAAGATGGGCTCTTTGTGGTCTTGTCTGTGAAGAATTTATTTTCCCTATTTACTGCGAGTAAAATCATCATCAACAAGAACTGGCAGTAGAAGGAGGGCCATCTTTAAATATTTTGGAGGTGCTCATTCAACCACTTCTTCAATCTATTCTTCTTGTTCTTCTTCTTCAATTTTTGACATGTTTCATCCTCTTTTGATTCAATTTCAAGGTCATTTCTACTAGACTTACCTTGATTTTAATTTTCATCAACCCTGACATATATGCTCTCTACAATTTTATGCAATCTCTTGTTGTAACATTTATAAGCTTTTCTTTGGTTGGAATACCCCAAAAGTATCCCTTCATCACATCTTGACTCAAAACTTCCTAAATCTTTGTCTTCTATTTTAATATAGCATTTACTACCAAATACTTTTAAATGCTTAACTAATGTGGGCCTACTAAACCACAATTCATATGGTGTTCTACCACTATTAAATCTAAGAAGAGCTATATTTCAAATGTATACAATAGTTTGTACTGCTTCTTTCTAAAATGTATTTGTCAAGTTTCCCTCGATCAACATGGCTCTATCCATCTCCTTCACAATCATGTTTCTTCTCTCTACCACACCATTTTGTTGTGGTGTTCTTGGAGCTGAATACTAGCATTTGATTCCATGATCTTCACAATATTCCATGAATTCACTTGACATAAATTTTCCACCTCTATCTAACCTAGACATTTGATTCTTCTCCCGGTCTCATTTTCTACTAGCTTCTTATAGAGTTTAAAATTTCCAAATTCTTCAACCTTCTTCAAAAATGTGACCCATGCCATTCTGGTATAATCATCAATCAATAGCATGGAATATTTTTCTCCTTGAAACTGCCTTGTCCTCATTGGACCACATAGATCGATATGAATTATCTCCAAGGGTTTTTTAGTTGAATAATCCTTTGTAAGAAACTTAAACTTAGTTTTATTTCCTTGTTGGTATCCTTGGAAGATGGTATTTTAAGGCTTTGCAATCTTAGGTATATCTCTGACTAATCCTTTTGAGCTCATCTTCAACAAATTGTCAAAATTTACATGTCCCAATCTTTTATGCCACAACCAACTCTCATCTACTTGGCTAATTAGACATGTTTTTCCTTCCACTTCACATAAATTATAGAGATTACTATTAGTATGTATCCCTTGAGCAATTGTCTTAACATTTTTCTTTATTTTATGAACTTTTGAGTTAGAAACAACCTTGTATCCATTATCACACATCTAGCTAACACTAAGAAGATTATGTTTCAAACCTTCAAAATAGAGCACATCTTTAGTTTTTTTCTTCCCATCTATGCTCATAATTCCTTTACCATGAATCTTGACAACATTATTATCACTTAAGCTCACTAATCATCCTTTTCTCATTTTAAGTTTAATGAATTTCTTTTTATCTCCAATCATGTGATTAGACCACCCACTATCAATTACCCATAAGTATTGTTCATTTGCATGCAATGGTGTTTGGGAAATCATCAATTGAGTAGGATTCTATTTTTTCTCCTTCCATACCTTCTTAGGTTTATTTTCAACTTTTTCTTCTTTTTCTCAATGACCTCAGTTTTTTTTTCAGCTTTGGGAGGTGTGTTTTTGTTCTTCTTAGATTGAGCATTTGGTCTTACAAAATTTTCTCTACAATTTTTGGCTACATGACCAAGATTATTGGAATTGAAACAAATTATATTCATATCAACCAAAGGAGTAAATGGATTTCTGTTTATAAAATTTGTATTTCTCCTTTGAATGAATTTAAACTCTCTAGCCCTATGACCAAAATTGTTACAAGTATAGTAATGCACATTGAAGTATGATGAGTACTTGGTCATGAAGTTTCCTTTTATTGGATGAGGATATCTTCTTTTTCTAGGTCTCCTTCGATAGTGTACTCTTTTGAAACCATCATTGTGTGCTCTTTTAGTATTTTGCTTCTTCTTTTGTTGATAAGGAATTCACGTGTTAACTTTCTTGTATTCAATTGGTTCCTTCTCTCTAACAAATTTCTCAAGTGCAGTTGACTTCTTTTTATCTTCAGAGGCTTATCCTTTGTCATATTTTTCACCATTGGGGACTAATTTTTATTTTTCTCTAAATCTTTCATAGAGCTTTGTAGAGGCATCAATAAATTAATTTTTTCCCTTTTCAAGTCCCAAGCTTGATATTTCTTTATTAGCTAGCTTGTTTTTACTTAGCAATTCATCTAGAATATTAGTACCAAATTTTAACTTCATACCTTTATTGATCTTCTCATTAGATTTCTCCACTTATTTTCTTAAGGAAACTATTTTTGCCTCAAGTTTTGAGCATCTATCCATCTCAAATTTCAATTTAGATTTCATAACATCTTCAACTCTTTTGAGCTCTTCTACATGAAATTTAAGACCAACTATCATCTTATTGGATTCCTCGAGTTCTTGAGTTAATCTATCAGTATCCTTTTGAGAATTATTCTTCATTTTCTTGATTTTTCTCTTAAATTCATTAAATTTATCTCTTAGATCATCAAGATCTTCAAGAGCCCTGATTAATTCTCCTTCAAGATCAACAACCTCCTCTTCTCCTTCATATGAGTCCTAAATTTGTGCATCCTTTTGATCCTTAGTTTCTTTAGCCATAAATATAAATTTTCTTCCATCTTCTCGCATTACAAGTGCACAGTCTTGATTCTCTTCTAAACAATCACTAGCATTAAATGCTTCACTTTCTTCATTAATGTATAGACTCTTCTTCATCTTTTGAAAATTCTTCCTTTCTGGATAATTCATTTTCTTCTTTTTTCTATCTTCTTCTTGCTTGGAACTATCCTCTTTTCCATATGGAAAATTTGAAGAAAAATAACCTATTCTGCCACAATTAAAATACTTGAAAGGGAGCTTACCTTTATACTTTTAAGATCCTGTCCTTCATCTTCTTATGAAGTTTTCTTATTCCTCATCAGTTTCTTCATGATCAGATGCAATGACAACAATTTTTTCCTTCTTTTCAACTTCATCTTTTTCTTTCTTGACAACCCTAAATGCAACTTCTCTCCTAGATGACTCAACATCTAGCATTCTCATCTCATATATAGTAATTATTCCATGCACCTCATCAAGAGTAAGTTTATCAATTTCTCTTCATTCTTCGATAACAACAACCTTGTAATAATATTTATTTTTCATAGACCTAAAAACTTTCAACAGAACATCTTCTTTTAGATCTACACCATATCCTTTAATGGCATTTACCACATCATCAAATTTCTAAAGATAGTCTACAATCTTCTCTTTCTAGTCATCTTCAAGCCTTCCAATATTTTTCTCAACACTTGTAACTTTTCCAACTTCACTTTGGTGTCACCTTCATAGATCTTCCCCAATTTTTCCTAGAAATCATAAGCAGTTTTACAATGCATAACTTTGTCGTGCACAAAATTAGACAAAATTTTCAAACCAATTTGTCTTATTGTTCTCATAATCCTTCCTTCCTACAAGATCAGTAGGAATGGTAGTAGAATAGTATATTTTTTCTCCACATACATCTAAACTTTTGTTCCAAGAGAAACTAAGTATTCTTCCATTAATTGGCTCTAGTTATCATAATTCATTCCATCAAATATAGGTGTATTTCTTGAACCTTCCTAACATGCCATTGTGTTCACCTATCCAAGATCTACCAAAGTTGATTGAGCTTCTCCTAGGGGACCTAGGGATCTGGTACCAATCATTAGAACACAATGAACTTATGAGAGCATGGTGAATTAGTAGATACTAAAAATTTATCCTTCAAACAACTTTATACATATTACTTTCTTAACTCAAATACTTTGTACAGATTTATTTCATAAACTCTTAATGTGTAGATTGAAAAACTAAGATGCAAACATAAGCATGCAAATAGAAAATCAACATAGACATGCCCAAAACACCAAATATACGTGGAAAACCCAAGATGGGAAAAACTACAATGAAAAAAGCTACTTGAGGCTACTACTCAAATCCAATGTCATAAATGAAATCTCTATTACAATGTTTAGGGCTACAACCCAAGGAAGCTTCAACTCCCTAATTTAGAACCCACAACTTCAAGGATGCTATAACACTCTATTTTAGGAGCTACAACTCCAAGGAGACTACAATTACCCAGTCTAAGCTATAACTTAGTTCAATGAGGCTACAACCACAACATAATTACAAGTTCATATATGCATACAATTTGGTTCTACTCAACCTAAAATTGCACCACTGCATTCAATGAATTTTTGCACACCTTAAAACTTACAATAATACTACTGAAGTTGCACTCTCAGCAACACTCCACTGAGTGCAAAACCTAGATGATACCTTTTTTTGTGTCTAGGCTACACACATATGTGCATTCAATTTCTGAACTTGTAGCTCTCTCTCTCTCCCCTTCACTTCTTGCAAATACAACACATGTGCAATTCTATGATTGTCTTATTTTTCTTTTCTCAACTGATTTGAAATCTCTGCCTCAAGATTCACACACTCGCTTTGATCATCTCCAACTTACTATTAGGGTATTCTTCATCTTCTAACTTCACCAAAAATATTCTTCTACCTCAAGCCACGCACACCACTACCTAGCTCATGATTAAGTTATTTGATAGGGTTTACCAAATACTACCATACCTTCCATCGAGCCACACAACATTTAATTTAGTTACATTGAATTTTCCCAAATTA
Source organism: Sequoia sempervirens (assembly GCA_007258455.2). Lineage (NCBI taxonomy): Eukaryota > Viridiplantae > Streptophyta > Pinopsida > Cupressales > Cupressaceae > Sequoia > Sequoia sempervirens. The sequence goes on from VDFB02353493.1 coordinate 45,163,525, forward strand.
GCTCTCTACCAAAGCCTAGAAATTGGTATGCATTCAATGTATTCTCCTTTCCATTCAATATAATTCAATCTCAATCATCTCTATAGTTTGTGCCACTGTCTTGAAGATAAAATCTTCATTTACATTGGTCTCTTGTGTTGGTTTGTAGGTGAAACCCTTGTTCACACTATCATAGCCATTTCAGACCTCTACTTTTGAATCTTGGTCATTGATCTTCTCCTTTCATGCCCTGATCCTACAATCCTCATTCACTGTCATGTCTTTAAACACTAACTATCAAATAAGTGGTCATTCAAATCTCCATCATCAATCTTGTAGTATCCATTCAACATCATGTATCACTCTATTGAAGAGACAAGATTCAGTCCTAGCGATATTGCTTTGTCCACCTAATGAAGGTTATCATTGCTGCATCAAATGGACTACCTTAATATTCCTACCAATGATAGTGTGTCACTCTAATGAAAACAACATCACCTAATATATCATTCCAATGTGGGGTACACACACTTTCATCACATGTCCACATACCATCCATCATGGATTACTCTCCACCAATCCCCACAACCCCTATAGGTATTGAATGGGCCCCACTGAATTCCCAATGGGGTATGCAGGAAACTATTATGTATACACTTTTTGATGTCACCAAACATCACCCTTACCTTACCAAGTCCCATATTCAGCCTCACATTCTCCCATTGCTTTGTCGAAGAGACCTTCTTCAAGGTCCTAGTGATACCATATTGTGTCACTGATGGGAAGGTCATCAAGTTGTTGAGGAGACATCTGAATAGGTCTTGTTGAAATCCATTAGTCATGCTAATGAAGACTCTTGATGACATCACTTGTCGACCTCATCACCATGTCACCACATTGTAATCCACAACAAGGATATAGATTACCATTCACCCAATCACATCACACCATGTGTCTAGTTTTTCATCATTCTTAGCAACATCATTATGACTGGGTCGAAAAGTTGAAGGTTTCCAAAACTTCATAACCCCTAATTTGTAGTTCTAAAGTTCTAGACTTACATGATCTCTTAATCTTGCCATAGCTCTAGGTCCAACCACAGTTATTAGACCATCGAAGGAATTGTGAACAAGATCCCACCAAAAAATTCACTCACGCTAATAAAGCTCTCCTTACTCTTTATCACTCCATCGAATAAATTCCTTCTAGAATCCAAATGATACATGGGTGTCTTGCCAATAAAATGATTATTGGGCCATCGAAGAGACTTTTTCTTGACTCCTACTAACAATGAATTGTCTCACTGATAAGATAGTTGTTGGGCTATTGAAGAGACTCCAACTTGACTCTTGTCAATACACTAGTGTCCCGTCAAATTTATGGAAATGTATAAGTTTAAAGTGTTAAGTAGAGGGGCCAATCACCTCCATGGGATGAATGAAATAAGTTATTAATTATGTGACCTATAACTGTTGTGCCTATAGCACACACGCCCCATTTGGAATGGGGACCCTCTCTTTTCAACTTCCCTTGGTCACTTTTTTCCTTTGCCTCATTTTTTGTGCCCCTAATTTTGAGTTCCCAGTGGTCAAGAAGTCCCAAAATCATCATCTTTTGTTTACTAAAGTTCACCACCCAAGAAATTTTGAAGTCCTTGGCCTTTGTGGGGTTTCCTTGGTGGGTTTTCTTTAAGTTTAAAAGTTGGTGTCCTTTGGATCCTATAGGTCCAACCTTGCAGGTTTCCCTTTGCATGTTGCTACCTTCACTTTGTTATTTAATCAGTGGCTGACATAGGACATCTGCCCACATGGTGGGTCTTGCATCCTCTGAGGTCATAATTTTCACTGCCCATCAAATGGTAGTGGCTAGGGTTTTATCTACATTAAGGGTCCCAAATTTTCCACCACCACTCTTTCGAAACCCACACCCTACTTCCCAATGAACACCATACAAACAATTAATGCAGGTCATTAATGTATATTTTCCTATAAATAGGAGGGAGGACCTATAATTTTCATTGACACAAGTCATAATTTGTCAGAGCTCAAATAGTCACTACCTCCTCCACACCCACACAACCTCCTGGATGATTTTGAACTTGGCCTTCATCGATTTCTTTGAGATCCCCAGGTATGACCGTTGCTTCCAAGCTAAAAGCATCCTTTTCAATTAAGTTTTTCAAAATAATTAGAATTTAAGTAAAACTTGCAAAATCCCTTAGGCTACTGATTAAACATCTAATTCCACATTAACCCATCTCAAGAATCCCTCAAAAATCCATCAAACTCAACCTCTAAGGCCCATGTAGAACTTTACCTCCCTGCCATCATTCTTCACCATGGCCTCAAAACCCTTGTGACCCACAAGCCCCTCATTGCTACCACCTGAGATGAACTTTGAATGCATAAAACTTGAGCATTTCAACCCTACAGGTCCACCCTTGCAGACTTGCATGCAAGCAGAAAACATCCCCTTTATCACTTTAAAAAATTTGAAAGATGTAAACTCAAAACAAAAATTAGGTTCGAGAACCCTTGCAGGTCTACTTTTGTAGGCCATCACATGCGAGCTAAACCCTTCTTTCCACCATTCTTGAATGGCCATCTTGTGTCAGCTTCCCACCTTACGAGGTCTACCAAGTTTAGTGCCACCAAATGCTCAAACCTTGGTCTCCTTCTGTGGGTCTTTCATTGTGAAATTTTGTCTGCCCTCTACTACTGTTTCACACACCTTACATTAGCTATAAGATCCTTGCCCCTACCCACACTACACAATTCATGATCGAATTTACCATTTGAGTTTGTGCTAGAAAAAACTAAGTCTAAAGTCTTATATGAAGCAAACTTTTTAGGGTCTGTTTGCAGACCACCCCGCCCTCACCACTATTTGGGCATAGCCTTGGAACCCTATTGGTCTACCCTACGAACTCTAACCACACTATCTGCCCTTGAACCCTTAACCCTAAAGTGATTAAGTTTAAGCACATTATGTGAATTCCTTTACAGGTTGTCGCTTGTGGGAAACTATTGTATGGTTTCTGTTCACAAACGACCGTGTCTTCCTTTCTGCCCACCTTACAGGGCCTGATCACTCTATTTCCATTCGAGTTCCTTTCAATGAAACAACTAATTATAGGAATTTTTTGTGGACCTGCTAGTGTGAACCACCTCCTGCAGGGTGTCGTGTCATTTCTGCCATCCTTGAACGACCTTCGCCTAGTGGCCTCCCACCTATCCCTTCCCACAAACTTCCAACAACTAAAACCAAAGGGATAATTTTCATGCCATCCAAGCTGCTTAAAGACCATACCATGTAGGATTCCCATTGTGGGTTTCCTCCTTGTGACTGCCATTTCTCAATGGTAGAGCTCCAAACATTCGTGAGGTTTCCTGCTTCCACATGACTCACACTCGCATGAGCAAAGTGACCAATAGAATGCCTCCAAAGACCTCCTAGATGATTTCCCTACGTTCCAAATACCTTGGAGCCTTTACTAACTCCCAAATGGACAATGAAAGATTATGAGTGTAGGAGGTTGTCTGCGGGCTGCCATACCCCCAATGTCATTTTGTCCGTAACTCCTAACAACTTCCAACCTAGGGAAAATCACATCCCTGGGCCTACATTCTTGGATTTGACCAAAATGAATGCCAAACGATGAATGTTAATGAATTTAAAGATCTTTAGGAGATGAATCACTAGATCTAACCCTTGTTTTGTAGGATTTCACTAACGCTTCCTTGATTTTTATAGGAATATGCTTACTCTTCCCTTGTTTGTAGGATTTATGGAATATACTATGGGTACATCAGGGAAATCTATAGACAAGGAGAAAGGAAAGAAAACTACCAAAGATCCAACAGGAAAAGAGGAGAAAGATCAGATGAAGTATCATCTCCATGAGGTGGAAATCACCTCCAAGGTTACCTCTATGTGGGATTCAATATCAGACACCAACCTAGGACATGTAGATATAGATGAATTTTGATGAAGAATCACGAGCAACCCCATCACTGAGAATGCTTGGAAGATCCAAAAAAGTGGCCTAGCCAAGGTAGCTAACTTCTCACCTATGCTTGTAGCTCCAGAGCTTGTGATGGAATGTAGAGAGTGCTACCATAGCGGCAAAAAAAAAATTATAGATTATGAGGGCAAGGTGTTAGAAAACCTATCTACCTAGTCTATAGCCAAAACTTTTCATATCCGAACATTCGACCCCATGGAGGAAATAGAGAAGGGATACATTGAGAACATGTGAAAGGAAGGCCCCCTGGCATGCAAGAGGCTAATCAACCAACATTGGTTGAAGGAAAAGAGTGGTAGTGCAACCAAGGTGCCACATGAACTTTTCATAAGCAACTTCCATGAAGAGTACCATGATTTGATCACTCTATTAATCAGAGTAATGGGCCTCCCTAGCATTTCCTTCTTTCAAGAATGGATGTTTTATTTCATCGAGGAGATCATTCATGGAAAAGAAAAGTTCCACTAGGCAAAGATCATCAGTGAAAAATTTCATGCACAATTTATGGCTGTAAATAAGACATCTCACTTTTACATGACCTCCTACCTGGTATACCTACTAGTGGAGGAATTTCCGTACAAAGGCCTCTTTGTCACAAAAACCCAAATCTAGGAAGCAGGAGCTCAATGTTTATGATTGATACCCACAGTTGCAGTATAGAAACTTCAAGAGGGAATACTGGAGGTTGAATGATGCCTTCATTGGGCATATCATTAGACTCCTTGTAGGGGATTTTTAGAGAAGAGTCTTACACAATGCTTTCGCATTTATTTAGAGATTTGGGTTCCTGTTCATTTAGCTCCTAAAGTTTACCTATATCAGAATAGAGGGTTTCTCCTAAAGATCTTACAAGCTATCTTAGTACGCTAATGACCGGATGATTATACTAGAAGTCTCTCAGCAGCCATAAAATATGCATGCTCTACTGATTGATAAGCACTAGGAAAGGATCCCCTATCCCCTCAATTTTGGGCAAGGAATGTATGTCATCCCCACTGCCTAGTGTGCAGAATATTTAGAGAAGGAGATAGTGGAGTATCATTTGGGCCTCCACATAATCTAACCAAGGATGGACCCCTATGGAAAATTGAAAAAGTTGGTCGGGAAGTAGTATTCTCATCTGTCCCACGTAGAAGATTTCTGGGCCAACTGCAAAGATGACAAGGAGGTGATAATGTGGCATTATGTGTGAATGATGACCTAGTTTGTGTAGTCAATCAACCTATTCTCGGTGCCTAACCAAATTGTAGAAGAGGAGGATACTATCCTTGATGAGAGTTTTGATGCTACGGTCAAATTTCCATTGCCACTAATAGATTGGGATGAAGAAGAGGTTAGTGACCTTGAATTGTGACGAGGCCAGTGTAGAATAGAATAAGACAATGAGTGGATACTCAAATCACCCAACTTAAGGTATAGGGTGCTATGTTGACATACGGTGAGATCATAGATTAGCCTGAAAGTGAAACAAATAGTTGAGTATCTCATGCTCCAATAGGAGAAACTCTAAGTCCCCTCCAGCAACAAGGTCATGAAAAAGAAAGGATGTGTCTAAGCACCAACCCAAACATAAAGTCTATACACGAAAGACCTCAATGGGAGAATTCTTAAAGAAAGCAAAGAAATCAGGAGAAATTTAGTGAAATGACAACTATTGAGGAGGATCCGCAACATGAGGGAGAAGAGGTCGAGAAACCACAATCACCACCTGTTACCTCTACTCCAATCATTACCACTATCATTTCTACTCCTTCACCTACTGTGAACATCTCTATTCACCTTGCTTCCACTTCACCAATGGACCCAATTATAGTATTAGATTCCTCTTCATCCATGACTTCCTTGATGTTGTCTACCTTGCTACACCCTCCATTGCTTACTATTTCTATTGCAATACCTTTAGTAGCCAAAACTATTATGCCTCCTCTCACCTTGCCCAAGGCATTTTCCAAGTATATGCAGGGAATACTAGTTGAGCTTTCTAGGGTGATAATGAACCCCACCATCCAAGTGGTGATGGCCCAAATTGCTTCTCATCTGCCCATTCCTCCACCACCCATAGAGCCACTGAAAATTGAGGCTACTATGTAGATATTAGAAGAAATAGAGAAACAATAGAGGGAGGCTTCCAAGGGAATAATGGAGGAACTATAGGATCCCTTTAAGGATGATTATTTTGAGCACCTTGAGGGAAGAATAAAAATGAGTGTTAATAAGGTGGAGATTGATGAGGAAAAGTCATAATATTTAGAGGAGGATACAAAATCCCTTAATGCTAAGTACATAATAGAGACCTCAAATCAAGAGCTTGAAGAAGAGTTGTCCCAACATCTCAGGGATATAGGAGAAGAGATTGAATCTGAGAAGCAACCCCCTGAAGGGAAAGAAGACACTGAAGTCAACATGGAAACATTCAAGGATCCTCCACTAGTGGGGCATGAAAAATAGGGAATCTTGGAAAATCTTTGTGAATCTTATTGAATAATTGGTAAAAATAATAATCACAGTGGTGAATCGTAGTGAATAATCACTAAAAAGATTAATTACAATGGAAAATATCTCCTTTAAAAATTTGCATAGTTGGTCGACATAGTTCCCCCACATTTTTTTTGTTTTTTGTAATATTGAAGTAGGGGCTCGAGCGAGGCAACCACCAGTGGGGTCAAGGGGGAAGAGAGCCCTTATGGGGGTTGAGGGGGCAATGCCCCCTCGCAGGGTTTGGGGACACAAATTAATTATTTTTTTAAAATATCACTTTAAAAGTAAGACTAAATGAAAAGTTAGATTGTTACCATTGATTAGCTTTCTAATCAAATGGCTATAGGTTGATTTCATGACCTAATATGCATGTTCCTTTTAAAAGTCTTGTTGAGGCCTAAAATTTTCTTTGGTCCAGATGATTAGATTTAATTGTGTGGCCCAAAACAAATTTTAGGCCTCAACAAGCCTTTTAAAAGGAACATATGTATTAGGTCATGAAATCAACCTGTAGCCATTTGATTAAAATGATAATCGATGATTCGATGGCAATAAATAAAATTCCTATTCAAGACTAAAATATCCCTAAAATTAAACAGTAATTTATTATTGTGGCGACATTGCCCCATAATTAATGGTAGTAATATAATATGATAGGCAAATATAATTAATATTTGTAATTATTGTATAAATTACTGGAGAATTGGTTCCAATGATACATCGTTTAAAAACTAATGCATAGGACAATTGGTTCCAATGACATATCGAGAGGAAGAGGTACCACCTGAGAGAAAAAAATGAGAGAAAATAGAAGAGAAGGAAGAAGATGCTCCAAAGGAGGGCCCCCAGCCAGAAAACCATGAACAACTCGAATAGAAAGGAGCACCTCAGAACATAGCCATCACTAAGCCAGATAGGGAAAATAATATACATATTGAAGAATTAGATGAAGAAGAAGAAAGAACCAAACAAGAATCCCTAGGGCATGAAGAGAAACATACCTAGCATGAGTGGAAGGAGGAAGGTGATCACGAACCACCTAGAGGGGAGACTCAAATGCCTAATTGGCTGGAGAGGTAATTACAAAAGAATACCTTGACTCTCATTGATCTGAAGGCCTGACCTGAAGCTATATTGGCTAGAGCACAAACAAAGACAAAAATAAAAGAAGCTAATGGTACATTCTTGCATCACCATTGATGCATCTAAATCAAGAACTGTGTAGATAGCCTTTCTAGTGATGGACAAAGGAGAGGGGGTCAGCTATAATATTTCCACCATCAACTTGGGCCCTGATACAAGAGAGAAAAAAATTGATGAATTCTAGGGATTGGTGGTTACCATCATCCAACAAATGAATAAGGATCAATCCTCTAAGGAGAAATTAAAAGCACAAGTGGTGGATCTCAATGCCTATATTCAACAATGGACATATCTAGAGGAAGAAGCTCCAACTACATCCTTTGTGCCCCCACTCCTCTCCCAGGAAGAGCTCACCAAGATGGAAAAAATGAAGAATTGGACCAAGGCTACTATAGATTGGTTATGGTGACATGGGTATAGGCCACGCTGTCCAAATGACCAACACATTTTGAGATGTGCAGAATTAGCTAGAGGGAACAAAAAATATTTTTCACCAATTCACCAAGCTATATAGGATCACCCATCCAAAGCTTTAGGCCATTCTCAAAATGCCTGAGAAGACGTGGGAGAAGGAATTGTCCCTTTTGAAGGATGATCACTAGCTGGTAGAAACATGGAAAATGGGCGTAGATCATAGGAGGTATGTCCTACAAAGAGTGTTGCAGAAAGTTGATCTCAACGTCAAATGGTTCATAGAGCACATGTTGGATAGTGAGAATTACCTCAAGCTAATGATGGACTAGGGTATTCCTACTATGGAGCTAGATCTGGAAAAGATCAGGCCATACTTCCATAAGAAGATAGAGCAAGGGGCAGCAGACTCACTAACATTAGACTTCATGGACTTCACTGTAAGAGTATTCATCCAACCCAAATAGGTAATTAAGGCCACACCAAGGTGCATAAAGAACTCAGAACAAGTCGCTGGAAGATTTAAGAAGATGGCCTTCCAGGTTCTTCAATCTGACATCATGGAGTGGGACAAACTTCAGGCACTAATTGGGAAATTTGTGGATTATTCCACTCTTCATAAGAATGAAAGAAAGCTAGTGATAGATGATGAGTTCCTGATAGTATAAGCTGTGAAAAGAAGGCAATCACTAGAAGACAAAATTGCTACAGTGTCAAGGCACTACCAAATAAAATATGAATGAGACAAAATTGTATTTTTATATTAGTATATTTTGGGGGTAGGTGAAACCCTAATGTAAAATGAATCTTGACCACACAATGAGAGTAAATCCTAGTCATTCATTTCACTTTTGGAAAACTATAAATAGGGGGGTCTCATCTCATTTAAAAAGAGAGAGTTGAGTTGTAGTAAATACATGCTACATAAATTTTAGTAGAATTTGATTTCTTTTGGTGGATTCTTGTGTTTCTCACATGTTGCATGATAAATCTTCTCATATTTGATAGATTTAGATAGATTTAGTTTGCTTTTCTAAGTGATTTCAAGTGACTTAAGTAGTTTAGTTCATTTTGTCCATTAATGTTGAAGAATGCTATGGTTTTGATGCTTTCCATGTTCATGCTTTTTTCTATTTATTGATGATGAACAATAGTGTAATGCTAGTTTGAACATTAATTTAGTGTTGCACTTAAAATTAATCTTTTATTCATGCTTTATGGTGAATGAGTAGCTGAAAATCTATAGACCTTAGAAGATAGCACTAGTTTCATGAGGCTATATGACATTTGGTTAAGTGGAACTTAGTTTTAGGAAGGCTATCCACTCTAGCGTCCTCCATTGTCACTGTTCATTATTAGTTGCAGGTCTAGGAACTCTTACCTCCATTTTCCCTTTTGACCTTTTTTCCCAATAGTAATTTAGGAAAAGTTCCAACATCATTATAAAGAAAAATCTGATGTTGAACATGGAATTTTAGACTATTGTTTTGAACTTGCAGCAATTACACATCACTCTTACAATCTCATAAACTCCATTTGATGATCCAATATACTTCCAAGTTATAAATTTTCCATGCCCCTTGTGATTACCAAAAAATCATATCAATCAACTAAGTTGTTTTTGTAAGTCATGACCTACACCCAAGAGAACTTGGGGTAATTTTCTGCAACTTATTTGTAGGAAGTATCCTTTCAAGAGAGGTAGTGCACTTGTGTGTTGCCTGTGTTGAGAAGTACAAAAATACACATCAATAGAACTGGTGCTAGAAGGAGGGGCCCCTTTTTGCTAACTTGGATCGAATTGGTTCCTTCTCCCTCGAGAGGTTCCAAAGAGTGTTAATATCTACACCAAACAAAGGGGAATTCCAGGAGCTCCCACCCCCTTCCAAGGATAAGAGAGCTAAAAGAAGGGAAGCATCTTCCTTAGCCTCATCCACTCAGTTCACTTCACCTCCATCCTCACCTCTTCCTTCCATCCATTTTCCCAACTTTTCCCCTTCCATTTCGATAGCCCCTTCCTCTTCTCAACTGCTCCAAGCTACCTTCGAACCATCTATCTCCCATAGCCAAGGTGTTGCCTCAAATGTTGCTGCTCATTTTCAGCCCCAAGTTATTGTTGCATAACAAGCACAACCTCTACCTCCCTCCATGGCATGGTTGGGTAAGAACCCTTCTCTCTTGTCCTTCCAAGTCTACCATGACATGCCAAAGAATCCAGAAGGATTTTTCATGAAGTTCCATCCTCTTGATCCATAGAGGATAGCAGAAGAGAATATTAATATTTTTCAAATATCCTTAAGGACAGGGAAATAGATCATGAGAATGTGGATTTCAAACTTTTTCCTTACTCTTTGGGAGACAAGGCCTTCTATTGGTACATCAAATTTTCAACTGGATCCATCATCTCTTGGGATCTATTAAAGAATTCTTTCTTGTGTTAGAAATGAAGATCAAACATGCAAACTAGAAAGCCTTCCATAGAAGAGAAAATCAAAAAAAGCAAGAGCTTTGAAAAAGATGTCCAAAATATTATTATTCAAGAATTCATAATTACATGAGATGATTTGCTTTATAAAAAAAAAGTATGCATAACCCTGATCTTATCTTGAGCAACAAGATAGCTCAACAAGATAAGGATGAGAATAATTAACCTAGGAATTAAAATACTACCTAAGTAAAGTTATGCAAGTGTAATTAAATAATTAATTACACTAACACCCCCATAAGTGCAACTTAGGGAGACTAAAAAAGCATGCACCTAAAACTAAGATGAATGCAAGAAAGTATGAATGGGTTCTGACAACACGGCCTGATCAAGTACCCATGTACAAATGCAATAATGAGGTAGAGAAGGAAAACCCAGTGGGACAAAACCCCCCTACAATGAGATGACTGCTGAAAAGAAGCATTGGAAGAACACTATGGAGTAACACTAGAACTGCAATCTGACAAACAAGGAAAGATACTTCTATCTACAAGAAACCAAATGAGAGTCATTGAAGGACTCAGGCAGAATAATAATAATGTGACAACAGACCCGATGCCATGGAACACTGGAAAAATCACAAACTGGAACAACCCTAGAATTTGTGAAGCAACAGTAGATGAGATGATGATAGAATCTAGAAACCATGTATCTCGATGCCGATGCCAAAATGAGACTAAAAATCTTCCATAGGAACAAGTACCATAAAGACTCTAGAACATTGACCATAAAAACATGGCCCTCAAACTGAGAAGGATCTGAACCAATGCAAATCAATAACCATAAAATTTCAATCTAAAGTGTGAACTGATGTGAATCTGATATGTGTCAAGCTAGAGAAAGATGTGGTCAAAAGAAACTAAGAAACTAGATATAACCCATGTGAGTTGTCATAAAAAAAAGATGAAGATCAAAGTGCATGCACACTTTAATCATATTATTATGCAAGAAACCCCCCTAATGGAACTTTATCTCAATTCATTTATTACAATAACCCAATGATTACAAAAGGAGAGAATGAAACTATTCATAAATAGAAATTAAAAATAGACCTCAGATCTGTGTAGAGGACAAAACCAGCTTTCCGACTCCTCAAGAATGGCAAAAAATGGATAAGCGAGTCAAAAGATATGCCCTCTAAAGCAAAAAAAACTTCATCTGAGTTCAAGGACCTGCAAAATTGTTAGAATTGGCTATGGATGCCAAGATCTATGGACCAAATGGAAAGCACAAAAAAAGAGAGAGAAAATATGAAAAGAATAAACTATATTCAATGTCAATGATATGATATGATTATGATTATGATTGTTTACAATGAGAGAGACCCCTTGGTTATATAGCCAAGGTGAGAACATAGAAGGGCATAATATTATGACAAGTGTCATAATCTTATGACATGGGACAACTAGGAAGAGTTATCACTCCACTTAAGGTGGAGAGATAATCACATGATGTGTCCACAAAAGGTGGAAGTGATGAGGTAATGACATGTCAAGTCCACCACAAGTGGAAAATCTCCAACTACCTCCTATGTTGTCCCTAAGTAAACTTAACTAAGGTGTAATCATGACCTAGGATAAGGTACAAGACATTTAATTACACCAACACCCCCCCTTAAGTGCAACTTAGGGAGAATGTACACAAATGAAAACAATGCAAGATGGGTCCCGGCTACTAGGCCATGTTAGGTACCCATGTACAAACAATGCAATCTCTCACAAGCGAGGAAAGGGAGAAAACCTCATGGGAAAAACTACCCCTCAAAAGAGAGATGAAATACAAAAAGTGAAATACTCTTAATGAAGAATGAGAAGGTAAAAACCCAATGTGAGGAAAAAGACCCCCCCATAAGAGAGAAGTAGAAGAGAGACAAGGTATCCCCCCCTCAATGTTGAGTCTCTTGCAATGATGGTAGAAGCTCGACATTGAATGCTGAAGATGATCCAATCTTGCCAAACAACGTTCCTCCCCTTGGGAAGAAACAAAACCAAGGATGTATGTAGGAAGTCATGAAGATGGATGATGTGTGATGATTTCTCTGAAGCATGCTCAAGTGTCTCCATGTCGATGCAGAAGGCTAACACACTCCAAACAAGCATTCTAGGCCACACTGTTGAAGAGGAAAATCCAACATCTAGTAGAGATGAATGTAGAACATGATCCAAAGACAAAGATATCCCCTCTGAAGACAAAGAAGCCTCCTCCAAATGCTTTCCAAAAGTATCCACACTCACACCAATCTATGAAGAATGATCATGTAGAGAATGAACAAGAGGGTCAAGGTGTTCCCTCACAACAACTGAAGAAGGTTTATCTTCATCGAAGAGAAGATGAATGCTATCAATGGTGTCCTCCAAATCCGCAAGATGATACTCCACAAACAAGTTTGAAATACCTATTAGGAAGTCATCCAAAGTAGCCATATCTGGAAGACAATCAAGATCTTGTTGCACTGAATCACTAGGAGCCAAAACTATTGAATCGCAAGTAGCATCAACTGCAATAGTAGGTGGAGGAGATGAAATGCAAGGCTCAAGTACGGGATCTAATGTGAGTATGCCCGAGTTCAAGAAGCCAAATGTCTCATCAGAATCATAGTTGATATAATCAACAGTCGAAGGAATAGTGTCACCATCAGAAGCAAACTGTGCAAAGGAATACAACCGAGATGAATCAATCAACCACCCCAATAGCAATGACATCTCTAGTCTCCAAGTCCCGAATGATAACCGAATCAGGAGTGAACTCCATAGTTCTTCCATCTCCACCATGTGTAATTTGATATATGGAAAGTAGATTGTTCATCAAATGAGGAACACACAAGACATCCTAAAAAGTGTTCTCCCCAATGCTAATAGATCCCTTCCCTATTACACTCATATATGTATTGTTTCCCATCAAGATAGGATACATAGAACAAGGCTGAAATAAAGAGAAGATAGTCTATGAAGATGCCATATGATGTGATGCTCCTGAATCTAGAAGCCATCTTCCTGATCCTAGGCTTGAATGAGCACAAAGAGCTTGTCCTTTATATTTTGATTTTGAAGTTTTACCTTTATCCTTTTTAGACTGTTTTGAAGTAGAAGGAGAAGAAGATTCAGACATTCTAGAAGGCAAATCAATGTGATTCTTTTTGAGAAGATTTTTTAACTCATCAATATCCTTCTTATAACAATAATGTTCTTCATGTCCATCCTTCTTGCAATATGCACAAAAAGGCCTCTCCTTCTTAGATGATTCTCCTTTTGAAGAAGATTTTTTCTTTGATTGATCTGAATGTGGTTTTACTTGATCTGAATGTTGATTATTCTTTGCTTTCTTCTATTTCTTATCTGATTCTAATTCTTTCACCTGATTAACCAACAATGCCTGAGATTTAGAAGTCTTGATGAGACCCATTGAGATAATCTTTTGTTGCTCATGTATCAACATCTCAGAAAATGATGCAAATGAAGGTGTAGTGTATGTAGACCCCATAGTCAATCTATGAGTATGAAAGCTAGAAACAAAAGAAGCATAATCAGGACCAAGTTTGTTCATTGTATTGTACAACAACTGGATGTCCTTCTTATCATTTCCACATGCTTTACATTGCTCTTTTAGATCATTAACCTTAGTGATGTAGTCCTAGATGTTGTCAAAGTTCTTAGGATCAAGATTCATCAAATCATTATCAATTTGATAACCTCTTACTTCATTTGTAGTACCATACAATGTTTTCAAATTTTCCCAAGCTTCATGAGAATTTTTACATGATTCAATTTGGAACAACAAATCTTGAGAAACTAGTGTACGAAGACACCCAAGAGCTTTGGCATGTTTGATCATCCATTTTCACTTTTTCTCATCATCTGTAGGTTTAGGTACCTTATTTTCAACATATAGAGAGTCACCTTTTGTCATTAGAATATTCCATGCATTTTGATGCCATGTTAAATAATTATATGATGTGAGCAAAGGAACCTTAGAATGATCCATGGGAATGAAAGATCAAAGCAATGCACCGAGAGAACCCCCCAAATCACTCAATCAAGAAACCCCCCAAGCAATATCTAATTTGGCACTTTATATTTAGTGCGTTTATAGTTGCTAGATGTCAAAAACAACAAACTAGTCTTGATCTTAGTGCTTAAAAATGCCAAAATAGGCCACACTATCAAGTAAAATTTTTGGTACAAAATGAGATCAATCTAATCATACCACTGAGAAGTACATGAAAAATCATGCACTTTCAAAAAAAAATTCACCAAAAAATGTTACCGTAGGAGCAAGATATGAGCTCCCGAAATTCCCAAAATGAGGACGAAGCAGCAACACCTGTGAGAATCTGCAATTTATGGAAAAATCAGGCACCAAAACCAAAAACTGATTGCACCAGTGTGTAGAGCATGAAAAATTAGCCCAAATAAAAAAAAATTGCTCAAAAAAGGAGCCAAAATGACTGAGATATTAAGCTTCAAAGTTCAACTGCAAAAACTGAAAGCTCATCCATGAGGGGTAGAAATTTTTTCAAAATGGTGCTGATGTATTGCTGATGCCAGTAATCCATTGTGTTAAATTTGATAGGCTTCGTGCCTATCACCACCATTGTGCACTCCTGGAATATTCTTCAATAATATACTTTCAACGAAATTTTCTCCAGATGGTGAAGAGAATCTCGGGCCAATGATGGAATATTCTCTAGGTACTGGGGCTTAAACTTGACACTCAGAAGAACATCGCCCCGCCGATAGGTCATGCTAGAATATTCTTCGCTAAAATTCAGAAGATTGTCGACTGCTGCTCATGTTGATTTTTCTGTTGATTTGACCAATCACTGTTACTATTGGAGACTGCCGGATTTTTTTATTGAAGCCTATCCGCCGGTTATTGAATGTGTGCAGGGCCCACCGGTGAAAGCCGGCGATGGCTTGGAGGGGCATGTGGGTATGGCTATGTGGTAGTACCTTCTACGTACTGTGCAGAAATGTGGGATAGGGTACGGTCTACGGACAGTACCCTGCACCTCCAAAAAAAAAGACTTTGGCCTTTTTTATTTTTAATAATATTTAAAATGATTTTTCAATACAAAATTTTACAACGAAATTTTCTAAAAAAAAATTTTCAAAAAATTTCATTTGAATTTTTTTTTTAATTTATTTTCTGATAAATCGTACCACAGTAATAATGATGACCTAGGGGTCGTACGACGCTTGGGAAAATTTGTTTTGCTTCACCAGATGACTTGCTCTGAATCGAATGATTTGATAGTCGATCTTAGGGTTTTTGGCCCTTCTGGATGCGATGGCAGGGTCGGATTTGACCCAAAATATTCCAAAATTGCAGCTACCTTCTGGATCTGGCAACCACTCTATAGCTTCAAACCCTCATAGATTTGGCCTCATATGTTCGATTTAGACGAAACAAAAGGCAAAATCAACTATCTCGAACCTTTCAAACACAATGATGAGCTTAGATTTGCACCAGCAAGCTCGGATATGAACCTGCAACAAAGAGCCACGAACGTAACCTCCTCAGATCTGGGATCTCTTTTCAAAAAAAAGACTCTCCAATGGCACCTAACCCACTCTGATACCATGTTAGAATTGGCTATGGATGCCAAGATCTATGGACCAAATGGAAAGCACAAAAAAAGAGAGAAAATATGACAAGAATAAACTATATTCAATGTCAATGATATGATATGATTATGATTATGATTGTTTACAATGAGAGAGACCCCTTGGTTATATAGCCAAGATGAGAACATAGAAGGGCATAAGATTATGACAAGTGTCGTAATCTTATGACATGAGACAACTAGGAAGAGCTATCACTCCACTTAAGGTGGAGAGATAATCACATGATGTGTCCACAAAAGGTGGAAGTGATGAGGTAATGACATGTCAAGTCCACCAAAAGTGGAAAGTCTCCAACAACCTCCTATGTGGTCCCTAGGTAAACTTAACTAAGGTGTAATCATGACCTAGGACAAGGTACAAGACATTTAATTACACCAACAAAAATAAATCTAGAGAATAATCTGGTAAAGAAACCTTCACCAATAGATCAGTGTCGGAATCAACTTTGCAACGGTATCTCATTTGCAAAAAATGGGCATCGTACACAAAAAATACACCCAATTTAGTGAAAGTTGCTCCAAAAGGCCCAATAAGGCTTGTAGGGCCCCCAGGGGGCTAAAAAAAATTTGGCCTAGCTGGAGGGAGCCCGCGGGGGCTGGCGGTGGTGGGCGGTGTTGTGGGGTGGCGCCGTTGGGCTGAGTGGCCCTTCGGTGGCCGCTTGGTGGCCGGTGGTTGGCACCTTCCTTTTACATGGGAGGCATTTTTTTCCAAAAAAAATCAATGTTTTTTAATTTTTTTTTAAAAACGTGCATCAGAATGCGTGTTGGGGAGGCTGTACAGCTCCCCAGGCAATTTTTTTTCCTTCTGGACCAACATCACCAAAATCAATGAAACGAAGGATGATCTTAGGGGTTTTCGCCGCTGTGAATGAGATGGTGACCTCCGTTTGTGCCCAAAATGCTCTAAAAATTTGGGTACCCCTAGAGCTTGCAAAAAATTTCCTAGCTTGAAACCCTCATAAATCTGGCAAATGATGACCAAAATCTGCAAAATAAAAGCCAATCCTAACTTTTTCTAGCACTCTGAATCCAATGGTGAAGCCCAATCTGATCCAAAACATTGCATATATGAAATCAAGGCATGAAACCCCTGAGGAATCTCGAACGAACTCTGCAATGATTTTCTCAAAAATCTGAGAAGGGGTTGCAAATCAAGGCTCTGATACCATGTTAGAAACCAAGATCAAACATGCAAACTAGAAAGCCCTCTATAGAAGAGAATATCAGAAAAAGAAAGAGCTTTGCAAAAGATGTGCAAAATATTATTATTGAGGAATTCATAATTGCATGAGATGATTTTCTTTATAAAAGCAAAGTATGCATAACCCTAATCTTATCTTGAGCAACAAGATAGCTCAACAAGATAAGGATGAGAATAATTAACATAGGAATTAAAATATTACCTAAGTAAAGTTATGCAAGTGTAATTAAATAATTAATTACACTAACATTTTGTAGAAATACAAGATTCTAGTCAGCCCTTCTAAATTATATCAACAATTCATGGTTGTTCGAAGGGAAATTAATGAACCAATCAGCTCCTTTAATGATTGATTTCATCATGCATACATGATATTTTAGGCTCCCTATGTGGTTGATGATCCCTCATATCGATTGGTCTATTATGCTACTTTGGACAACCTTACATCCACATTAGTGAAGAGAATGCGCCCATTACCCACTAGCTTGGTGGAGGCCTATGTATAAGCAGTCACAACAAGTACAAATTTGGGATAGAACATTGTTGGTCAACTGCCATCCCTATGGCTAGCTGCTCATCGAATGCAGATCCAAGGATTCACCCAAGCCTTGGCACATCAAATGCCACTCATGAATCAAGTCCCACAATTGCCAATGGTAGTTCACCTGGGACAACCATTGAATTAGGTTCCTCCCACGCCTCACTACTTGTAACCACAATAGCAGCAAGTTTATCCTCAACAACCTCAAGTGTTTGCATACCTAAAAAGATCTGAGTTTTCACTCATTCAAGAAAACCAACTAGTGGTATAGCCAATCTTTCTCTAGAGTCAAGCACCTTAGCCAAACAACACAGAAAATGACCAAATAGATGAATTGATAGAATTGTTGAAGATGTCAATAGAAATGACACACTTAAGGAATAAAAAAAACTAGATGCAAGCCTCTCAAAGAAGCATCTAGGCTAACCTCAATCAAGATAACAAAGAAAACTATGATCCTAGTGCTTCTTCGAAATAGAATTATGAGAGATGTCAAAGTTCTAATCAAGGCTTTGTGAGGAGACCTTCACAAAGATAGAATTGAACATGGAATACAAGGCCAATAATGGAGGTGTTTCCACCCCTCTTGATCAATTGGATAATGTAGATAAAGCTACAAGCAGAGTATACTTAGTAGATGAAACCTTATCTAGATGGTGCCACATCCACAAAACAAATTGAAATTATGAATTGGATTTCCCTGAGTTCTACACAACCACAAAAATTTTCCAAGTGGAAGTTCAAAATGTTGTAGATGGTACAGGTTGTAGAGACATAGTCCCATATGAACCATATGATTCTTCATGGCTCATGGTTAATCAAGCTCCCTTCCTGCGAAGTGAAAGTAATGTGCTTGAAAAGGAGACCACTGCCTCAAAGGATGAAGAAGCAAAAGAGGTAAGCAATGAAGATTCTCTATCCTAGCTTTTCACCTCAATAGATATTGGTCTAGTAGATGAAGAAGAGTCCCTTGAAGATGAGGTACAAATGTTTCATCAAAGGGAAACCCCTTATAATTTAAGGAACAAACAAGTAGGTGGCACTTTTACAACCTCCACTTTTCCTAACAACTTCAACACTCTGCCTAACCCAAATGCTAGCAATAACCTGGGCTACCCCATGTACCCACTTAGTATTTCAATAAGAATAGGTAGTCAAATTAGACCCAAATCCAACTTACTACCTCTTCTCAAGGTAAAATCCTTTGAAGCTGAAATTGAGCAAATGGGTAAATATGCGGCTAAAGAATTTGGAAAGGTCAAAATAAGCTTTACAACCTTTGAATTGCTTTAGGTTCTAGTAGTTATTAATGGTTTCTTTAAGATGCTCAATTGGAATACCCCATCCAAAACAACTCAATAGGTGCCTGCCAAAAGAGTCTCCTTTGATGAGTCACAGAATGAGCAAGTAATCAAGGAGATTTTGGCGAAGAAAATAAAACATCCCATAAATTAGCAAGTAAAAAACCTGCTAAGGAGCAACGTCAAGTGAAAACTAAGAAAAATAT
The DNA here is from genome assembly GCA_007258455.2 of Sequoia sempervirens. Classification (NCBI taxonomy): domain Eukaryota; kingdom Viridiplantae; phylum Streptophyta; class Pinopsida; order Cupressales; family Cupressaceae; genus Sequoia; species Sequoia sempervirens. The sequence continues at coordinate 45,182,917 of VDFB02353493.1, forward strand.
TAATGATAAAGATAAAAATCAAGTAGCCTAGGCAGACACACCCATGGGCTTGTTCCAGGGGAAGTTGGAAACCCTGCCCTTCTTGACCACTATCAGGATATTTGAAAAGAACTTGCACAACTGCCTGCTTGATTCAGGAGCATTGACCAACATCATGCCTCTTGTTGTATGCAAAGCTTTAGGAATAGTCCTGACTCCCTCCCAATGGAAGGTGACCTAGTTGGATGAAATGGAAGTGAATATAGTCAATGAAATCAACAAGATAGCTATGTAGATATCTAAGGGTGCAGCAGGTCATTGACATTCAAGTTGTTGATATCCTATACACATATGGAATAATACTAGGAAGATACTTCACTCAGGCATTAAATAGGTATGTTGTGAATGACTTTTCTCACTTATGGCTATCATGGAAAGGTCTTCCCAACTAGATCCGTATTGATCGAGAGCCATGCATGAAAATTATGATCACAGAGTACAACAACACAAATGAGGTGTTGTTCATCGAAATAGAGTTGGGAAACTACTGTCCTATGGCCTATTGGAAAGAACTTGAGTTTCAAGGAGAGGAAGCAGCTGAAGAGGTTCTCCTTGTGTTATGCAGCTCTCGCACTAGCTTATCCTACACACCTCAGAGCACAAAGATGTTGGTTGAATCAGACGATGAAGAACTCTATGAGGATGACAACTTGGGATTGTTGGATGGATTCTAGGATTTCATGGATAAATGTGTACAATACCAGCTCAAATTAGGGGCTGAAATGGACTTTCAAGAACTCCTATTACCCAGCTAGTATCGGGTACATAATGCTGCCCACTCATAATTTGAATGTTGTCTATACTAGGCAACAATTGAGCATGTTAAAGGGAAATTCACCTCAAAGGGGGAACTCCAAATGGAATATTTGAAGCAAAGATATGTTGAATCTATGCCTTCACCTAAAGAGGTTGAAGCAAGTTTCCAACCAAGAAAAGTAATGTGCTCTATTGAATCTAAGGCCCAAGGTTCCTCTAAGTTTTGGACAATGCGCTTTGATGGGTCCAAGTCCAAGCAAAGAGCAGGAGCTAGATTCGAGCTTATCAACCCTATATGTAAAACATACTTCACTTCTCATAGACTCTAGTTTTATTGCATGAACAATGTAGCGGAGTACAAAGCACTCATCCATGGTCTCTTGATGGCCCTAAGGAAGAAAGTTAAAATGTTGCAAGTCTTTGGTGACTTAGAGCTAGTAGTAAAACAAGTCGGGAAGTTGTATTCTTGCCATGATAGGAGACTGGAAAATTATAGGCATAGGGTCTGGGATCTCATAGAAGGCTTACATGCATTTAACATTCAGTTGATCCCTTGTTCCAAGAATCATACTATTGATACCTTAGCATAGGAAACTAGTACCCTCCAGCCCCTTTCCTTATCTAGGTGGAGAAATTTATTGTTGAGCTTACTTCCACTCCATTGGTGCCAGATAATATCACTAATTTATAAGTATTCAATTATGATAAACATATCTTGGATTTCATCACCAGCTCCAATGTGTTTGTGACTCAAATAGTTGATGAGGCAGAGCCCGAAGAGGCTGAATTAGACATAAAAGGAGTCAACAATCTCAAAACAAATACAATACTAAGAGGAATGGTTCAACTTGAGAAAATATTTGACTTAGATCATATCAAGGATCAGGATCAACAAACAAAGAAGGATTCCATTCACAAACAGTGTGAGGCTCACAACTTAGGGACTGTCGATGAAATTAAGAATGTGTTCATTGGTAAAGTATGCACTCTAGAAGAAAAAAAAGGGATCATTCATTCCCTTTTCAAGTACCATGATGTGGTTGCTTTGATCCATGAAGACTTGACGACATGTGACACATCAATTATCACACACACCATCCCTCTCAAGTCAGATGTGAGACCTTTTTGGTAGCATCAACACCCTATCAATGCTTTGCTAGAACCCATCATCTACAAGGAAGTCTAGAAGTTGTTGCCAACCAGAATCATATTCCTAGTTAGACACTCCACATGGGTGGCACACTTGGTCCTAGTCAAGAAAAAGAATGAAGAAATCAAATTATGCATAGACTTCCAACAACTTGAACAGAGCTTCAAAGAAGAACAACTATCTAGTGCCCTCATTGGATGAAGTGTTGCAAATATTCAATGGATCTTAGATGATGTATTTATTGGATAGATACTCTTGCTAATCAGGTGATGGTATAGTATGAAGATAGACATAAGACAACATTCACCACAAAATGGGTAACCTTTGCATACAAAAGAATGTCATTTGGACTAATCGACGCTAACACAATATTCCAATGTTCCATGGATATTACTTTCAAGGATCTAATTATAAAATGCATCATCATCTACATGGATTATCTTACTTTGTTTTCAAAGAAAGGAAGGGATCATGTCTCTAATTTATGCAAATTCTTCTAGAAGTGTAAGGAGTTCAGAATATCCTTGAATCCAAAGAAGTGTATCTTTGGAGTTATGGAAGGAAAAATACTTGGACACGTGATTTCAGAGAAGGGAATTTCAATAGATCCTGAACACATCCAAGCCATTCTAAAAATTTAGCTTCTAGGAAGCAAGGATCTGAAATATTTCTTTGGAAAGATTAACTTCATTAGGAGGTTCATCTTTAGCTTCATTGAAATAGTCAAGCTACTCAATTCTATGCTAAAGTAGGATGCCAAAGTTGAATGGACTATGGAATCCAAGTAGGCTTTTGAAGAAATCAAGAAAGAAATTGCTAACACCTCAGTGCTAGTCATCCCAGATTACCTAAAGCCATTCTACATCTATTCATTTGCTTCAAACCACTCTTGTGCCAACATATTGACTCAAAAAGATGAAAAAGGGAGTGAACACTTGATTGCCTTCATGAGTGCTCCATTGAAGGATGTTCAGTTGAGGTACCACAACATTGAAAAGAAAGCATACACCTTAGTCAGAGGAGTTAAGAAATTTAGACACTATATCTTATGGAATAAGGTGTTTGCAATTGTACCTAATCCAGCAGTTAAGACTTTGCTGATGTAGAATGAATTGGGAGAAAGAAGGGCTCAATGGGCCACATTGTTGTAGGAATATGATATGGAGATTCAGCCCATGAGGTTGGTTTAAGGGTAGGCCCTCACTTGAATGATAGCTGAAAAACTAGCTAAAGTTGGACACAAGCTCACCATGCAATAGTACCAACTGGAGGATGTTTCCCCAGGACAGTGGTACAATGACATCATCTATTATCTGTTGAACAACAAGTGCCCATCCTAATTGTAGGGATTACATAAATGAGCTTTAAGGCTAAAAAGCAATAGTTATATGTTGCAAGGATCTATACTATACAAGCACAACCATGAAGGGATATATCTTAGATGCCTAGGAAAAGAGGAAGTGGCTAGAGTACTAAAGGAATTACATGATAAATTTGGTACTAGCCATGGATCCGACCCTTCAACTGCCCACCAAATTTTGTGGGCTAGGTACTACTAGTTGACGGTGTTCAAGGATGTGCACAACCATGTCAAGAATTGTCACATTTTCCAAGTTGCCACTGCCAAATAGAAAAATGGTGATGTCTCACTGAAACCTATCTTGGAGGTAAGACCGTTTGCTCAATGGGGCCTTGACTTCATCAACCCAGTAATCCCCCATCCTCTGTAGGCGATAGGTAGATTCTAACCACATCTGATTATTGTACTAGGTGGATAGAAGAAATAGGCAATGTACTACTAAGGTGGTTGAGAATTTTCTAGAATGTTTTATTTTAAATTGTTTTGGTTTCCCCTATGCCCTTGTCTATGATAATTTCCTCGACTTTTCCTCGCTTAAGTTTTCTAGTTGGGCCTTTGATTATGGGATCATGTTAAAATTCTTGTCCAACTATACCCTCAAGGAAATGGCCTAGCTGAGTCAACCAACAAAAATATGATAACTATGATTAAAAAAACTACTTGATAGAAACCCCAAGGACTAGCACACCCAACTAGATTTTTCCCTCTAGGCAGATCGTACACACCATAAGGCTTCCCTACGTGATTCTCCATTTCATCTGGTTTATGGTTTGGAACCTATCTTTCCTTTCCACCTTAATATTCTCACCCTCCAATTTCTTGACACATACTATGAGGAGGTGGACCATCAAGAAGCCCATTTAGCTAAGTTACTGCACCTAGAAGAAGTCTATGACCGAGCAATTGAAAATTTTTCCAAGCATCATGGCATAGTTAAAATATGGTTCGATTGTCGAGCCAAATTCAAGACCTTTAGGATTTTTTATTTAGTCCTTTGTTGTGACAAGGCCCATGAAAAGAAAGGAGGACATGACAAATTCAACAAGCTCTAGCTTAACCCCTTTCAGATCTCAAAAATTTTAGGAGATAATGCCTTTTGCCTCAAGATACTCACTAGAGAGGATGTCTCATTTCCCGTCAGTGGAAAAAACCTCAAACATTATTTCCTTGCCTAAATTTTTCAAGCTCATCCTTATATATAGTTGTAAATATGTTAGCTAAGGTTTCATTTTGGTTTGTTGTTGTGCCTTCCTTTCTTTTTTGCTCACTTTCCTAGCTACCTTTTTTGTTGAGGGTGTGTTACTTTGTTCTTTATGTGGTGGCCATGCTTGGCATATCAAATGGCCTACCTTGGTGTCCACTCTTGTTTGTTATTCTGATAAATCTTCATTCATAACTATTGATTTCTAATTGCTTCCATGAAGTGGTTTCCCTATTTGAACTGTGACTTGACCTAGGGCAAAACCCTATGTTGAATCTTTTGACACTTATCTTAGATCATGCACAACAATACACTTTAATGTTTCTAAAGAGCTATAGAATGGCTATTATGAGGTCTCAACAAGTGAAAATTTCATGTCTGCTCCAATGACCATTGTGTTAGTGTAGGTTTTTTAATATTTTTCCTACACACTATTAAGCATACCTTAGGTTATAGGATATGTGGTTTATGTGAGGACACATGGCGTAATCCATCGGTTACATGTGTTGCTCCCACTCACACTTAGGTGGTTGAGTTTCGCACCCTCTTTTGGCCTTATATGCCTCCTCAAAAAACCACTCATTTGTCTCTTTCTGAGTAGGTTATGCCACCTATTTGGCATTTTCCAAGTAGGCATAACTCCCACCTTTTATGGGTAGTAGGAGTTAATGCACCTCTTGGAAGTATTTTCACCACCTTGCCTATATAAGCAAGGCTTCATATGTACTTTTCCATATTCAATTTGGCATTCTTGTATCTTAATGATAGCATAATATTTCTGCCAAAAATAAATAAAAAAATGTTAGTGTAGGTTTTTTAATATTTTTCCTACACATTATTAAGCATACCTTAGGTTATAGGAGATGTGGTTTATGTGAGGACACATGGCATAATCCATCGGTTACATGTGTTGCTCCCACTCACACTTAGGTGGTTGAGTTTCACACCCTCTTTTGGCTTTATATGCCACCTCACAAAACCACTCATTTGTCTCTTTCTGAGTAGGTTATGCCACCTATTTGGCATTTTCCAAGTAGGCATAACTCCCACCTAATTTGGTTATTTGGGAGTTATTACCCCTCTTGGAATTATTTTCCCATATTGTGCTATATAATCAGCACTCACCTCTCCCTCCTATCTAGTCAAGATGAGTTCATATTAACTCAATCAATTCAAAGGAGAGTTGAGGCATATTGTATCATTTAGTGTGTGATAATAACATCATTTTGTTATTGCACTATATTCCTGCATTTTATCTCTTGCTGCTCTCGTGTAGAAGGTTTATCTTGGTTTTGCAGGTGATCCTGGGTGCTCGAGTTCATCAACAACTCTTACATGGTATCAGAGCTATATCTCAACTCTTACATGGTATCAGAGCATCACATCTACAAGCCCCTTTTCAAATTTGAGAGATTTGTGAGTGTTTAATCAATAATGCAGGTTGCAACATGCCTTTGCTTGTCTTAAGTAGGTGATTCTACCTTTTCATGCTGTTTTTTGGTTGTTGGGGTCGTTTTATGTTGCTAAAGATGTTTTTTTTAAACTACATCCATATTTTTTGTATATTTTAAAGAAAATACGCCATCTGGGTTTTGTTTGCAGCAGAAAAAAACCATCTGGGTCGTTCCTATGTTTTTCATAAAGGTTATATTTTTTTCAGAAACTAAATCAAATTGTTTCTGTGGACCCCCTCTCCGTTGGAGTTTTGTATTTTGTATCCGAATTTCAAAGGCCTCTAACTTTGTCATCCAAGCTCCGTTTTGCAAGAATTTTTTTTTGATTTGGGGTAGAATTTTGTAGGCTTCATAGTGTTGAAATTATTTCTTGCTCAAGTAATCCCATTTTTTCAGAAAATCAGTTTTATCAGCAGATCTGAAGGACAGTTCTCGTTTTTGGAACTTCAAACGGCTATAACTTTCACATATGACCTCGGATCAAGGTGATTCTTTTTTTGAAAGTTGATATTTTTATGAGCACTACACATTGGTGCTATTTTGAGGTTCTCATTCTAAGATTTAATTGTACTTTCAGTATTTGGGTCTATTTTAGACATTTGTAAAACTCTGGAAAACAAATCCAGCATTGTAAACGCACTGATTTATAAAGTGCCAAATCATTTTTTTTTGGGGGGGATTCTTGATTGAGTGAAAAAGGGGGGGTCTCTCTCTTTGTGTGTGTGTGTGTGTTTTTTTTTTATCTGTTCACTTGTGCTTTTCTTTTCCTTCACACATGGATCATTCTAAGGTTCCTTTGCTAACACCTTATAATTATGCAACATGGAATCAACATGCATGGAATGACTTAATGCAACTTGGGTATACTCCATATGTTGAAAATAAGGTAGCTGAACCTAAAGATGATAGGAAAAGATTAAATGGATTCTTGAACATACAAAAGCTCTTGGATGTCTTCGTAGCTTTGTTTCCCTTGATCTTATGTTTTAGACTGAATCTTGTACAAATTCACCTGATGCTTGGGAAAAGTTAAAATCTTTGTATGGTACAACAGATGAAGTCAAAGGCTATCAGATTGAAAATGAATTGATGAGCCTTGATCCAAAGAACTTTGGCAACATCCAGGATTATATTACTAAGGTCAATGATCTGAGAGCACAATGTAAAGCTTGTGGTATTGATAAAAAGGACATTCAGTTAATCTATAATACACTGAATAAACTTGGTCCTGAATTTGCAACTTTTGTTTCTAGCTTTCATACTCATAGACTGACTATGGGATCTGCATATACTTTGCATTCATTTGCATCTTTTTCTGAGATGTTAATGCATGAACAACAAAAGCTTCTTTCTATGGGTCTCATAAAGCCATCACAAACTCAAGCCTTGTTGGCTAGTCAGCCTAAGGGACATAAAGAGTCAGGGCAATCTGACAAGAAACAAAAGAAATCTAAGAAAAATCTACAAACAGAACAAGCACAACACAAATCCTCTTCTAGGGAAGAATCATCTAAGAAGGAGAAGTCTACTTGTTCATATTGCAAGAGGATTGGACATGAAGAACATTCTTGTTATAAGAAGGATATTGATGAGCTGAAACATCTTCTTAAGAAGAACAACATTGATCTACCTTCTAGAATGTCTGAGTCTACTTCTTCTTCTTCACATTCCAAATAGTCAGGATCTAGTAAGGACAAAGGTCATGCAGAATTTGCTTCCGAGTCTAAGAAAAATAAAGGTAAAGCTCTTTGTGCTTCTACAAGTCATGAATCAGGGAAATGGCTCCTAGATTCTGGAGCTTCTCATCACATGGCTTCTTCACAGTCTATGTTCTCTTCTTTTGAGCCTTGTGCTATGCCACCTATTTTGATGGGAAACAACACTTACATGAGTGTAATTGGGAAGGGTTCTGTTGATATTGGGGATGGCACCTTCAATGATGTTTTGTGTGTACCTCACTTGACAAACAATCTTCTTTCCATCTATCAGATCACTCATAGTGGAGCAGGGAAGACTGTGGAATTCACACCTGATTCAGTTATCATCAGAGACTTGGAGAGCAAAGAGATAATTGCTACTGGGATAGTTGATCATGAATCTTGGTTGTATACCTTTTCAGACTTTGCACCTGATGATGGTTCTGATCCTTTGGTTGTTGATCACACTCCTTGTGTGACATTTGATTTTGAGGAGAATTTTGGCTATTTGAATCTTGGTATTCTCACATCAGATCTAGTTATTGAGCCTTGCATTCCTTCTCCTCTATCTACTGTTGCTTATGAGGATACTTGTGTTACATTCATGGCTACTTGTGATTCAGTGCAACAGGATCGACATCGTCTTCTAGATATAGTTGCTTGGGATGACTACTTGACAGACATTGCAGGTTTGTTCATAGAGTCTCATATTTCAGACTTGGGAGACACTATTCATGACATTCATCTTCTCTTTGATGAAGTTGATTCTTCTTCAGTTGTTATGGAGGAACCTTTGGATCCTCTTGTTCATTTTCCACATGATTATTCAACACAGTTTGACATGAGTGTGGATACTTTTGAGCAGCATTTGGAGGAGGCATTTTTTCTTCAGAGGAGGTAGTTGAGTCTTTAGATTTTGTTCTACACACATCTCTACTAGGTTTTGGATTGTCATCTTCATTAGTGTGGCCTATAACACCCGAGTTGGTGGTGGAAACTTTCCACATCGACGTGGAGATAGATGAGCAGTTTTCAGAGACTTCATACATTTTGAGCTTTCTTCCCTCATATTCATTTCAGGAATGGGAAGACATTCTTCATACACCTTTGGTTTTGTTTCTTCCTAAGGGGAGAAACATTGTTCAACGATCGTGGACCATGTTCTACATTCAATTTCAAGCTTCAACCATTGGCATAGTTGACTACTTTGGGGAAGACTACATGGTCTTTCCTATCCTTTTTATTTTGGAGGGGACTTCTTCCTTGGATGGGATTCTTCTTGTGTTGGGAAACTTGTTTGCTTTTCTCTCTTTTGGGAGGAGTTTTGTCCCACTGGGTTTTCTCCTTTACTTCATTTATGAGAAAGTATTTTGTACATGGGTACCTAACATGGCCTAGTAGCCGGGACCCATATTTGCATCTTTGTGTCTTCTCACCCACCTAAGCTATGCTTAAGGGGGGGTGTTAGTGTAGGTTTTTTAATATTTTTCCCACACATTATTAAGCATACCTTAGGTTATAGGAGATGTGGTTTATGTGAGGGCACATGGCGTAATCCATCGGTTACATGTGTTGCTCCCACTCACACTTAGGTGGTTGAGTTTCACACCCTCTTTTGGCCTTATATACCACCTCACAAAACCACTCATTTGTCTCTTTTTGAGTAGGTTATGCCACCTATTTGGCATTTTCCAAGTAGGAATAACTCCCACCTAATTTGGTTATTTGGGAGTTATTACCCCTCTTGGAATTATTTTCCCATATTGTGCTATATAATCAGCACTCACCTCTCCCTCCTATCTAGTCAAGATGAGTTCATATTAACTCAATCAATTCAAAGGAGAGTTGAGGCATATTGTATCATTTAGTGTGTGATAATAACATCATTTTGTTATTGCACTATATTCCTGCATTTTATCTCTTGCTGCTCTCGTGTGGAAAGTTTATCTTGGTTTTTCAAGTGATCCTGGGTGCTCAAGTTCATCAACAACTCTTACATGGTATCAGAGCTATATCTCAACTCTTACACATTGTGATTCCAAACATATAGTAAGCTTCGATGCTTATGTAGTTCAACAAAAGAAAGAGTACTAAAGGAAAATATTATGAAAAAAGCAAAGGAAAAGAAAAGAAAGTATGTGGGTGTGTGAGCAACTCTATTAGGGTTATGGATGTCTGAATGGTAATAAAGAAATGTTCATAGGGTCATAGCGACAACTCCGTCGGGGCTATGGATGCCTAACTAGTAGTATATCCATGTCCAGGTTACTTTTGGGGGATGGATGATTTACATAGATTTCCTTGACCACTTAATGGCTATTTATTATGGTTTATGAAGAAAGGGAATGAACTCACCTTGCACACACTTATGAGATACTCCTATGACTTGATTCAACTAAGGATCCCATCCTCCTTCAATTTTTTAGTTCACTCAAGGAAACTAGCTTTTGGTCTACAAAACTAGAAATTATGGGGTTTCAATGAACATTTACCCTTAGAATGCTCAAGATACTTCTCCCAGCACAATTGCCATATGTTTTGTCTATATCACACATGACCCATTCGAAATGGATACCCTCTCTTTTCACCTTCATCGGGTCACTTTTTTTCTCACCTTATTTTACATGCCCCCTAAATTTGAGTTCCAAGTGGTTAAGAAGTATCAAAGTCATCATCTTTTGTTGACCAAAGTTCACCACCCAAGAAATTCCCAAGTCCTTGGCCTTTGCAGGGTTTCCCTGGTAGGTTTCCTTTAAGTTTTAAAGTTGGAATCGTTTGGATTCTATGGATCTTCCCTTGTAGGTTTCCCCACGTGTGTTGTTGTTGGTGATTTTTCCAACATAACCAAACAATTCTCTAAAAAGTAGCTAACTCTTATAGAGAAGAATTGCAAGGTTAGTGGCCAACAAAATGAGTATAGGATTTTGTGGTCCTTACTCATTTACTTCAGGCTCTATGAAACCTAGAAGGGTGATCCCAATTGTGTTTTATTAAAATATATTTGATTAGTAACACATTTATACATAGATTGATTCTACAAATAAAATCCTTCTCATTGAAAATTTGGTGGATCTTTGAATGAATGACTATCTATTTGCTAGGAATTGGGGATATTCCTTACCCACACAATCCTTGAAAATATTTTTAAATGGATATTGTCTTATCTTAAGTCCAAGGCTAGGTAAACTATTTATTCATTTCATTCTAGATTTCCCAAAAAACTAACTAGTGTCTCATCAATTGGAGAAACGAAGTCAAATATGTAAGAATCAATAATATATATAAACTACACAATTTGAAATAGGCAGACTATTTTCATACTGCTTTGCATTTATAAAAACTCACAATGCCTGAAACACTTCTTATAAATCCTAAGCAATTCCTTACGAAGTTTATAACCCTATTCAAGAATTTTAAATAACTACTTAAATTAAAGCGGAAAATAGAATAATACATTCAAATGGAACATTTTAAGATAATTGATAACACCTTTAGTATTTCTCATTCATAACTTGTAAGAAATATACATAGGAGAGTATTTGTTTCTAGACTAATATTTGTTTCGATATCAGTAGTTTCTATAAAACTCATTTAAGATTACTACATACAAGATTCCATGCCCCTGACAAACCTCTAGCCTATTATCAATATTCATTTCAAAGTGCCTTTCCTAAACTTAGCTTTTACCTAAAACCCTATTGAGACTTAAGAATCTGACCCCTGTAATAAGCGTTGATATCCATTTTTATAGAATAAGGGAGTAACAAGTGTCAAGCTTAATTACATTTAAATTTCATTTCATTTGCACTAGAATTTGAGACATCCTTAGTTAGTTACATGCAATCATTAAGGAAAATGGAAGAGGAAAAGGCCACATTCCATATTCCTTGCATGAAGACACGCCAACTTCTCAAAAGGTAGAGTTTGTTACAACATCATTGAATCTTCATCATTGTTGACCAAAGAATATTCTCCACTAACAGCTCCAACACAAACTTGTATATTGTTCAGAAACAATAAACATGTTTGCAAGGTCATTTATGTTAGTGTAATTAATATTTAATTACACTTGCATAACTTTACTTAGGTAATATTTAATTCCTAGGTTTATTATTCTCATCATTATCTTATTGAGCTATCTTGTTGCTCAAGATAAGATTAGGGTTATGCATCTTTGCTTTTATAAAGCAAATCATATCTTGTAATTATCAATTCCTGAATAATATTATGTTGCACATCTTTTTGCAATAGCTCTGCTTTTTCTATTTTTCTCTTCTGTGGAAGGCTTTTCTGGTTTGCATTTCAGATCTTGGTTTCTAACATGGTATCAGAGCATTGATTTCCAACCCCTTCTTAGATTTTTTGAGAAAATCATTACAGAGTTCATTTAGGATTCCTCAAGGGTATCATGCCTTGAGTTCATCTATGAGGTGTTTTGGATCAAATCGGGCTTCACCATTGGATTCAAAGCGCTGCAATATGTTAGGATTGACTTTTATTTTGTAGATTTTGGCCATCATTTTCCATATTTGTGAGGGTTTTAGGCTGGGATATTTTTTGCAAGATCTAGAGGTAGCCGATTTTTTGGAGTAGTTTGAGCACAAACAAAGGTCACCATTGCGTTTGCAGCAGCCAAAAACCCTAAGAACGCCCTTCGTTTCATCAATTTTGGTGAAGTTGATCTGGAAGGAAAACAAAATTTTCCTGGGGGTTGTACAGCCTCCCCAACACACTTCCCAAGGCTCAAAAATTGAAAAAAAATAAAAAAACACATTTTTTCAAAGTTCATATTGGTGCCTCCAGTTTAGAAGAAACCCGCCACCTAGTGGCCACCGTTCTACCACCACCACCCCACTCCACCGCCAATCCACCACCAAAACCTATGGGCCCCTCTACCACTCTGCCCTAGTCATATGGAGGACCAGGGGCCCTCCACCAACCCCTAAGGGCTTCACCTTCATGACCGCCGATTCTATAGGGGACCAGGCACTATGCGCCTAGCCCCCGGCTGACAGTTTCGCATAGCCCACAGTCCTATGGAGGACCAAGGGCTTGACTGAAGCCCTAGTTCATAGCCCTTGGTCACGCACAAGACTAGGGGCCTATTTTTTTATCCCTTTGGGCACCCTGCAGCCATTATTGGGCATTTTGAAGCTATTTTCACCAAATCAGGCATATTTTTTTTAGTACGATCTCTGTTTTTCATAAATGACATACTGTTGGAAAGCTGATTCTGACGTCGATGTAGTGGTGTAGGTTTTTTTTACCAAATTTTTCTCCAAATTTATTTTAAAGGTCCTTGAACTCAGATGTTGTTTTCACTCTAGAGGGCATAATTTTTGACTTGGTGATCCTTTTTTTGTCATTCTTGTGGCGTTGGAAAGATAATTCAGTCCTCTACATAGATCTGAGGTCTATTTTATTTTGTTGTTTTTGCATATTTGTATGCTCTCCTTTTACAATCATTGAGTTTTTGTAATAAATGAACTGAGATAAAGTTCCATCAGGGGGTTTCTTGCATAATAAATCTGATTAGAGTGTAGTTTTCACTTTGATCTCCATATTCATCTTGTTTTAATGGAAACTTGTATGGGTTGTCTGGTTTCTTAGTTTCTTTTGGCCACATTTTTGTTATTGCTTGACACATCTCAGATTCACATTGGTTCACACTTTAGTTAAGATATTATGTTTCTTGATCCGCATTGGTTTAGATCCTTCTCAGCTTGAGGGAAATGTTTTTATGTTTAATATTCTAGAGTCTTTTTGGTACTCCTTCCCATGGAAGAGTTTTATTCACATTTTGGCATCGGCATCGAGATACACAGTTTCTAGATTCTGTCATCATTTCATCTACTATTGCTTCACAGATTCTAGGGTTGTTCCAATTTGTGATTTTTCCAATGTTTTGTGGCATCGGGTCTGTTGTCACATTATTAAGATTCCATTTTTGGTTTCAGTTGTAGATAGAAGTATCTTTCCTTGCTTTTCAGATTGCGGTTCCAGTGTTACTCCACAGTGTTCTTCCAATGCTTCTTTGCAACAGTCATCTCATTGTAGGGGTGTTTTGTCCTACTGGGTTTTCCTTCTCTACCTCATTATTTCATTTGTACATGGGTACCTGATCAAGCCTTGTTGCCGGGACCCATTCATGCTTTCGTGCATTCATCTTAGTTTTAGGTGCATGCCTTTTTTAGTCTCCCTAAGTTGCACTTATGGGGGGGTGTTATTGTAATTAATATTTAATTACACTTGCATAACTTTACTTAGGTAATATTTAATTCCTAGGTTAATTATTCTCATCCTTATCTTGTTGAGCTATCTTGTTGCTCAAGATAAGATTAGGGTTATGCATAATTTTCTTTTATAAAGCAAATCATCTCATGTAATTATGAATTCTCCACTAACAGCTCCAACATCATTGAATCTTCATCATTGTTGACCAAAGAATATTCTCCACTAACAGCTCCAAGACAAACTTGTATATTGTTCAAAAATAATATACATGTCCGCAATATTTAATTACACTTGCATAACTTTACTTAGGTAATATTTAATTCCTAGGTTTATTATTCTCATCATTATCTTATTGAGCCATCTTGTTGCTTAAGATAAGATTAGGGTTATGCATCTTTTCTTTTATAAAGAAAATTATATCTTGTAATTATCATTTCCTGAATAATATTATGTTGCACATATTTTTGCAATAGCTCTACTTTTTCTATTTGTCTCTTCTATGGAAGGATTTTCTGGTTTGCATTTTAGATCTTGGTTTCTAACAATTTAGTCTAGCACTTCACCAATATACCAACCCAAAAACATTCTGCATTAGCACTAGAAACAAGAAATCACATCAATGTTGAGTAGGAGAATCTTGAAAAAAGGGGCATAGTATCATCAAAATAAAAAATAGGGTGCAGTCATCACTCTAAGTCATGAACCTTAGAGGATACTCGCCCATGTTTTTCTCATGGTGGGATTAGAGAAACTGTCACCACCTCCTTGTCAGAATCCTTAGATGGTGCGAGTGAGAGGGGATAATTACCACCCTCTGGATTAGTGTCACCCTCACTGTCTGAAGTTTTATTAGAAACCTCACTTGGAGAATTACATCCTCCCAGATAGGCCTTACAATGCTTATTCTCCTTTATTTCCTTATTTTCATATTCCACTAGCCCCTTCTCTTTGTGTTTGACCAATTCTTCTGAAAAAATTTAGCCCTGTAGACGGTAGCTACTCTTGACACCATACTTCTTGAATTTCCTATGTCCCCTTCTACTTTTTGGCATATCAAGAGCTCCTTGTGTCTCTATTTCATCCTTAGGAGCATTTTCCTCAAACTAAAGAAAACTCAATCCCTTAGACTCTTGAACTACCATGTCAAACCTACTCATCTAGGATAAGAACGTCTAGTTCCTAACTCAGGAAAAATTAAAACTCACACACTTCTTCACTAACCCACGCCTCTCATTCACTACAAACTAAAATATGATGAAGATGAATAACAAGCAATCTACATTAAATAGGAAATTTGAATCATGTAGAATTAATGATTCAAGAACTCCTCATGTGAGCGAGTTGATAATTTTAACAACTCAGTTTGAATCTAGGTTGTTGATTTTAAAGCATTTAAAACTTCATCCATGGTGATCTGAGCCTCATTTTTATGCCTTTAGCAGATTGTTCATAGAAAACAGTGATGGTATCCCAAGTGTTTCCATGTCTTCTCTCAATCTTGATTAATCATACACGATCTATCAATCAACATGTATCACTAACCTAATCCATGCTTTATCATTAATATTGTTGAAGTACATAAGACCAGTGTTTCTTGGAGAGAATATTTCCTTATACACTTCATTGCTCATCACTGATCTTCCCCAAATTTTAGGGTGTAATCAGTGATGAAATTATTGATGCGATGATGTTTAGTTTATTAGATCATCCTATTTTAAAACCACATCAATGGTTCTCCAGTCATTAGTGATAAGTGATAAAGTAAGATGACTATCGAGACTTAAGTGAAATACTTTTAGGAACATGATCATAGGTTGTTTTAATGGAGGGGGACCCTCTAGGATGACATGAGAAAATGATCTCAAGAACTCCTAAGTCATAAAATGTAAGGATGTAAAGTCAAAAAGGTCATCCACTTAACCTTATAAGAAATGGGAAATTTAGACCTAGGTGTGAGGGACTAGTCACCTGATGGAAGTGAATAACATAAAACATAACTTAGGCAATCGAAGACTGGGAATACAAGTCACTGCAATAATACAATGACAAAGGGTTGTGGAAATTATAGACCATTTCTTTAAGTTTTAATCAACATAAAACCCTAATACAATGATGGGGACACAACCAAATATTAGAAACGGGGACCCAAGCCAAAAAATTTATAGACTTAAAGTGGAACCAAGAATTTTTTGAGGGATTCAATTAGTGGCTCTTGTTGGGGACACATTCCTCTTGTAGGCATGGTGAGATCCCAAAATTTTGGGTGAAGTAGACCGGGCACAAGAATAAAAAGTAAAAGAAACAACATATGCACAAAATTTAACACAGGAAAAAAGACCTAGAAAGGGAGATCTAATATCCACCCTACTTGAACATTTCTTCAGAGGTGCAAATTATAGTATGCACTGTATAATCTAACTAGGCTTTATTTAATATTTGGTGGCACCAGACCATAGAAACCTTGAGCTAATTTTCACCTCTTTAAAAAACTAGCCTCTTGAAAGAACTGATGTCCTTCCATCCACATTTGTCCCTATTATACCACAACAACAAATATAGTTCTCTTTATAAGTAGAAAAATGTGGATATCCTTGAAGTTTATCCAATTACAAACAATGTTACTAGCTTTTTTCTCACTTTTTTTTATTATAACATTGTTGCTAGTGTAACCCTAGTCATTTTGTATTGTATTATCAAACACAAACTACAAAATTTCATCATTACATGACATATATGTGTTGTGTTCATCATATGAGACATGTGCATACTAAAAGTAATGTTCCTTGTTCTTCACCTTATTGTCATGTTCCATCATAATACCTCCCAACTGAATTGGAAATTGAAAGTATTCATACTCCTCCAAGTAGTTGGCATCTTGACACTCAACTTTGTCTGCAACATCTATACCAAATTTGAAACATTCATAGGAAATTCCCTCAAGGATCACATAAATGTGTTTCTTTGTTTGCATAAGGCCACATTCTAACCTTGTACTAGATACATCATCAAAATCCTTAACAAAAAGTAGATTATCTCTACACCAATAAGGATCATCATTTCTTATCTCTAGTGTAAATGGAGGCTCATCAAATAAGGGGTTTTCCCTTTCATTCATTGTTGTAATAAAAGCCTTTAACTCCTCAACATGCAAGTCTAACTCTTTCATATCACCATTATATTCAAAATCACTAGTTGAGCATATCGATAGATTTTCAATTTCATTCACATCATCAATGGTTAACATCTTTGGCTTGCATTCTGAAAAACTCTTCATAGGAATAACATTTTTCCTTCTCAAACAAACTTTTGTTCTCACCATTATAATCATATTCCTCATTTTCAGTAAAAAATTCCATCTCTACTTCATGAGGATAATCACAATCAATAGAGAATTTACCATATTCAATGTCATCATCATTGCTACAACAAGAGGACTCATTGATATTGTAACTATGTTTAGAATTTTTAGAATGAATGCTCAATCTTATGTCTTCCATAGGACTATAGGTGCTATAATTTTCAAAACAATTGAAACCAAATATTTCATTTACTACATTGAGGAGCACATTTTCAACCTTTACTCTTTTCTTGTGATATCTCACTACCTGACTCATATAGAGTAGCAGAATCATTATCATCACAAGTTGAAAACACAACATCCTTTTGATGATAATCTCTAATCTTTTCAAAAAAAGAAAATTATTCACATACTTGGTCAAGCTTGATAGGCTTCAACTCATTTGACAAAACACTCAAACCTAGTTCATAGGATTCATAAAATAAATCAATGAACACTGAATTTTCAGGTTTGTGACACTTCAGGATTGCAAACAGGGTATCCATAAATCTTGCATAGAGACCATATGATGATTTTCCTTCATGTTTCCATATGCAAGAGAGGGCTTGAATAGAGACCAAAGGATCATAGATGCATGCAAATTCTTGAAAATGTGTTTCGGGCTCTCTGTGGTCAATATTAGGGAATGATGTGTAAGCTGTAGCAATAGGGGTGTAGGTGTTTTGACATTCATTTTCAATTTCTGATTTACACCTTTCATTAACATTTGGTACCATAGGGAAATGAACACTTATATTCAAATGACCTTTCTACATTCCGTATTTCTAGTTGTTTTCAATACTCATGGCTAACCCATAGGCCTAATGCAAGGTTTTAGGATCCTTATCTCTCAATAGATAGCTCATCTTATTATCAAAAGCTCCCAAATAACCAACCAAACATATTGTATCACTTAGTCTCAAGAAATTAGGAACATCCCTCAATGTTTTAGCAAATATTAGGTTAAAATCTAGAATTAGCTCATCTTCTTCTTTCTCAGTGCTCATAAATTTATTGAGCACAAAGTTGTCATTGGTTCTTTCACCAAACTACTCCATGAAAACTACTTTTAACTCATCCCAAGAACAAATAGAGCATGTTGGTAAATTAGAGAATTAATCTCTTTAATCTCCCTTCAGAGACTAAACATATAACCTCATAATCACATCCTTATGATCAACTTCATAATCTTCCATTAAATTGTTGAATTCTTGTAGATGCTTTCTTGCATATTCACTCTTTGTATCACTGAATCTTGGTAACTTATCTCTTATGTTAGAGGGAATAACATTTGGATAACCATTAATACCACTAAAATTTATGGCTTTGTGTCTTCTAGTGCTGAAGTTTCTTTTCTTACATGACAGGGGCTGATTATAAACTATTGTCACATTTAGGTCCACACAAGGATGCATAGGTTGATGATACATTTTCTTATACCCTTACAAGCCTTTTCATACTATTCAATTACACAGGGCAACTCAAACTTCTTTTACAACATGATCTTAAGCTTTTGCAATACAAAATCATATCTTAACTTGCTTAAGATCTTCTAAATGAGTTTCTTCAAAAAAAATTCATACTTCATTTCACAATAGATATAGAAGTATGAAAGCCTATCACTACTATTTCCCTTTCTTAGTGGTTAATTTCAATGAATAGGGAATCAAATTTTTACAAGACTTATAATTATGGTTTTCATATACTGATTTGTCTTTCTTTGAAAATTGAAAAACTGAGAAATACCTAGATATGTTGCAGCTACTGCAAGTTCTTCTTCCTAAATGGAAATAGTTGTAGATCTAAAATGTTCTTCACATCATCATCAGGTTCTTTGATAGAGTCACCACCTCTCTTCATAGAGGATTGAACTTCAAGCAATATGAAGCTCCTTTAAAGATGAATTTCCTTTTGGGTTTTCTCCCACAATAGAGTCACACATAAATCCTTTGAAACTTGCTACAACAAAACCACTTCTAGGTCTAAAAACTTCTCAATATCTAAACCAAGTGTTTAGATTCACCAAACTCTTGACTCTAATAGTCTACAACTAGAGATTCAAAGTTTTCCCCAGTAGATTCACCATTTTTGTTGGTAAATTTTCCAGCAGAACCAAGCAATTCTCTAAAAAATACCCAACTCTTATAGTGAAGAACTGCATGGTTAGTGGCCAACACAACAAGTATAGGATTGTTTGGTCCTTACTCCTTCACTTCAGGCTCTGTTAAACCTAGGAGGGTGATCCCAATTTTGTTTTCATGAAGTATATTTGATTAGTAACACATGTATACATAGATTGATTCCTATTTATTGTAAATAAAATCCTTCTCACTAAAGATTTGGCGGATCTTCGAATGAATGACTATATATTTGCTAGCAATTGGGAATATTCCTTACCCAAACTATCCTTGAAAATATTTTTAAATGGATATTGTCTTATCTTAAGTCTAGGGTCAGGTACACTATTTATTCATTCCATGCAAGATTTCCCAACAAACTAACTAGTGTCTCATCAATTGGAGCAACGAAGTCAAATATTTAAGAATCAATAATATATAAACTACTCAATTTAGAAATAGGAAAACTATTTTCATACTGCTTTGCATTTATGAAAACTCGCAATGCCTAAAACACTTACTTATAAATCCTCAGAAATTCCTTACGAAGTTTACAACCCTATTCAAGCATTTTAATTAACTACTTGAATTAAAGCTGAAAACAGAATAATACATTCAAATGGAACATTTGAAGATAAATAATAACACCATTAGTATTTCTCATTCATAACTTGTAAAAAACGTACATAGGAGAGTATTTATTTCTAGACTAATATTTGTTTCAATATCAGTAGTTTCTATAAAACTCATTTGAAATTACTACATATATGATTGCATGCCCCTAACAAACCTCTCGCCTATTATCAATATTCATTTCAAAGTGCCTTTCTTGAATGTAGATTTTACCTAAAACCCTATTGAGACTTAAGAATCCATCCCCTGTAATAAGCCCTGATATCCCTTTTATAGAATAATGGAGCAACAAGCATTAGGCTTAATTATATTTACATTTCATTTCATTTGTGAACCATAGATTTTTGGCACATCACACCTTCCTAGTTCTAGGGTTTTTCACCTAAAAGGAGAAAGTAGGGCCAAAAATGCTAAAGGGTTCATTCAAATTATGTTATGTGTAATGTTATATGAAGTAGATGAAATGAACTAAATGCAATTAAGTGGTCTAGATGATTGATTATGAATACAAAACTAAGATTTAAATGCTATGTTGGAAAACACATTGTGATATGAAAGCAATGAACTAAGAGATGAATAAATGTAGAAGGGTATGTGTAGGATCATGATGGGCCAAAAAGTGGTGATATGATGGGTATGTGGCTGACGATTTTTTTTAACCCAAAACTAATGAAACAAAAAGGGTTTTTAAAGGAGATTCTCAGATTTCCGCCAATATAAATTATGCTTTACTTTGAATTTAATAAATAATTATTATTCATTTTCTATTTGAATTATGACTAAATTCTTGATTGATAGGCTAATTGAAAAACATAGATATAGCTTTCAAAGGGTATCACATTTTTTGAATATGAAACATGCATCACATTCTATTCTTTGCATACTATATGATTAAAAAAAATTGGATTTCATGAAGTTTTAACCAAGTTAAGGTGGTCAAACATATGAGGTTTTATATTTTTTAAATGTTGTAATAAAAAATTTGTAATTAATTATTTACTTGAAAAAAATTACAAAAAAATATGCATCACATCAGGACATGAGACCTCTACTTATATCTAAAATCTTATAAAAAATAATTATCATTTTCTTGTGGTTAGGGTGGTCAGACAGACACCTACTTCTTATTTTTTCCTCACATTTAAGCACTACTGCATTGAAATTTCAAATTTTTACCAATATATATATATATATATATATAAACCTAGTAGTTTAGAAACTACATTCAATTTTCTTGTTGAATCTGCATATAAAGGTCTGCAAACACACATGCAAGAGGGGAAAAATGGTTGAAGGTTAGAAAATAGGGGTTTTCCTTGGTCAAACCCCACTTTGGTAATCAAACCCTTAATGAAATAATGAAATGAAAGAGAATGATAAACAAAAAACATGCAAATGCTATCAACTTACCAAACCCTTATTGATGAAAATCTGCAATTGTGTTCATGGATGCTCCAAAATGCTTGATTGATGCTTGATTTGATGTTGTAAGGTGCTTGAATGTTTGAATGAATTGGTGAATGAGTGAACTTGATGAATGGGGGTTGAAATGGATGTAAAAACACTTATTTATACAATCTTGTGCCTTAGTAACCCATTAATACATTATCACAGGCTGACATCAAGTGATTTTGAATAAAAACCTGAAAGGAAATTTTAAAAAATTTGAATTTGGAGTCAAGGGGGACAATTTTCCACCCATGGAAAATGAGTCCCACCTAGGACCTGAAAATGGGTGTTGGGATTCAAGTCATATTTAATGTTTTTTGTCAAGTTTACATTCAAAAATACACTTAATTAAAGCTTATAAGGGCATAAAGGGGTCAAATAAAGTATAAGAAATGTGTAAATAGTGAAGTTGTGCCTAGAAAAGTGTGAAAGCTTGTTACAAGACTTTAAAACACTTAAAAATAAGACTTGATTAGTGATGAAAAGGTGATTTTTAGGTGAATTGTAATGAACAGAGTCTAGAAAAATGTAGAAATTCCTTACAACACTTCACAACACCTTCACAAGACATCATTATTTGAATTTTAGTACCTAAATATGCATGTTAAAGCCACATTACATCATTAAATGAGAGGAAAATAGATCAAACATCATAAAAAAAAACCTAAAAGGCCATGAAAATGATAAGGGGCCATTTTTCAATGGTACATTTAGCCCCCACTTTAGTGAGAGGATGAGCTTGCTTCAAAATCACACTAAAGGAGCCATGAACATTGAGAAGAGGGTTGAAATGCACTTACATTAGCAAGATGGAATAGAAACAATCAAGAGGGATGATCAAGCCCCCAGGATGAAGATCCTATGGAAAAATAAACATAAGAACAAAGTAACACACAAGTGTTGACAAGAGAGAATCAGATGAAGCTTTAGTCGTCTGTCCAACTAATTGTGGATTAGATCTATGATGATTGTGAGAAAAAGAGAATGTATACTCACACTAGGGTGACATAAATCATGGAGGTATACCAGGTGAGAAGGCCCAAAAGTTAAGATATATACGCTAGTTGTTATGCACTCACAAACACAAAGGTGGCTATGGGGAAATTCATGCTGCTAGATGGGATTCCCACTCAACCATATCAAAGTTATACCTCTTGATAACTTTAACAAGGTGCCACAAAGGAAAATGTCGGTTCGTGCTTCATGATACAAGCAAAGCTCTATATTCTTAGAACTCATGAACAAAAGGGAAAAGTACCACAGGCGTGCAAGTTACGTTATGCAAGGTTGCAAAAGTGTAAAATGTAAAATGAAAAAATATAAAATGTGAAATGATGTTCAAAGGAGTCTTATTAAGTTCATGCAAGGTCTTTCACTTAGGGAAAATTGTGTCTAATGTCTTCAAGAGAGGACCAATCAAAGAATAGTATATTCACAACTTAGGGGATACGTATGCCTCGTATCAGGCCACCAAGAGGAATGTAATATGCTAAGATAGATCACACTTATGAAGGAAATCACACCCAATGTATCCATAAAGTGATGAACACATCATATTAATGATAAGGCTACACTAGGAACCAAGAATGTGAATGAATTATGGTAATGTATGCCCCGCACTTTAAAGGAAAACCTACACATGTTTTGTGAAAATTTCTTTAAAGTAGAAAAGGAAAGAAATGAAAAAATAAAACAAGACATGAGAGCCAACTCATAAATCCCTATGCCAAGTCATATGTTTCGAAGTTAGGCTACTTCATGTACATGAAAATGAAAATAGAAGAAATGGAGTTGCCCCCCAGAAAACAACACACCAAACACATAAGGGATCTATGGATTTGGGGTCAGTATATTCATTGTTGCATTGTGTTTATGAAACAACTCAGAACTGTCATCATTCTCCAAAGCACATAGAACTGGAAGAATGACACAAAGAGAGTGAAAAAAAAGGAAAAACAAAGCCTATTTTAGGTCAACATGGAAGAGACATTGTGGTCTCAATTCTTTGCATCATCCCCAAAAGGAAAACACAAGCTAAAATAAAACAAAAAGGAAAAAGAAAAGGAAAATCTTTTGGGTCAACATGAAGGAGACATTGTGGTCTTGATGCCTTGCATCATCCCAAAAAGGAAAACACAAAAAAAAGAGTAAATGGACCTTTTGGGTCAACATGGAAGAGACATTGTGGTCTAGGCACTTTGCATCATCCCTAGAAGGAAAACACAAAAAAAAAATGAATAAATGAAGATGCATGACATATAGAAGAATAGAGATACAAAAATAAGAAGTGTATGAAGAGAGGGAACATCAAATGTACGTTATGGGGAAACTATTGTCCCTCAGTATTATTTAGGATTAATGTCACAACACCAAAGTTGATGTATCAAGTTTTGCACATGATGATTTTTTAGTACAGTTCTTCTTGCATGATTTCATATATCTATTATGATCTATCTTGGCCTCATCTCTTGCATTTGGCATATTCCAATGATTGATATATTTCATAGTTTGGTTATAGTTAGCTTGGCATATTAATTAGTTTTAAGTTTGATATTATAAAGTCCATTTGCATATTATATATTCTGACATTGTTTTTTCTAAGACTTCATGATAACAATGTTCAGGTGCAATGATAAGTTGTTTATCCAAAGCATGTTCAAAAGGCACATTACATTATCATAAGGCAACACATTTCCATAGTGCATCTACTAATAAGGTTTGGTGATTGCAAATGTAATATGGGTATCATTGTGAGGAAATCATTGGTAGGTGGAAAAGTTTGTTTTCTTAAAGATAATTATGAAATGGAAAAAGGTTACAATGATAGTTTTTATAAAGTCAAAATATAATGTGATCTTTGCATTGTCGGTGGAGATTATTTTTGTTTGTTGAATGGGAATTTTTCCCATCATAATACCTAGACTTGAAAATACATTATGTCAAAATCAAAAACTTCTATGAAGCTTCGATGAGCATAGATGATTAATTCATTTTTTTGATAGGGTTTGTTACCCTAATCATGGTGATAGTGGTAAGCAAAGACTTGTTTTAGAAATCGATTACAATGGTTTTTGAGGGGACAAGAAGTTACAGTGAAGAGTAAGATAGTGAAATTTTTTTGGTTGTACACTTTTGACTCTAGATGTAATCTTTATCATTTTTTTCTTGTGTTCATTAGATCTATCATGTTGTTCATAATACTGATTAGTTGTAATCGAGTTCATTGTGTTTATCTGGGCATTTGTGATTTTTGAGTTAAATAATGACAATTGTTGATTATTCTTGATACATTTTGACAAGGTGGATGTTGTACAAATCAGATGGATTGTGTATACTCAAGATTTTGGTTAAGCACTGTTTAAGAGAATTTGTTCTTACAACTAGCAAAGGCATTTTCAGTTTTTCAATGGAAGTTTATGATTCAGTTTTTTTTCTAGAGGGTTTTCTCAATTATTTTTTTGAGAACAGAGAACATATTAAATACTTTATTGTGCTCAAATTCTAAATTATGAGAGATCTTGAAAGGAACATGATATATGTTTTAGAAAGTAAATATATATTGTTTTGTGTAGTTGGAATTTTTTACTCTAATTCTGAGGTCATTGCAGAATAGAGTATGTAATTCTTGAAATAGAGATCAACTCTGCATTTACAATTCTTTCATACTTGTACATATCAAAAGACTATCAGTGAGATAGCACTATAAGACTATCAGTGAGATAACATCATTTTCAATGAGACAAATCAGCCTGTGAGGATTTGTACAAAGATTATTTTTAGATAAGGCCAGTGAGGCCAAGTTTGAGTGGTTTTATTACCCAAGAGGGTTTGCACTCAAGACGATCTATGTGTCAATATTTCATATGTGTTTGTTCATTATCTGTTCATTTGATTTATATTGCATAAGTTCATTCATGATCTAAAAATTATTAACAAAAATAAAAAGAGTTAATTTGATTGTTAACACTAATTCACCCCCCCTCAGTGTTAATTGTACTCCAACAATTGGTATCAGATCCAAATCTTGTTGTTGAGTCAACTAGGGGATTCTACTCATGAGTACTAATGGAAATGCAAGAATGCTTGTCTACAACCAAAGCACCACTATTTGGTACTGGTTATGCCTTCTAGAAGTTTACAATGAAAAATCATATTACCTCTCTAGGATATGATGTGTAGGTAGTAGTTGAAAATGCATATACTACTACATCAGCCCCTTCTGATGTTGATGTGAAATGAGCATATGATTGCAATGCAAAGGCTGAAAATGCTATTTTTTTTGGACTCACTTATGATGTCCTCACAAAGGTAATGGATTGTAAGAATGCAAAATCCATGTGGGATAAATTGTCTGCCATCTATGAAGGGGATGAGAAAGTTAAAGAAGAAAAACTTTAGAACTTTAGATCTAAGTTTGAAAGTCTAAAACTTTCTGAAGTTGAGAAGATTGTTGATTTTTTCTTGAAGATTCAAGAAAGTGCAAATGAAATCATAGGTTTTGGAGAAGACCTTCCTAAAAAGGTTTTTGTTCAAAATTTTTTGAGATCTTTACCCACCAAGTTTGATCCAAAGATTACAATAGTTGAAGAAAGAAACATTAATATGGTAACTCTTGATGATCTCCATGGTTTCTTCACTGCTTATGAAATGAGATTGAATGAACATAGCTCTGTAACTAAGGAATCTACATTTAAAGTTGTTAAAAAGGATAATGATAAAGCTAAGTGTGATTCCTTAGATGAAACAGAGTTATCTTTTGTAAGTAAATTGAAAAGAGGATTAGGCAAGTATAAAGGGAAATTACCCTTTAAATGCTTTAATTGTGGAAAGATAGGACACTATGCTACAAACTGCCCTTAACAAGATCTTGAAAGTGATGATGAAAACGATAAAAGGTTCTCAAAGAAAAAGCAACCAAACTTCAAAAAGAGAAATGCCTTTAAAAAGAAGAAAAGTCTTTATGTTGTTGTGACTAATAGTGATTCAGTTGAATCTTGTGATGAAACTGAAGAAATTTTATTTATAGCTGAAGTTGTTCCTATAATGCAAGATGAATCCAATTCTGAATTAGAAATTGATCTTGAGGGAGAATTGAAACATGCTCTCAAAGAAATTAAGAAATTGAGGAAAGAAACAGTTATCTTAAGAGATAAAGATTAGAAAAGTGTACAAATTATTTCTGATTTGACTCTTGAAAGAGAAGAAACCAAAAAAATTATTGAGATAACTCAAGAAAGACTGAAACACAAGGAGAATAGATGCTTCTATTTGGAGGTAGGAGTTGTGAAGCTAAGAAATTAGCTTACCTCTCGTGATGAGGGTCAATGTTCAAATCAGGTTGGAAAAGGAAAAGGTAAGATTTCTTATGACAATTCTAACTTCAATGGTTATTGTTTCAATTGTAAACAATTTGGTCATAAGGCTAGTACTTGAAAAAAATTGTCTAAAAGAAGTTATAATATTGTTAATGGAAATCTCTATAAATTTCTTGTTAATCTTCAATGTTATAGATGAAATGAAGTAGGTCATATAGTAGTGTTTTGTAAATTTGATTTAAGAGTGCAGTCAAATAGAACTAATGGAACTAAACTTGTTTGGAGGCCTAAAGATGTTAAAGCCCTGATAGTTGAAACAACCTTTCACTCTGTTAGGAGAAACTTTTGGGTTCTCAATAGTGGCTACTCTCATGATATGACTGGTGAGAGAAAAAAATTTATAGACTATGAGGATTATCCTGGTGGCTTTGTTAAGTTCGATAATGATCACTATATTCCTATAATGGGAAAAAGGTACTATTCTGCTTGAAAATGAAATTCATGTCAATGATGTTTATTATGTGGAAAGATTAACTCAAAATCTATTGAGTGTAAGACAAATCTATGACAATGGCTTTGATATAAGGTTATTTTCCTTAGGGTGTGAAATTCAATGAAAATCTGGTAAAACAATAGCAACATGTTTTAGAACAAATGGCAATGTGTAATATTTGCAAGAGAGCTCAAATAATAAGCAAGAAAGTAATGTTTGTTTCATGATTCAAATTGATAAGTCTGAGTTATGGCATAGAAGATTTGGTCATATTAACTATGAAAATTTGGTAAAGATAAGAAAAAATCAAAATGTTAGAAACATGCCTATAATATCTAAACCATATAATCAAATCTGCAAGGAATGTCAGGAAGGAAAATAAGCTAGAGCAAGTTTTAAAACTAAAGAATACACATCAACTAGACCTTTGCAGCTTGTTCACACCAATCTATGTGGTCCAACAAGGACTAGTTCCTTGAATAATGAAAGGTATTTCATACTTTTTATAGATGACTATACACACATGACTTGGGTAACATTTCTAATACATAAGAGAGAGGCATTTCATAAGTTTAAAGTTTTCAGAAAGTTGGTTGAAAATGAATTAGATCTGAAAATCAAGTGTCTTAGGTTAGATAGAGGAGGTGAATATACCTCACAAGAATTTTTTGATTACTGTGAAGATCATGGAATAAAGAAGCAATATTCAGCCTCTAAGACACCACAACAAAATGGTGTTATTGAATGCAAAAATTGAACAATGAAGGAAATGGCAAGAGCTACGTTACATGATGCAGCTCTGTCAAACACATATTGGAAAGATGTAGTGCATACTACTATTTACATTCTGAAGAGAGTTCAGTTAAGGACTAATACAAAACATACACCATATGAATTATGGTATGGTAGGACTACCAATGTGGGATATTTTAAAATATTTGGCAGCAAGTGCATTATAAAGAAAGACAATGATACCATTGGAATTTTTGAATCAAGGTGTGATGAGGGTATATTTTTGGGATATTCTACACATAGTAAAGCATATAAGTGTTACAATAAAAGATTAAGGAAAATTGTGGAGAGTACTAATGTTAAGGTTGATGAAACCTTGCAAAATTGTGAACAACAACAGAAAATTGATGATGATGATGAATTTATTGTGCAAACACCTGATAAAAAACTACAAAATCAAAATGAACCTTCAAGTTCAACATAACTCGAGCAATTAACTGAACAAAATGTGCCTGATGAAATCACTGAATCTTCCTCTCAGTTATCTTCTAGGCTAATGAAAAAGAATCATCCTTCTGATCATATTATTGGATATATGACAAAAGGAGTTCAAACAAGAAGGAAGCTTTCAGGTACAAAAGGTAATGATGAACAAGTTTATTTATATTTGATTTTAGAAATAGAGCCTAAGACATACTCTGAGGCTAGTAGTGATAGTTGTTGGGTTAAGGCTTTGCATGAAGAACTTGCACAAATTGAGAAAAATAAAACTTGGGAACTAGTTCCTAGACCTGAAAATAAAAATGTCATTGGTGAAAAATGGGTCTTTAGGAATAAGTTGGATGAATAGGGGAACATAGTCAGAAATAAAGCTAGACTAGTTTGCAAAGGTTATTCTCAAATTGAAGGATTGGACTTTGATGAAACTTTTGATCCTATGGCTAGGTTAGAAGCAATTAGAATGTTTCTGGCTTATTCTATGTATGAAGGTTTTAAAGTGTATCAAATGGATGTTAAAAATTCTTTTCTAAATGGTGACTTGTTGGAAGAAGTCTATATGGAACAACTTGAAGGCTTTGTTGTTATAGGTAAAGAACATTATGTATACATGCTAAAAAAGGCCCTCTATGGTCTAAAACAAGCTCCTAGAGCTTGGTATTTAAAATCATATATCTATTTACACGAACATGGGTTCTCAAAAGGTGTTGTAGACATCAATCTATACTTCAAAATGAAGGGTGGCAACATTATAGTTGTTGTTTATGTTGATAACATTATATTTGGCAGTAATAATGTTGATTTGTGCTCTGAATTTCTTACAATCATGAAGTCCAAATTTGAAATGTTGATGACTGGTGAAATTTCTTTATTTTTGGGTCTTCAAGTTACTCAACTTGATAAATGGATATTTGTTTCACAAACTAAATATGCTAAAGAAATGTTGAAAAAGTTTTAGATGATTGATTGTAAACCAGTTGGGACTCCTATGGAAACTAGTTGCAAACTCTCAAAGGAAGTTGATCAGATTGATGTGGATCATACCATGTATAGATCCATGATTGGTAGTCTCTTATATCTGGCTACCACAAGGCCTGGTATTGTGTATGTTGTATGTTTGGTTTCACAGTTTCAATCTACACCTAAGATGCCACATTTGAATGTAGTGAAAAGAATTTTGAAGTATGTTGCTGGAACAATAGATTTTGGTTTGTGGTACCCTAAACACAGTGATTTCACATTGCTTGCTTACACTGATACTGACTAGGTAGGAAATATTGATGATAGGAAAATTACTTCAAGGGGTGTTTTCTATCTTGGAGTAGATTAGTAGCTTGGGATAGCAAGAAGTAGGATTTAGTATCCTTGTCAACTCCTGAGGTAGAATATATAGTAGCTACCACCTATTGTACTTAGGTACTTTGGATGGTTCAGACCTTGAAAGACATATAGGATGATGTTGCTAGACCTGTTCACATTTTGTGTGATAATACAAGTACCACTAATATCTAAAAAAATTATGTGCAACACTCTAGAACTAAGCATATTGATATAAGGTATCATTTTTTGTGTGAAAAGGTGTTGGAAAATGAAGTTGTCCTAGATTTTGTGGCATCCAATGATCAGGTAGTTGATAGATTTACCAAACCCCTTCCAAAAGCTCTGTTTGAGACTCTAAGAGATAAGCTTGGCATTGTTTCCATCAATTCTCTTCCATGATAACTCCAGTTCATGGAGTTAGGGGGAGAAATTCATGCATATTCTTTTATCCCTTAGTATTTATTGGCATTATGAGCACATTTAATGTCTGGTTCAATTTCTCTGCCTTTGGCATTGTGTCAAAAGGGGGAGAATTTGGAGGTTTATTTTACAGTGTTCAGTTTAGATTATGTTATGGCAGTGATATGTTTTTTGATCATTGATACGCTTTGCTCTATGCTATTCTTATTTAGCATCTTTAGTGATATGCTCTGATTACGTAGTTTCTTCAGTTGTATTTGATGGTTTCTTTGATATGTGTCAGGATGGATATGTACTTCATGCAATCATCATGTTTAGGATGGGTATATTATAACTATGATATTATTAATGATTAACTTTTGTGTTTGACACCAATGCCAAAGGGGGAGTTTTTTTCCCTCAGTATTATTTGGCATTAATGTCACAACACCAAAGTTGAGGTATCAGGTTGTGCACATGATGATTTTTTAGTATAGTTCTTCTTACATGACTTTATATATCTATTTTGATCTATCTTGGCATCATCTCTTGCATTTGGCATATTCCAGTGATTGATATATTTCATAGTTTGGTTATAGTCAACTTGGCATATTGATCAATTTTTCAATTTGATATTATAAAGTCCATTTGCATATTATATATCCTAGCATTGTTTCTTTTAAGACTTCATGATAACAACGTTTAGGTGCAATGATAAGTTTTTTATCCAAATCATGTTCAAAAGGCACATTACATTATCATAAGGCAACGCATTGCCATAGTGCATCTACAAATAAGGTTTGTTGATTGTAAATGTAATATGGGTATCATTGTGAGGAAATCATTGGTAGGTGGAAAATTTTGTTTTCTCAAAGATAATAATGAAATGGCAAAAGGTTGCAATGATAGTTTTTATAAAGTCAAAATATAATGTGATCATTGCATTGTCTGTGGAGATTATTTTTGTTTGTTGAATGGGAATTTTTCCCATCATAATACCTCAAATTGAAAAGACATTATGTCAAAATAAAAAAATTCTATGAAGCTTCGATGAGCATAGATGATTAATTCATTTATTTGATATGGTTTGTTACCCTAATCATGGTGATAGTGGTAAGCAATGATTTATTTCAGAAATCAATTACAATGGTTTTCGAGGGGACAAGAAGTTATAGTGAAGAGCAAGACAGTGAAGAATTTTTGGTTGTACACTTCTGACTCCAGGTGTAATCTTTATCAATTTTTTCTTGTGTTCATTAGATCTATCTTGTTGTTCATAATATTGATTAGTTGTAATTAGGTTCATTGTGTTTATCTAGGCATCTATAATTTGGGAGTTAAATAATGGCAATTACTTGTTTATTATTCTTGATATGTTTTGACAAGGTGGTTGTTGTAAAAATTAGATGGATTGTGTATACTTGAGATTTTGGTTAGGCATTGTTTAAGATAATTTGTTCTTACAACTAGAAAAGGAAGTTTCAATTTCAAATTTTCAATGGAATTTTGTGATTCAATTTTTTTTTTTCTAAAGGGTTTTCTCTATTCTCTTTTTTGAGAACAAAGAACATATTAAATACTTTAATTCTAAATGATGAGATATTTTGAAAGGAACCAAATATATGTTTTAGAAAGGCAATATATATTGTTTTGTGTAGTTGGAATTTTTGACTCTGATTTTGAGGTCATTGCAAAATAGAGTATGTAATTCTTGAAACAAAATTCAACTCTATATTTACAATTCTTTCATACTTCTACATTTTGAAAGAATATTAATGAGATAGCACTACATGACTATCAGTGAGATAGCATCATTTTCAATGAGACAAATGAGCCAATGAGACTTTGTACAAATATTATTTTTATATAAGGCCAGTGAGGCAAAGTTTGAGTGGTTTTATTCCCCAGGAAGTTTCCACTCAAGACAATCTATGTGTCAATATTTTATATGTGTTTGTTCATTATTTGTTCATTTTATTTATATTGCATCATTTCATTCATGATCTTAAAACTATTAAAAGAAATAAAAAGAGTTAATTTGACTATTAACACTGATTCACCTCCCCCCTCTCAATGTTAACTGTAATCCAATAGGAACATGATATGCACATAAAAGAAAAATGAAAAGGAGAAAGTAATGCAAATGTAAGTCAACCATTAACTAAGTTATTAGGTTCTCAATCTTAAATGGTTTAGTGGAAAAGGAATAACATAGTTAAGAGACAAAGGCAAATGCATTACAAGGAAAAGGACAATAATTTCTTGCCCCCTACAAAGTGTGAAGGAAAGAATGAGCCAAGGTGAGTGATGGGAAAGGATAATGTTATAGTGAGAATAAGGAATTATAAAACTATGGCATGATGATGGGATTTAGTTGCTTTAAGGTATGATGGGTGTTAGAGCCTTTTTTGGTTGTCTTTCAGGTTCTGGTTGTGTGCCCTTGTTTTTCATGATATAACTTTAGCTCTAGGGTGTGTTTCATTTTGGCACGTGGGTTAAATGGGCTCCCACAAGGGTTGAGTCCAGCATGCTAGTTTTCATCTCCCCTTTGGGGCAGCCTGTGTTAGGGTTTTTCCTAGTTTTTCTCTTCCCCATTTTTGGGCCTTTTTATTTGGTTCCCCTTTCTCTTTTGCTTGCCCTGGCTTCTCTTTTGTCTTTTCGGAGGCGGAATAGATGCTTGAACGAAACTAGAACTTTTCCAAATTCTGAAGTTCTAATTCTTGTTCATGCATCCGTCCCGGTTTTGATTTCGCATGCTTGGAGTTTCTTTCCCTTTCTGCCCTGCGTCGGTCATTGGTCATTTTCCCGGCTCCACTTGCTTTGTTTTGCTTTTGCTTTTGGTGGGGGCAGAACTGGGTCAGGGGTTTGTCTTGGAACTTTTGGCGAGGTTCCTATTTCCTTTTTGTCTCCGCCTCTGAGGCCTTTTGGTCTTGTTTTGGTTCTAGCTCCGTATCTGCTGACTTTTGCGGAGGCGGGGGCAGGATCGTTTTGGGTTCTTTTTCCTTTCTGGCCGCTTGTTCTTTTCCTTTGGTGACTGATCTGACTGGAGCACATCTCACTTAAGTTCCTCCCCGAGCCTTGTCTCTCATTTGTCACTGGCCCCTTGCTACCGCTTTCACTGGCCCCATGTTGCCTCCGACATGACTTTTGGCTCTCGGGGTAACCTCTTGGCAACCCCTACTTGTCTCCCCGAGGCCTTATCTTCTCAGTCTGTGTTCACTATGTCGGGGAGATGTCTCCCTGACCCCTTTGTGTCTCATCGATGAGCTTTCCTTTTGGTGTGATGGTCGCCGTTCAGGGTGAGGTCTTCCCGACTCCCCTTGGTCTCCCTGAAGTCCTTTTTACCGCACCCCCTTTTTTACTCTTCGGTGTGACTTCCCTTCGGCATAGGTTTCCTATTGTTTCCCTGACCTGTTGTGCATTCTTTGCTTGCATAAGTCTGAGTTGCCTATCGGAAAGACTTATCATATATCACAACGACTGGAATTTATTTGCAGGAGGTTGTCGGCATGACCCTAGTTTTGTTTTGGTGATCGAGTGTGGGTTATATCGGCAAAGGGCTTGACGCATCGATGTATGTCATAGCGAATCTGTTGTGTCTTGCCCACGGTATTTTGTGCTTTGCTTTCGGTGTGGGTTATACCTTTCGTTGAAAGGTCTTGGCAATGTTGGCTTGTTATGCCGACCGGCATTTCAGGGTTCTTCAATATGGCTAATGTTTCTTCGCTATAGTGTCTCAGCGAACTCAGTGTGTCTTGCCGATGGGGTTCAGTACGTGGCTTTCGGTGTAACCCGATAGAATCTCTATGATGTCTCCACAATGGTCTGATCCTATGGCGATAGTGTCAAATAAAAAGTGCTTTTCGGCGAGAAAAACCTTAAGCTGCAGTGGCATGACAAACGCGAGGGGACTTTCGAGGAAAGGAAATGACATCTACAGGAGGTCTCCCCGAGAGCGATAAGCTATAGCGACTGTGAACAAAACGAAAGAATTGCTTCGGTGTGAGGTGTCCCCCTATCTTGGCGAATGGAAAGCACATAAAGGAAATACATTTTGATGAAGCATTTTGAACCTATATGACATCTCAACGACAATGGCTAATGGATATTTTAAAGGTGGTTGTTTGATCATAGATGATCAACGGTCAAGTTTCAAGCTAAGCCATGGTCAGGGTTTTTGCTATGTTCGTGCCAGAAGCCTGGTGCATTCATGGCAACAGAGAGTTGGTCGTTGGCTCCACTGAACTAGCATTCATGGCGACGCGACTTTGGTACAACGATGACATGGCTCGAGTATGGACACATGGATTTGGCGGTGGATTTGACATCGATTGCCTAGCTTCTTTCGTGCGAGAGTGTCTTTCTTGCAGCAACCCGACCAATGACATTTATGAGGTCAGAGAAGTAGTTGAAGAACATGGTGATTAGGGTTTGACATAGCCCTAATGTGGCTCTAAGCTGGATGGTGTTTCCGGAGCTGTTTAAAAGGAACTTCTGAATCATTTGTAGGGGTCTGGGGCCAGAAGATAGAACAAAAATATGAAGAGAAGAGCACTAAGTCACAGAGTCAGGTTTTTACCAGATTTTGAGGTTTAGGGTTATAGTCTGTAAATTGTGAGGTCTTGGACACATGTATGAATCTGAAAGTATAGATTAAGATCTTTAAGTCTCTCCTTTGTATTATGCATATGGATTGTTAATGAAAGTTGATCAAGGATCACTTATTTAATCATTTTAATGTAATGTTTTACTATCTGTTCTGGTTGTTTCTCTTATTCAAGGAATAAGTTAAATGCTTTAATCATATCAGAGATTCATATGTATGATAGGAGGATTTGATAAGTAGTCTTATAGATCTGATCACTAGTTGTGAGACTAATAAGGTTAATCTTGCAAAGACTTTAATGTCTAGAGTAATGGTTCCTTCTATTTGCAGATTATTGTGACTCCTAGCCCAATGGATATGGCACTGATCTGATATATGCTATTTTTCTTTAGGGTTCTAGTCTTCTTGCTCAAGATCAATCATTTTATTTCATCAATCTTGTTTGATGTCTTGCCCTACCTCCTGGTTGCTGCAAGTATTGTGTTACTGGGAATCTAGCCATATTTGAGGTTCTCAATACTTGGCATCAGGAGGCATCTGCTATAAAAAGCAATGTCTAGTCTTATTTGAGGCATTGTGTGGGTATACCTGCTGGTTCTGCAGAGCCTAAAGTGTAGAAGATCTCAGTATTTAATTGAATCTTGTCAGTTGGTTTAGGTCCTTCGAGCTGCCCTTGACTGGAGATGGCTACTCCATAGGTAGAATAGGGGACCAACCTGGTTTCTCATTAAAAACAACCAAAAAGATGGTGACTCCACTGGGGATTGACTAGAATCTTGCCTTATCAAAGAGTCATATCAATTGCCATGTTGGTTAGGTTCAAAGTTAGAAGAATCTCAGGCTTGGAGAAAAGCTTTGTTGCAGTGAACCTGAAAGCTACAAGATCTATGGTGCTCTATCGGATGGAACTCAAAGAAAGATTTACATGTAAGTGAGCTTCATATCATTTGAAGTTCTATCCTCTGTAAAGAGGTGGCAACTCTGTCAAGGTAAACCCATTGAATATTCAAAGAATAGTTCCATGACTGCAACGTTTCCAGGTATTCTTCATGCTTTTTGAAAAAAAAACTTTATTCCCCTTTATTTGGTGAGATCAAGCACTAGCATCAAGGGAAGTTTGAATATTGCAAGTGGATAGTTGTAGAGGGATAGGTTTCATTTGCAAAATGCATTGTTGTCATGTTTCTCCCTCTACAATCTTTGATACCATGCTTAAGGCACAGTCTTGTCATCATAAGAGAGAGTATGATAAGGAAAGATACAACCCTTTAGATTTTGATAAAATCCAGGGTTACCCACATGCTGCCCCTAGGGGAATCAATAAATATTTACCCAAGTTTAAAGGTGGTGTTGAGGAATCAGCATCAAGACATATTCAACTTTTTATTGATTTCATTGGACACTGTCAGGTTGAAAAAGAGGATGTGGTCATGAAGCTATTTGTCAGATCTTTAGAAGGTGTGGCTGATGATTGGTTCACTTGCTTACCAGTGCACTCCATTGTTTCATGGTATCAGCTCAGAACTTTGTTCCTTGATACCTTTGGTGATGTATCTAGTCCTGGTAGAGGTCAAGAAGAGGAAGAAGTGGTTGAGAGGGTAGGACAGAGCATTGACCTACTAAGTTGTAAACAAATATCAGATTTGCTAACCACAGAATATCAAAGATGTGCACACAACAACTCTAGGTTGTTGTGGGCAACTCATATCGGTCTTGACGATGAGGACCTGCAGGATGCAAGGTATGATGCAAGTGATTCTGATGCCCCTTCTAATGGTGATCTTGCAGATCATGATGACACTGATTTCAGTCTGAAATCAGATTGTGCTTCTGAACCAGAGTTGCTCAATGATGAGCAAGATTGGGATGATGATGACAGTTGGACAGCCCATGAAGATGAGTTAGAATCCTTTGGTGACTCTCATTGCCAGCATGATGAAAAATAGAGCCAAGTGAAAAGAGGAAGTGGGAGTAGTAGTTTAAACCATCATTGCACTAATGATGTGCCTCCTACTGAAAAT
The DNA here is from genome assembly GCA_007258455.2 of Sequoia sempervirens. Taxonomy (NCBI): domain Eukaryota; kingdom Viridiplantae; phylum Streptophyta; class Pinopsida; order Cupressales; family Cupressaceae; genus Sequoia; species Sequoia sempervirens. Next base: position 45,219,728 of record VDFB02353493.1, read on the forward strand.
GATATAGAGCAGTTGCAAGATGTGTTGAATGGTGAGTGTATCCCTTTGTATACACTTGATGAAGTTTTCACAGAATGTGACAATATGCAGAGCACTGGAGCTAGTTGTTTTCAGCTTCAGGGTAATGTAAATAGTGAATATGACAGCTTGTTGTCACATAACAGTCAGCATTTTGAAAGTATGCCTGACTTTCAAATGCATAAGGATCATGTACATGTTTATAATGGTGAATATGACAGCCTGTTGAGAGGTACTAACATATTTTATCAGGCATCTATTTGTGATTAGACTATGTTTCCATATGGTCTTGATCAGTATTCACAGGTATTGCCACATGATACAGAATCAAAGAATCAAGAGTGTGGCAATGGTAAAGTTTATTGGACCTGGTTGCCAGTGGAAGATAAAACTAAACATAGAGCAAGTTTTCACTTGCACAAAGGCAATCATATACTTATGTTTGCAGAGGTGCATTCATTCATATTGTTTTAGTTTGGTAGAGGCAAGCATGAGTTGGGAGAGACCAACTCATTTTGTAGAATTGTATTTGACAGAGGTAAAGGTTGGCTCTCATTTTTCATTTGGTGACCTAGTGTCATTAAATGAAATAAAGAATCAACAATGTAACACTTGAATTTCCTATTCATGGACAATTCTCGAAGTGGTGCTTCATCTGAAGCATTTATTTTTCCATGAACATTAGGTTAGGTTTTTGCTTTTCTGGTTAGTTTTGTTTTGTTGTGTCTGCTAACCTTGTCTGGTTAGCTCCTCGTTCTTTTGGGTTTACTTTTGTTCTAGTCTACTCTCCCAGTGATCTAAATTCTTGTTATGCCCATGGGGGGCATACATCCCCAACTAGAGCCTATGTTAGAGCCTTTTTTGGTTGTCTTTTAGGTTTTGGTTGTGTGCCCTTGTTTTTCATGATATAACTTTAGCTCTGGGGTGTGTTTCATTTTGGCACATGGGTTAAATGGGCTCCCACAAGGGTTGAGCCCAGCATGCTATTTTTCATCTCCCTGTTGGGGAGGCCTATGTTAGGGTTTTTCCTGGTTTTTCTCTTCCCCATTTTTGGGCCTTTTTATTTGGTTCCCCTTTCTCTTTTGGTTGCCCTGGCTTCTCTTTTGTCTTTTCAGAGGTGGAATGGATGCTTGAATGGAACTAGAACTTTTCCAAATTTTGAAGTTCTAATTCATGTTCATGCATCTGTCCCGGTTCCGATTCCATGTGCTCAGAGTTGCTTTCCCTTTCTGCCCTGTGTTGGTCGTTGGTCGTTTTCCCGACTTTGCTCACTTTTTTTTCCTTTTGCTTTTGGCAGGGGTGGAACCAGGTCAGGGGTTTGTCTTGGAACTTTTTCTGAGGTTCCTGTTTTCCTTTTGTCTTCGCCTCTAGAGATTTTTGGTCTTGTTTTGGTTCCAGCTCTGTATCCGCTAACTTTTGCAGAGGTAGGGGCGGGATCGTTTTGGGTTCTTTTTCCTTTCTGGCCGCTTGTTCTTTTCCTTTGGTGACTGATTTGGCTGGTACACGTCTCACTTAAGTTCCTTTTTGAGCCTCGTCTCTCGTTCGTCACCAGCCCCTTGCTACTACTTTCATTGGCCCCACATTGCCTCTGGCGTGACTTTTGGCTCTCGGGGTAACCTCTTGGCAACCCCTGCTTGTCTCCTTGAGGCCTTATCTTCTCAGTTTGTGTTCACTGTGTCGGGGAGATGTCTCCCTGACCCCTTCGTGTCTCACCAATGGGATTTCCTTTCGATGTGATGGTTTCCATTCGGGGTGAGGTCTTCCCGACTCCCCTTGGTCTCCCCAAAGTCCTTTTTACCGCCCCCCCTTTTTTACTCTTCGATTGTCTTCTTGTCAGCATAGGTTTCCTATTGTTTCCCCGACCTGTTGTGCATTCTTTGCTTGCATAAGTCTAAGTTGCCTATTGGCAAGACTTATCATATATCACAGCGACTAGAATTTATTTGTAGGTGGTTGTCGGCATGACCCTGGTTTTGTTTTGGCGATCGAGTTTGGGTTCTATTGGCAAAGGGCTTGAGGCATCGATGAATGTCATAGTGAATTTGTTGTGTCTTGCTGATGGTATTTTGTGTTTTGCTTTCGGCGTGGGTTATACCTTTCGTTGAAAGGTCTTGGCGATGTTGGCTTGTTATGCCAACTAGCATTTCAGGGTTCTTCGATATGGCTAATGTTGCTTCGCTATAGTGTCTCAGTGAACTCAGTGTGTCTTGCCGACGGGGTTCAGTACATGGCTTTCGGTGTAACCTGATAGAATCTCTATGATGTCTCCCCGATGGTCCGATCCTACGGCGACAGTGTTAAATAAAAAGTGCTTTTCGGCGAGAAAAACCTTAAGCTGCAATGGCATGACAAACGTGAGGGGACTTTCAGGGAAAGGAAATGACATCTACAGGAGGTCTCCCCGAGAGCGATAAGCTATAGTGACTATGAACAAAATGAAAGGATTGCTTCGGTGTTAGGTGTCACCCTATCTTGGCGAATGGAAAGCGCATAAAGGAAATACATTTCGATGAAGCATTTTGAACCTATATGACATCTCAATGACAATGGCTAATAGATATTTTAAAGGTGACCATCTGATCATGGACGATCAATGGTCGAGTTTCAAGCTAAGCCACGGTCAGGATTTCTGCTATGTTCATGCCAGAAGACTGGTGCATTCATGGCGACAGAGATTTGGTCGCTGGCTCCATCGAACTAGCATTCATGGTGATGCAGTTCTAGTACAAGGACGGCATGGCTTGAGTATGGACACAAAGATTTGGTAGCGGATTTGACATCGATTGCCTGGCTTCTTTCGTGCGGGAGTGTCTTTCCTTCAGCAACCTGACCAATGACATTTATGAGGCTAGAGAAGTAGTTGAAGAACATGGTGATGTGGCTCTGAGCTGGATGGCATTTATGGAGCTATTTAAAAGGAACTTCTAAATAATTTGTAGGGGTTTGGGGCCAGAAGTTAGAACAAAAATCTGAAGAGAAGAGCACTAAGTCACAAAGTCAGGTTTTTACCATATTTTGAGGTTTAGGGTTACAGTCTATAAATTGTGAGGTCTTGGACATATGTATGAATCTAAATGTATAGATTGAGATCTTTAAGTCTCTCCTTTGTATTGTGTGTATGGATTGTTAATGAAATTTGATCAAGGATCACTTATTTAATCATTTTAATGTAATGTTTTACTATCTGTTCTAGTTGTTGCTCTTATTCAAGGAATAAGTTAAATGCTTTAATCATATCAGAGATTCATATGTATGATAGGAGGATTTGATAAGTAGTCTTATAGATCTGATCACTAGTTGTGAGACTAATAAGGTTAATCTTGCAAAGACTTTAATGTCCAGAGTAATGGTTCCTTCTATTCGCAGATTATTGTGACTCCTAGCCCAATGGATATGGCACTGATCTAATATATGCTATTTGTCTTTAGGGTTCTAGTCTTCTTGCTCAAGATCAATCATTTTATTTAATCAATCTTGTTTGATGTCTTGCCCTACCTCCTGGTTGCTGCAAGTATTGTGTTACTGGGAATCTAGCAATATTTGAGGTTCTCAATACTTGGCATCAAGAGTCATATGCTATAAAAAGCAATGTCTAGTCTTATTTGAGGCATTGTATGGGTATACCTACCCTGGTTCTGCAGAGCCTAAAGTGCAGAAGATCTCAGTATTTGACTGAATCTTGTCAGTTGGTCCAAATCCTCTGAGCTGCCCTTGACTGGAGATGGCTACTCCATAGGTAGAATAGGAGACCAACCTCGTTTCTCATTAAAAACAACCAACAATGGGGAAACAATCGGTATTAGTGAAGTGATACTTGTTGAGTATGTCCTTCAATGTTTGGCATTCTTCAATTCGATGTAAAAGAATATAATGATATTTGCAAAATTGTATGTTAGAATATTTAGGATAAATAACCAACCTATTCATAGGTGGTAAAAGTATAAGACCTTTGTTTAAAAGAATTTGAAGTCTCCTTTCACATTCTAGTGGAGAATGTGTAGGAAACTTGAGTTTCTTTATTTTGTAAGGTTGTTTTTGTTTGCTAGATTCTCCTTGTTCATGAATAGGAGGAGGACCCATGGGGATCCTAGCATTCTTCCCATTAGAAGGGGGTAATGGTTGTTCACATGGAAGGAGAATGTTCAAGTCAGGAGGAGCATTGAAGATCACTATACCATCATCTTGAAGTTTCCAATATTGAAAAGGAGGTCTATTAGGATGAGAAGAATCTTGATATCCCAGTCCTGTTGTGTTTTCTTTTGTTGGTTTTTGTTCAAGGAGTTGATGAATTTCATGTTCATGTGTTGTGTCACATCCTTGCTTTCTTAGAATAGTAAAGCCTTTACCATATGTTTATTCAATATTTATGTGTGTTTGTGACTTTGTGATCATAAAATGGTTGTGATTGTGTTTGTTTAGAGGAACTAGGTCCACATGAGGGAGGAACCTTAGGTCCTTCATTGATTTTAGGATGCAAGTAGGAAAAGTGATTAGGAGGTGCAATAGTAGGAAGATCTTGGGACTTCATGGATGGATAGAAGGCTTCATTAGCTTCTAGGTTATCAAGGCATTCAGTGTAGAACTCATGCATGCTATCATCATCTTCTCCAATGATGTCTACTTCACAAGGAGGACAATCATGAGGAGTTGAAGGACCATGTGGAAGTTTAAGGTCATTAGGGCCACAACCAAAGGAACAATTGGACGTCTACCAATGATTTTAATGAATTCCAAAACTTATTGAAAGAAAATGCCATGATGCAAGTAAACTAAAATACAATAAATGATTAAAAATAGAGATTCTAAGAATTGAAAAAAGAATGCAAGAATAGGAAACTGTAATGTAGGAAAATGCCATAACAATGCCAGAAATGTTGTTTAAAAAGTGCAGGTGGACTGATTCGCTTAGGGTGGCAAATGAGTCCTAGTATGAGAATTTTTTATATTTTTCAAAAATTTAATGTGATTCTAATGCTATTCAGATGGAAATTAAGGATGCAGAATGTAGATTTTAAGTTTTTTTAATGATATGCAATGCAAAAATGAAATCTACATGAATCTTTCAGTAAGGAAATATGAAAAGTCCTAGAATGCAAAAACAAAACAATACCCTAATTGGATGTTAATGCAAGTGTAATCTAGGATGCAAAATGTAATTGAATTCAGAAATGCAAAGTGTTCAAAATGTTGGTTCACCAAAATGAACCATAGATTTTTGGCACCTTACACCTTTCTAGCTTTGCTAGGGTTTTTCACATAAAAGGAGAAAGTCGGGCCAAAAATGTGAAAGGGTTCATTCAAATTATGTTATGTGTAATGTTATATGAACTAGATGAAATGAATTAAATGCAATTAAGTGGTCTAGATGACTGATTATGAATGCAAAACTAAGGTTTATGCTATGTTGGAAAACACAATATGATATGTAAACAATGAAATAAAAGATGAATAAATGGAGAACATAAGGAGAAAGGCTAAATCAGAGTGCACCTGGGAAGGATTTAAGGAATCTAGAATTGTTTGATGCTATCTAAAATTACTTAAAATCAATAGTGGGACTCATTCTGCTAGGGTGGCAAATTACTCCTGCTTTTGGTGAAAAACTATAGGGAATATGTTTCTGATTGTTGCAATTTGGAATTTGAAAAAACCTATATTTCCAATCTTAAGGTGGGACTCATTTGCCACTAGTGGAAAATCAGTACTCTCCCAAAATTTTGAGAAATCAGGAGACAACTCTGCAACACTAGATCTATAGATGTTCGCTTGTCGGGTTGTCAAAGTCAATTCTATAGGAAATAGATAGAATACCTTCTCCAAGCTTGAAAATGATTGACTTGATTTGAAGCACCTAGTTGACTTGTTAACCAATCTTCAATCACGTAAATGCTTGTTGAATCTACATATAAAGGTCTACAAATACACATGCAAGAGGGGGAAAATGGTTGAGGGTTAGCAAATAGGGGTTTTCCTTAGTCAAACCCCACTTTGGTAATCAAACCCTTAGTGAAATAATGAAATGAAAGAGAATGATAAATAAATAACATGCAAATGCTATCAACATACCAAACCCTTATTGATGAAAATCTAAAGTTGTGTCAATGGGTGCTCCAAAATGCTTCATTGATGCTTGATTTGATGTTGTAACATGCTTGAATGCTTGAATGAATAAATGAATGAGTGAACTTGATGAATGGGAGTTGAAATGGATGTAAAAATACTTATTTATACAATATTATGCATTAGTAACCCATTAATACCTCATCATAGGCCAACATCAAGTGATTTTGAATACAAACCCGGAAGGAAATTTAAAATTTTTTGAATTTTGAGCCAAGGGGGACTCATTCGCCACCCATGGTGAATGGGTCCCACCTAGAACTTGAAAATGGGTGTTAAGAATTAAGTCATATTTAATGTTGTTTATCAGGTTTACATTAAAAGATACACTCAATTAAAGCTTATAAGGTAATAAATGGGTAAAATAAAGCATAATAAAGGTGTAAATAGTGAAGTTGTGCCTAGAAAAGCATGAAAGCTTGTTACAAGACTTTACAAAACTTCAAAATAAGACTTGATTAGTGATGAAAATGTGATTTTTAGGTGAATTCTAATGAATAGAGTCTAGAAAAGTGTAGAAATACTTTACAAAATTTCACAACACCTTCATAAGACATCATTATTTGAATTTTAGTACCTAAATATGCATGTTAAAGCCACATCACATCACTAAATCAGAGAAAAATAGATAAAACATCATGAGACAAAACCTAAAAGGCCAAGAAAATGATAAGGGGCCATTTTTCTATGGCACAATTTGCACCAGAATTTGATACATCCTTAGTTACATGCAATCATTAAGGAAGATGGAAGAGTAAAAGACCACATTCTATATTCCTTGCATGAAGACACACTAGCTTCTCAAAAGGAAGATTTTGTTGCAGCAACATTGAATATTTGTCATTTTTGACCAAAGAAGATTCTTCAGTAGGAGCTCCAACAACAACTTGTATATCATCCAGAAACAACATGCATGCTACCAAGGTCATTTAGTCTGCACTTCTCCAATATACCAGCCCAAAAACTTTCCACATCAATGTTAGAAACAAGAAATCACTTGAATGTTGAGTAGGAGAATCTTGACAAAATGGGCATGGTATCATCAAAAAAAAAAAGGGTTCAGTCATCTATGAGTCATCAACCTCCAAGGATACTCCCCCACATTTTTCTCATGGTGGGACTGGAGAAACCATCACCAGCGCCTTGTCAAAATCCTTAGATGGTACCGGGGAGAGGGAATAATAATCACCCTCTTGATTAGTATCACCCTCACTATCTAAAGGGTTATTGAAAAACCTCACTAAGAGAATTACGTCCTCCAAGATAGGTCTTATAATGTTTATTCTCCTTTTTTATCCTTCTTTTCATATTCCACCACCCTCTTCTCTTTATGTTTGACCAACTCTTTTGAAAAAGTTCAGCGTTGTAGATGGTAGTTACTCCTGACACCATACTTCTTGAATTTACTACATCCCCTTCTGATTTTTGGCATATCAGGAGCTCCTTTTGTCTCTATTTCGTCCTTAGGATCATTTTCCTTAGACTCAAGAAAACTGAATCCCTTAGACTCTTGAACTTCCATGGTAGACCTACTCATCTAGGACAAGAACGTCTACTTCCTAACTCAGGAAAAATTAATACTCACACTTCTTCACTAACCCAAGCCTCTCATTCACTGTAGACTGAAATATGATGAAGGTTAATGAACTATTGATTTTTGGCTCTTAGGACTCTCTAGCTGTTCTAGGGTTTTTCACCTGAAAGAAAAGAGTTAGGGAAAAAAATGCTAAGGGTTAACTCAAATTATGTTATGTGTAATTTTTTCTAAGCTAGATGAAGTAAAATAAATGCAATTAGGTGATTTAAATGAATGAAAAACTAAGATTTAAACTATGTATGAAAACACATTGTGATATGTAAACAATGAACTAAATGAAGAAAGAATGCAAAACACAAAGAAATAGGATGAAACAAAGTGCACTTGGGAAATATGTGATGAATTTGGAATGTTGTGAATGCTAACTAGAATTAATAAAATTTCACAGTGGGACTCTTTTGCCCAGGGTGGTGATATAGTCCTCCTACTAAATAAGTGTCAAAAACAGGTTTCTGACTGTGGAGATCCAGACTCTGACAAAATTCAAATTTGCAGTCCTAAGGTGGGACTCATTCGCCACTGGTAGTGAATCAGACCTCCTCCAAAATTCTTAAGAATCAGGAGACAACTCTACAACACCAAATCTGGAAATCTCTGATCATCAGGTTATCGAAGTTAATTCTATAGGAAATGGACATAAAACCTTCTCCAAGCTTGAAATATAAATGAGTTGACTTGAAGCACCTAGTTGACTTGTTGACCAATCTTCAACACCAAAAATCTTGTTAAATCTGCATACAAAAGTTTGTAAACACACATGCAAGAGGGGGAAAATGGTTGAGGGTTAGCAAATACAGGTTTTCCTTGGTCAAACCCCACTTTTGGTAATCGAACCCTTAATGAAACAATGAGATGAAAGAGAATGATAGACTAATAGCATGCAATTTCTATCAACTTACCAAACCCTTGATGATGCAAGTCTAAAGTAATGTCAATGGATGCTCCAAAGTGCTTGAATGATGCTTGAATTGATATTGTAGAATGCTTGAATTCTTGGGATTGTAGGAGATTGAATGCTTGAATGAGGAGATTGTAGGAGATGTAAAATGAGATGAAAATTACTTATTATACAATCTTTTTCCTTAGTTACCTGTTCATACTTTATCATAGGCCGACATTAAGCATTTTTGAATAAAAACTTGAAAGGAAATTTTAAAATTTTTGAATTTGGAGCCAAGGGGGACTCATTCACCACCCATGGTGAATGAGTCCCACTTAGGACCTGAAAATGGGTGTAAGGAATTATGTTACATTTAATGTTGTTTGTTGGGATAATATTCAAAAATGAACTTAATTAAGCATATGAGGGCGTAAAGGGACAAAATAAAGCATGAGAAAGGGATAAATAGTGAAATTATGCCTAGAAAAGTGTGAAAACTTGTTACAAGACTTTACAACACTTCAAAATAGGACTTTTTTAGTGATGAAAAGGTGATTTTTAGGTGAATTGTAATGAATAGAGTCTAGAAGAGTGTAGAAATGTCTTGCAACACTTCACAACACCTTCAAAAGACATTATTTGAATTTTAGTACCTAAATATGCATATTTAATCCATGTTACAACATAAAATCAAAGTAAAATAGATAAAGCACCATGAAACAAGACCTAAAAGGCCATGAAAATGACAAGGGGCCATTTTTCTATGGAACATTTAGCCCCCACTTTAGTGAGAGGTTGAACTTGCTTCAAACTCACACTAAAGTAGCCATGAACATTGAGAGGAGGGTTCAAATACACTTACATTAGCAAGATGGAATAACAATGATTAGGAGGGATGATCAAGCCATCCGGATGAAGATCCCATGGAAAAATAAGCATAAGAACAAAGGAACACACAAGTGTTGAAATGAATCAGATGAAGCTTTGATCGTTAGTTCAACTAGTTATGGATTAGATCTAGGCTAATTGTTTGAAAAATGGAATGTGTACTCACTCTGGGGCCACATAACTTCTAGCTATCTATAGGGTGAGAAGGCCCAAATTTACTCACTTTGGGGCCATAGAACTTTTGGTTTTCCACAGAATGAGAAAGCTAAAAAAGGTAAGATACATACGCTAGTTGGTACGCACTCACAAACACAAAGGTGGCTATGGGGAAAAGTCATGCCACTAGTTGGGCTTCCTGCTCAACCATATCAAAGTTATACCTCCTATTAAGTTTAACAAGGTGCCACAAAGGAAAATTTCATGAACAAAAAGAAGGTACCACATTGTTATGCAAGGTGGCAAAAGTGCAAAATGTAAAGATAAAAAAGTATAATTTAAAATGAAAAAGATGTTCAAAGGAGTCTTGTTTAGTTCATGCAAGGTTAGTCACTTAGGGAACATTGTGTCTAATGTATCCAAGAGAGAACCAATCAAATAATAGTATATTCACAACTTAGGGGATGTAGTGTGTCACATCAGGCTACTAAGAGGAATGTAATATTCTAAGATAGATCACACTTATGAAGGACATCACACCCAATGTCATCCACAAAGTGATGAATGCATCATTTAAATGACAAGGCTACACTAAGAACCAAGAATTCACATGAATTATGATAATGTATGCCCCCCACTTTAAAGGAATTTCTACACACCATTCTGTGAGCAATTACTTTAAAGTAGAGAAGGGAAGAAAATGCAAAAGGAAAACAAGACATGAGAGCCAACTTGGAAAGCCCTATGCCAAGTCATATGTTTTTAAGTTAGGCTACGTCATGTCAAGGAAAATGAAGAACAAAGAAAAGGGAGTTTCCCCCCACAAAAGAGCACACCAAGCACATAAGAGATCTATGGATTTGGGGTCAGTATGTTCATTGCTGCAATGTGTTTATGAAAGAGCACAAAACTATCATCATTCCCCAAAGCACATAGAACTAGAAGAATGACACATAAAGGGAAAAAAATAAATAAAGATAAAGTCCATTTTGGGTCAACATGTAAGAGACATTGTTGTATTGATGCCTTGCATCATCCCCAAAAGGAAAACACAAGTGAAAAGAAAATGAAAAGGAAAAATATTTTGGGTCAACATGAAGGAGACATTTCAGTCTCAATGCCTTACATCATCCCCAAAAGTAAAAACAAAAGAAAAGACAAAGTAAAAAGGAAAAGAGACGGTTTGGGTCAACATGGAAGACACATATGTCATCTTAATGCTTTGTGTCATCCCCAAAAGGAAAAAAAAAAAGAAAAAGAGAAAAAGACAAGCACTTTTTGGGTCAACATGGAAGAGACATAGGGAATCTCTACACTTTGTGTCATCCCCAAAAAGAACACAAAACAAAAGAAAAAATACAATGGACAACAAATAAAAGAATAGAGGTACAAATAGAAGAAGTGTACAAAGAGAGGGAACATCAAACACATGATACGGGGGAAACACGATACACACATAAAGGAAAAAGGACAAATAAAAAGACAAATAAAAAAAGGATAGCTAGGAAAATGCAAGTCAACCATCTAACAATCATCCACCTCCCAATCATGTTCAATGTAATACGAGGGTGGTTGACTGTCCAAAGGAATAATTTCAAGCACTAAACTAGGAGTCATACTAGGTTCTTCACTTGTTTGAGAGGATTTATCATTTAAGTTCATTGTAGATGAAAATAGAGAATTTAGGTTGTTATGCACTTCTTCATCAATTTTTTCTATCATTGCATCATCATCATCATCAGCAGCAGCAGCATCAAGATTAATGACAACAGGAGGATAAAGGGTGATTTCTAAGGATGAATGTAGAAAAAGTTGTGGTTGTTGGATTGGTTCATTTTGTGGCACTGGATTGTCTTGTGGTACGTTAGGAGAAGGAGGGTGGTCATCTATTACTTCTTTCAAAGGTGGAGGTTGATTTTATTTATTTTCTTCCATGCAAGATTGATGAGCAAGGAGATGATGACGATGCCTAAGTGTTGGAGTTAAAATGACACTGAGAGTGGGGGGGTTAATCAATGTCTTAACAGATTTGACCAATTTTCACATATTCAAAACATAGCTTAGATTTGATCTCAATATTATTCTGATTAATGCATTCATGAGTTGAATGTAATTATTCATAAATAGAATTGAGAAAAGTAATAAACCCAATAGTGAACAGAAACAACAACAACACAGAAAAGTAGAGAGCACACAGAAGAACCAAGATACAAAAGATTTGCTAAGTGGAAAACCCTCCTGGGGTAGAAAAACCACTCCTAAACTGCCTTACTGGCTTGATCTTCAAAACCACTGTTAACAATGCCTTATAGGCTAAATTTTTGAGCACCAACTCAAGGAGCACCAACCCCTCATTTAGAGACACCAATCTCAAGGAGTACCAACCCCTTATTTAGAGACACCAATCTTAAGGAGTACCAACCCCTTACTCAGATTACAAAATTACAATAAAAATATATCAAAGGATCTCTCTGTTTATAGTTAAGTTCATAACACTCTACTTCTAATACTCTAGTAGCAATGTCCCAGTATTACATCTAGTTCCCTCTCTTGATTATGGCCAGATTAACTATCTCTCAGAATTACATGCCAACTACTTCACTATTTTCAACATTGGTTTTTATATACATTCCAAGTGTGTCAGTTACGAAGAAATATTCAACAAGCATTTTTCACCAGATTCTCAAACTCTCTTGCTATTTTTAGAATCTGAAGCCGAATAATGATGATTTGTAGATGATGGTAAAAATTAGAGTAATGCATATCCAGAAAGCTTTTAATTTCTGCAATGATTCAGGAGACTTCAAATTGTAACTAAAAGATTTTCATCAAAGTCATGACAGCCCACAAATAGAAAATCATATCCTCTAAAATCTCAGAGAATATTTTCCAAAGATTTGATACCAACCAAAGAAGTTTGCATGCAACTATACTTAGAAAATTCATTAAATCAAAAATGCAATAGCTCAAAAAGAAACTCAATGAATATCCTATTATGTAACTGTTCTGAGATTTGATTCCAATCCATTATGACGACCACAGAGTTTTGATCCTTCATAACAATTCACTAAGACAACCACATAGTTATGCCGAAGGCAATTAAATTGCTAGACAATCCCTTTAGATATCACTTTCGCCAAGAGCCATCAGAGTCGAGAAGAACACATAATGAATACATTATGTCTCATCGATAGGCTTCCTTAGATTATTGTTCATTCACTGTCATTGTAGCCTAAATATTTTCTCACTGAGAGCATCCTTCTATCTGTCGCTGTGACATCCTGCTATCGGGGAGACGCTTTGTAGATTTCGATGTGTTTCACTGAAAGACTTTATCATTTATAAGTCACTGTAACATAATGGTTCTCATACCGATGAGAAATTCTATCGCAAGTGGGTCGCTATAGCTTCAAACCATCAGGGAGACATCTTGTAGATCATTTCATGTCATACCAAAACACCCTGAACACTTTAGATCACCAAGAGAATTCAATTCTTATACCGACAGAGACCCTTTTGTTTTCCATTCACTATCGCTGTAGCCTTTTGATATCGGCGAGACCTCTTAGAGATTACTTTATGTCATACTAAAGGTCTTTGTCATTTCTAAGTCGCCAAGGAAATATCATTCTCACACCGATGGAGATCTTTATTCAATCGGTGAGACACAAGGTATTCGTTAAGACCATACCCCAAAGAAAATAACTCTCACCGATGAGGCTTTGAAAGAAACCCCTTATGTGATGTCACTGTGACTTTATGATTCTTTTGTCGATGCAACCTTCTCCCTTATGAATTTCGCTATAGCATACCATCATCGAGGAGACTTCTTGTAGAATATATTGTGTCATACCGAAATCCCTTCATTCACTCAAAGTCGCTGAGACATTACAAACCTCTCACTGAAAGTCCCTCATAAGACTTAGTCACCAAGACTTGACAAGTTCGCTGAGACATTATATCGATAGCCATTAGTTTCACCAAAAGACCACATGGCCATTTCTGTTCACCGAGACTTCTAGAATGTCCTACCAAAGGCAATTCTCCAATGGTGGTCGGTGTGACATTGCAATCTCACAATGACTTAATACCGATAGTTTTACACTATGCCGATATCCTTCCACATGCACTAGTCGGTGAAACCAAGAGGAGTTCGCTAAGATGCTAAACTGAATACTCCAAGTCTAGCCGAAGTGAATCCCATATGTGATGTCGATGAGACAAAAACACTTTGCCGAGACCTATTTTGAAAACCCTGACTCTTGCCGATATGCACTTTCTTGTGTCAGTTGCCAAGACACAAAACGCTCGATAAAACATCATGCCAATAGGGATTTATTATGCTGATGAACCACCTTATGAGTTAGTTGGTGAGACTTGACTCAATTGGTAAAACCTCTCAGCGGTGAACAATCCTCAAGCCGATAGACTTTTCTACTGTCGCCAACACCATGAACAATGTCACGCCGAAAGCTATCAGTATGTTAAATTCAATCGCCATAACATCAGAAATGTCTTGCCGATAGGCAACTCAGACATTTTAAGGAGGATCGGTGAGATCCTACCTTTCTCACTCTGATATGAGTAAGCTCGAAAGAGAAACAACCAATACTTGTGATATGCAAGGAGAACCATCTTTCAAACTCTGTCAGTCAAAGATATAGAATTCATAGCTTGAACCAGAAAACTCATCACCATGAAAATGAACCATAACAAATAACTTTTTGTAATAGCCAAGAGAGAACAAAGAGGTGCCATATTAAATCATGTAGATTCAAACTGAGACTGATCATCAAAGAGAACCAACTGAAAGGAATTTTGACATCAAGGACAAACTATAAACACAACTGAGATCCAACACTAAGTTCCTAAGTTGTTGAGGTGTAAGAGAAGATGGAGTCATCACAAGTTCTTTTTCTTCCAAAGAGGGAAGAACAAAAGAAATCGAAGAAGACGGGTCAACCACTTTCTCTTTAGCTTTATACACTTGTTTAATAAAAGGAGGCATGACAAGAGTTGTTTCATTTTCCCTTGGTCATTTAAATTATGGTTGGGAAGTATCTAGGCGTGGTTGTTCAAGAGGTTGTATGGTTTGTGCAATGTCAGACTCAGATTGAAGCATGGTTTCATCAATCATAGGAGAGGTGGAAGTGGACAGGGACACATTACGAAGAGAAAATTTGGCTATCATTTTAGCTTTGAACTTTTGATAAGCAATGAACAAGAAGTCCTTTCAAGGGGTGATGGGTTCCATGGGTTCAGGCCAAAAGGATTCTAATGAAAAATTACCTTTGGAAGATAAGGGATTAAAGCCACTATGGTGTATAGTGAATATCTCATTGCCATGTGGAAACTTCAAACACTTGTGAACAATTGATGGGACCGCTTTGATTGAGCAAAGCCAAGGGTGGCCTAGCCACAAATGAAATTGGTCAAATTGTGGAATAATTGAAAATATTACATCTAAAGTTCTAGGTCCTAACTGTAAAGGGATTACGATCGATCTAATCGTAGGGCATGCAAAACCAATATGTGTCTTAATCCATGTGGTTGGTTTATTATAGTCATCTTGATATAGCTCATGTAATACTAGAAACTCCTTTGTGATCAAATTCTCGCCACAAGTGGGATCTATTAATATCCCATTAGTGGGCTTATCGTAGATTTAGCCAGCTATGTAGAGAGGACCATTAGGATGTTTTTGTAGTATGTCTTTAGCAGAAAAAAGTGATATCAAGAGATTTAGTGGTTTGGCCCTTATGAGGGATAATTTCTATCATAGCCACAAGCTGATCCATAGGACTATCTTCAATAATAGTTGGAGGTATATCATGTTGTTCATTGTTTGTATCAACAGTCATTATATTAGTGTTTGAAGGTTCACTAGCCTTGAAAAATGAAGTGGTATGTTTAGCCATAGGATTGGTGAAAATTTGCAAGTTTTGGTTAGGGGGTGCAACGAACTTATTGCCTTGATCATTAATAGCCACAATGGAAAAATGGCCTGAATTAATGAGGTCTTGAACTAAATGTTTTAGACGCTTGTAGTGTTTAGTGTCATGTCCATTTTGGGATGAAAATGACAATAAGTGTTAGGTTTGAAGGTGGGTTTGAAGGTGGGTGGTAATGGATGATTTGTATCAAGTGGTCTAACGGGTGACAAAGTGAGCATGCATTGTTGAATTAATTGGTTCATTGTGCTATGGAGGGTATTAGTTAGGGGAGTAAATTGCCTCTTCGGGTCCCCATAGGTATAAGGAATGACTGCTTTAACAACGGCCACTTGATTTGGAATGGGTGGGGTTGGTGGTTGTAGTTTTGGTTGAGGAGGTGGATTAAACTATAAAAAAGCCTCTATTTGGTTTTGATTGTTGTCTTTGGGTTTTGCAGCTTGGTTAGAAGTGGATTTTCAATCATGACTTGAAACCAAGTTATGGTATTCACACAAGGTTTTACATAAATGCATAAATGAAGGGAATTTCATCATAGTTAATTTATCCTGAAGGTTTGTGTGCAATTTTTTGATAAAAATCTTCTACAGATGTGCATCAGGAATCTTGACATCAATTTGAGCATACAAGGATTGGTATTGTGAGATAAAGTCAGCTACATTTTCATCCATGTTTTGTCTACATCTCATGAGGTCAACCATTTTCTTTTTAGGTGTCATGTGAACTTGAAAGTGACCTATGAAAGAATCCACCAATTCATTGAATGAACAGATGGAATGATTAGGCAAGTTGGAAAACCACTCTAAGGCAATGTCTTTCAAGGTCCTTGGGAAAAGTTTAGCTAAAATTTTATCGTCAACGACAAAGTCACTACATAAAGTTGTATAAGCATTAACATGGTTGATAGGGTCTCCTTTACCTCCATATTTCTCAAACCGAGGTATTTATATCCCTTGTGGCATCAAGGTATGTAATATTTCTAAGGATAAGGGGCTGGTACAGACATGATATGTGGGTGGAGTAGTTTGACCTTGGCTAATGGTGGAAAGTTGTTGTATGGATGAAACAGTGTTAAGAAGTTGTGTAAGAATAGGGTCAAGGTAAGTGGGTTGAGTTGGAAGGGAAAATGATGATGGAGTGTAGGTGATGTTAAGGGAAGTGAAATGAATACTAAGGGGGGTGAAGGTGGTAGAAGGGACTTGTGATGCCACAAGAGAAGTAGGAATGCTAGTTGAAATTGGGAAAGAAGTAGCCACATAATTAACCTGTTGCATAGTTGTATGGACTTACGGATTGGTATAAGTTGGTATGGATGAGATGGTTGAAGCGGGAGGAACTTGAGGTCATCCTTGGCTTATAGGAATGTTTGCATATTGAGAAGAGGAATGTTTATTGTAAATCTAAGCAATTGTTTTCATCACTTGCAATACATCATCACTTTCAATCAAACGATGAAGATTGTCAATGGCAGGTATGCCAGTGGTGGAAATGTTTTCAAGTGACAAGTCTTGTTGTAAATGTGAAAAATACTCATGAATACTAATGACCTTTTCTTGCAGGAGGGAGTTTTTTGGGTGTCAAAATTCATTGGATGGAAAGGTGAAGGCATAGAAGTGGTATTGTCAATGCCTAATGCACCATTGTCCATACTAGGAGTAGGAGCTCATGAGATCCCAACGTCCACAATGAAAGTGCTATTGTGGGAGGCCATGAGTCTAGAACTTCTTCTCACTAAAGTATTATCAATGGGGCACCAAAACTCATACAAGTACCACAAAGGAGGGGGTAAAATCAAATGCAAGGTAATCTAAGATGTGTAAATGCAAATAACAGAAATGCTACTGACTATAATTAATAAGCAACTATAGAAAATAGAAATGTAAGAAAAATGCTAGAAAATGTTTGAAATGTTGATTAAAAAGTGTAGAGGGACCGATTCACCTAGGGTGAAAAATGAGTCCAAGGATGATTTTTTTCTGTGTTTTTAAGAAATTTTAAGATGATTTTAATGCTCTACAAAATGCAATCAAGGATGAAAAAATCAATTTTTTAGTTTTTTCAATGAGATGCAATGAAAAAAAGGAAATCTAAACAAAGTTTTCACTAATGCAATATGAATAGTCCTAGAATGCAAAAAAAAAAGAATGTCCTAATTGAATGTTGATGCAAATGTAATCTAGGATGCAATATGCAAAGGAAATTAGAAATGCAAAGTGTTCAAAAGTTGAGTTCACCAAAATGAACCATTGATTTTTGGCTCTTAGGACTCTCTAGATCTTCTAGGGTTTTTCACCTAAAAGGAGAGAGCTAGGGCCAAAAATGCTAAGGGTTCATTCAAATTATATTATGTGTAATGTTGTTTAAGCTATATGAAGTAAACTAAATGCAATTAGGTGGTTTAAATGAATGAAAATTAATACAAAACTAAGATTTAAACTATGTATGAAAATGCGATGTGATAAACAAATAATGAACTAAATGAAGAAAGAATGAAAAACATAAAGAAATAAGATGAAACAAAGTGCACTTGGGCAATGTTTGATGAATCTGGAATATTGTGAATGCTGACTAAAATTACTGACTCATTTTCCTACAGTGGTGAATTAGTCCTTCTCCTAGTAAAAAAGTGTCAAAAATAAGTTTTTGATTGTTGGGATCTGGAATCTGACAAAATTCATATTTTTAGTCCTAAGGTGGGACTGATTCGTCACTCGTGGCGAATCAATCCTCTCCCAAAATTTGAAAAATCAAGAGACAACTTTGCAACACCAAATATGGAAATCTCTTATTGTTGGGTTGCTGAAGTCAATTCTATAGGAAGCAAACAAAAAACCTTCTCCAAGCTTAAAATATGAATGAGTTGACTTGAAGCACCTAGTTGAATTGTTGACCAATCTTCAACACCAAAAATCTTGTTAAATTTGCACACAAAATCTGCAAAGACACATGCAAAAGGTGGAAAATGGTTGAAGGTTAGAAAATAGGGGTTTGCCTTGGTCAAACCCCACTTTTGGTAATCAAACCCTTAATAAAACAATGAGATGAAAGAGAATGATAAACTAATAGCATGCAATTGCTATCAACTTATCAAACCCTTGATGATGCAAGTCTGAAGTAGTGTCAATGGATGCTCCAAAGTGCTTGAATTATGCTTGAATGCTTGAGATTGTAGGAGATTGTAGATGTAAAATGAGGTGAAAATAATTAATTTATACAATTGTGTGCCTTAGTTACCCATTCATACCTCATCACAAGCTGACATCAAGTGTTTTTGAATAAAACCCTGAAAGGAAATTTTAAAAATTTTCAATTTGGAGCCAAGGGGGACTCATTTTCCACCCATGGCAAATGGGTCCCACCTAGGACTTGAAAATGGGTGTCGGGAATTATGTTGCATTTAATGTTTTTTGTTAGGATAATATTCAAAAATGCATTTAATTAAGGCATATGATGGCATAAAGGGACCAAATAAAGCATGAGAAAGGGATAAATAGTGAAATTATGCCTAGAAAAGTGCAAAAGCTTGTTACAAGACTTTACAACACTTCAAAATAGGACTTGTTTAGTGATGAAAAAGTTATTTTTAGGTGAATTGTAATGAATAGAGTCTAGAAGAGTGTAGAAATTTTTTAGAACACTTCACAACACCTTCACAAGATGTAATTATTTGAATTTTAGTACTTAAATATGCATGTTTAAGCCATGTTACAACATAAAATCAAAGCAAAATTGACAAAGCACCATGAAACAAGACCAAAAAGGCCATGAAAATGACAAGGGGTAATTTCTATATGGCACAGTGAATAACAAGGAATATGCATTAAATAGGCAATTTGAAGCATGAAAAATTAATGATTCAAGGACTCCTCATGCGAGCCAGTTGATAATTTTAATAGCTTGGCTTTGAATCTAGTCCATTGATTTTAAAGCATTTAAAACTTAATCCATGGTGATTTGAGTCTCATTTTTATGCCTTTAGCAACTTTCTCATAGAAAAAAACGATGCTAGCTCAAGTGTTGCCACGTCTTCTCTCAATCTTGATTAATCATTTGCAATTTGTCAAGCAGCATGTATTGCCAGTCTAATCCATGATTTTTCATTAATATCGGTGAAGTGCATAAGACTAGTGTTTCTTGGAGAGAATATTTCCTTATACACTACATCACTCATCACTCTTTTTCCCCAAATTTTAGGGTGTAATCTACGATGAAATTATTTATGCGATGATGTTTGGTTCATTGGATCATCCTATTTTAAAACCACATCAATGGTTCTCCAGTCATCTCATTACCTTCCTCTATACGATGTCCTCAGGATTCTACCACATTTCCCTTTCATTAATAGCCATCACGTATCATGAATGAACCTCGTTCTTCATTGGCTTTATCAGCAATGTAAAAATCCCCATGATGAAATCTCAACCCTTGGATCTATGACCCAGTCCTTGATCACATCCATCTTTCCATCATGCATCACTAATTCAAACTTTACACCTAGCTCTTATCAGCGATGAGAGATGTAGTGAAGAAATCAGATTTAGACACATACACCTGCATGAAAATCAATGGTACAAGATACATCACACATAAGATCTTATTGTATTGGAAAAAGAAACATGTCAGAGAATATCATAGCACATCACTAATTTGGAACTTAAGCTTTTGAAATGAATCCGCAATGAGTGATAAAATATAAGGTCATTGCTCATCGCTAATTCTCCTCATACAGTTTGCAAGAAATTAGTGATGAGAGGGTTTACATAGTTACAATTTGTATTGTGTATCCCTAATGTGGAACTTAGCATTTAAAGCATATCCAGGATATGCAAAAAAGAACATAAGACTGAGGGCACCGCTCATTGCTATTACAATTTTAAAGTCTCAAAAGCCATTAGCAACAAGCAATCCCTCAACAATACAAGGAACATCACTCATTGCACATAAGATCTAAGAGCTCCAACAACTATTTACAATGAGAAATATCAAAGAAATATTGCTTCATCGCTCATTGCCCATTCAAAACATACATTTCTAAAGAAATCAACGATAAGTGATAATGTAAGATGGCCATCAGGACTTAAGTGAAAACCTTTTAGGCACGTGCTTATAGGTTGTTTTAATGGAGGGGGACCCTCTAGGATGACATGAGAAAATGGGCTTGAGAACACCTAAGTCACGAAATGCAAGGTTGTAAAGGCCAAAAGGTCCTCTACTTAACCTTATAAGAAATGGGAAATTTAGACCTAGGCATGAGGGACCGGTCACCTAATGATTGTGAATAACATAAAACATAACTTAGGGAACCAGAGACTGGGAATACAAGTCACCACAATAATACAATGACCAAGAGTCAAGTCACCACAATAATACAATGACCAAGAGTTGTAGAACTTATAGACCATTTCTGCAAGGTTTTAATCAATATAAAAACCTAATAAAATGATGGGAAATTTTTTGAGGGGTTTCATTAGCTGCCTTCACTTTGCTATTTCGTTGGCAGCCAACATGGGACATCCACCCACATGGCGGGTCCCATGTCCTTTGTGGTTGTCCTTTTCACTGCCCATCAAACGACAGTGGTTGGGGTTCCATCCACATTGTGGGTCCTGACTTTCCTGTTGTCGCTCTTTTGAAACCCTTTCTTAGCTACCCCACCAACCACCATACAAATAATTATGTAGGTTATTAATGCATATTTTCCTATAAATAGGAGGGTGGACTTGTCATTTTCATTGACACAAGTCATAATTTTTTAGAGCTCAAAAATCCACCACCTCCTTTGCACCCACACTTCCTAGATGATTTTGAACTTGGCCTTCATTGATTTCTTAGGGATCCCTAGGTATGACCGTCGTTGCCAAGCTAAAAGCATCCTTTTTAATTAAGTTTTTCAAAATTGTTAGAATTTTAAGGAAAGCTTCCAAAATCCCTTGGGAAGTCGATTAAAAATCCAATTTTGCACCAACCCATCTCAAGAATCCCTCAAAAATCCATCAAACTCAGCCTCTAAGGTCTATTCGGATCTTTAACTCCCCATTGTTGTTCTTCACCAAGGCCTCTGAACCGTTGCAACTTGCAAGCCCCTAATTTCTACCACTTGAGATGAACTTCGAATTTCACTTTCAAAAACTTGAAAGATGTAAACTTAGAATGAAACTTAGGTTTGAGAACCCTCACAGTTCTGCTTTTGTGGACCACTACATGCAAGCTACACCTTTCTTTCCAATAATGGCCATCTTGCACTAGCTTCCCACCTTGCAAGTTCCACTGAGTTCAGTGTCACCAAATGCTCAAACCTTGGTCTCCTTCTATGGGTCTTTCTTTGTGGAATTTTGTCTACCCTCCACCACCATTTCACATGCCTTGCATGAGTGGTGAGATCCTTTCCCCCACCCGCACCATGGACTTCATGATCTCGTTTACTATTCAATTTCATACCAGAAAACACTAATTCTAAAGTCTTATGTGGACCACTCTACGGGGGTTCATCTACAGACCACCCTACCCTCACCGTCATTCAAGAACAACCCTAGAACATCATCAGTCTACCCTACAGACTCTGACCATGTCATTTCCCCTTGATCCCTTAGCACTAAAGAGATTAAGTTTAAGCACATTGTAGGTGTTCCTTTGTGGGACACTGCTTGCAGCTAGTCATTGTATGGTTGTCATTCACAAATGATTGTCTTCCCTTCTGCCCACCTTGCGGGGCCCAATCACTCTACCACCATTCGAGTTCCTTTTAATGAAATAGCTAATGCTAGGGAATTTTTGTGAACCCGCTAGTGTGGACCACCTCCTATGGGTCATTGTGTCATCACCATCATCCTTGAACGACCTCTTCCTAGTGGCCTCACACCAGTCCCTGCCCACAAACGTCCAAATGTCTAAAACCAAAGGGATATTTCCCATGCCATCCAATCTACTTGCGGACCCCATCATGCAAGATTCTCATTGTGGGTTTCTACCTTGTGACCTTCATTTCTCAATGACAGAGCTCCAAACATTTGTGAGGTCACCTGCTTCCACATGACTCACACCAACATGAGAAAAGTGACAAATTGAACACCTCCAAAGACCTCATGGATGATTTCCCTACGTGCCAAATACCTTAGAGCCTTGACTGATTTAAAAATTTAAAATGCATGATTTTGATTATGGGTGGCCATCTATAGGCCATTTTTCCCTCAATGCCATTCTATTCCTAACTCCTCTTGGCAGTTGTCGACCTAGGAAAAATCACATCCCTGGGCTTGCATTCTTTGATTTGAACCAAATGGACACCAAATGATGAATGTTAATGAATTTTGTGATTTTTAGGAGATGAATTACTAGATCTAACCCTTCTTTTGTAGGATTTCACTAACAATTCCTTGAGTTTTATGGGAATATGCTTACTTTTTCCTTGTTTGCAAGATTTATGGAATCTAATGTAGGTACATGAGGGCAGTTTGCAGAGAAGGAGAAAGGAAATAAAACTACCAAAGCACCAAGGGGAAAAGAGGAGAAAGATCAGTTGAAGTGTCAATTCCATAGGGTGGAAATCACCTCCAAGGTTACCTCTATGTGGGATTCAATATCAGACACCAACTTGGAACATGTAGATATAGATGAATTCTAACGAAGAATCACGAGCAACCCCACCATTGAGAATGCGTGGAAGATTTGAAAAAGTGGCCTAGCCAAGGAAGCTAGCTTCCCACATGCACTTGTATCTCCAAAGATTCTAATGGAATGCAGAGAGTGCTACCATAGCAACAACAAAAAAATTATGGATCGTGAGGGCAAGGTGTTAACAGACCTATCTTCCTAGTCTATAGGTGAAACTTTTCATATCCCGACATTCAACCCCATGGAGGAAACAAAGAAGGGATACATTGAGAAGATGCGGAAGGAAGACCCCCTATCATGCAAGAAGCTAATCAATGAACATTGGTTGAAGGAGAAGAGGGGTAGTGCCACCAAGGTGCCATAGGAACACTTCAGAAGTGACTTCCATGAAGAGTACCATGATTTGGTCACTCTATTAAGCAGAGTAATGGGCCTCCCTTGTACTACCTTCTTTCAAGCATGGATGTTTTATTTCATTGAGGAGATCAATCATGGAAAAGTAAAGTTCAACTAGGCCAAGATCATTAGCAAAAGCCTACACACATAGTTTATGGCCGTAAAGAAGACATCCCAATTTTACATGACCTCTTACCTAATATACCTACTAGTAGAGGCATTTCCATACAAAGGATAATTTGTCACACAAAAAAAAAATATAGAAAGTAGGGAGCTGAAGGTATATTATTGATACTCATAGTTGCAATATTGAAACTTCAAGAGGGAATACTAAAGGGTGAAAAATTCCTTCATTGGGCATATCATCAGACTCCTTGGAGGGGATTTTCAGAGAAGATTCTTGCACAATGCTTTGGCATTCATTTAGAGGTTTGGGTTTGTTGTTAATTTAGTTCCTAAAGTTCACCTATATCAAAATAGAGGGTTTCTCCAAAAGATCTTACAAGCTACCTCGATACTCTAATGACTGGATGATTATATTGGAAGTCTCTCAGTAGCTATAAAATGCTCATGCTCTACTGATTGATAAAAATCAGACAAGGATTCCCTATCCCCTCAATTTCGGGAAAGGAATGTATGTCATCCCCACTGCCTCGTGTGTAGAATATTCAGAGAAGGAGATAGCATAGTATGATTTGGGCCTCCACACGGCTTGACCAAGGAGGGACCCCTATGGCAAACTAAAGAAGTTGATTGGGAAGTAGTATGCTCAACGGCCCCATGTAGAAGATTTATGGGCCAACTACAAAGATGAAAAGGAGGTGAGAATGAGGAATTACATGCGAATGATGGCCTAGTTTGTGCAATCAATCAACCTATTCCTGATGCCTGACTAGAATGTAGAAGAGGAGGACACCATCCTTGATGAGAGGTTTCATGTTGTGGCTGAATTTCCATTGCCACTAATAGATTGGGATGGAGAATTGATCAATGACCTCAACATTATGATGATTCCATTGAAGAATAGAACAAGACGATGGGTTATGTGTAGGATCATGATGGGCCAAAAAGTGGCGATATGATGGGTATGTGTAGGGTATGTGGCTGATGACTTGTTTTTTACATAAACCTAGTAGTTTAGAAGCTACATTAAATTTTCTATAGATTCTATTCTTACATATTTTTTGAAATAATATAGATTACTTATTCAAATTTTTATGACAAGTTGCCTAACTCTTATTTTTCTCAAATTTTTCCACTTAAGGGCCTATTATTTCCATGATGATCCTACACATACCCGGTGGGTGGATGCTAAAATCTCCCAACTTAAAGCATAGGGTGTCATGTTGACATATAGTGAGCTCATAGATGAGCTTGAAAGTGAAACAGGCTATGGAGCAACTCTTGTCCCAATAGGAGAAACTCCTAAATCCCCTCTAGCAACAAGGTTATGAAAAAGAAAGGATGTGTCTGAGTGCTAGCCCAAACACAAAGTCTATACACAAAAGACCTCAGAGGGAGAATCCTCAAAGAAAGAAAGGAAATTAGGAGGATTTAGTGAGATTCCAACTATTGAGGAGGATCTACAACATGAGGGAGAAGAAGAGGCTGAGCAACCATAGTCACCACCTGCTAGCTCTATTCCCACCATTACCATTGTCATTGGTACTCCTCCACCTCCTGTATCTCAAGCACTATCTATTTCTTCTCCACCTACTATGGACATTTTTGTTCACCTTGCTTTCACTTCACCAACAACCCCAATTATGGTATAGATTCCTCTTTGGACTTGAAATCCCCACTATCATCTTCCTTGTTTCCCCCTCCATTGCTTACTCTTTCTACCGCAATACCTTCAATTTCCACAACTACTACGCCTCCTCTCACCTTGCTCAAGGAATTTTCCAAGTATATGCAAGGAATACCAGCCAAGCTTTCTAGGGTGATAATCAACCCTGCCATCCAAGTGGTGATGGCCCAAATTGTTGTTGGTCTTCTTGTTCCTCCACCACCCACAAAGCCACCAAAAATGGAGGCTACTATGAAGATATCAAAATAAATGGAGAAACAACAGAGGGAGGCTACCAAGGGAATAATGGAGGAACCATAGGATCCCTTTAAGAATGATTATTTGAGCACCTTGAGGGAAAAATAAGCATGAGTGTGGATAAGGTGGCAATCAATGAGGAAAATTCAATCTTTAGAGGAGGATACAAAAGCCCTCAATGATAAGTACATAATAGAGACCTAGATCAAGAGCTTGAAGAAGACCTGTCCTAGTATCTCGGGGATATAGGAGAAGAGTTTGAATCTAAAAAGTAGCCTCCTAAAGAGAAATAAGACACTAAAGTCAACGTGGAGACATTTGTGGAGCCTCCACTAGTTGAGCATGACAAAGGCCATTTTCAAGAGGAAGAGGTACCACTTGAGAGAGAAAAAAGAGAGAAAAGAGAAGAGAAGGAAGAAGATGCTCCAAAGGAAGACCTCAAGCCAGAACACAATGAAGAGCTTGAACAAAAAGAAGGAGCACCTCAAATGAAGAGTGTCACTGAGGAGAACATAACCATCACTGAGTCAGATAGGGAAAAGACTATACATATTAAAGATTCAAATGAAGAAGAAGAAGAAAGAACCAAATGAGAAGCCCTCAGCCATGAAAAGAAATGGCCCCAACATGAGAAAAAGGAGGAAGGTGATCATATATCACCAAGATGGGAGACTCAGATGCCTGATTGGCTAGAGAGGAAGTTGCAAAAGAAAAACCTAGCTCTCATTGATTCGAAGGATTAACTCAAAGCTATATTAGCTAGAGTACAAATAAAGAAAAAGAAAGAAAAGAAGCCAAGGGTCCATTTCCAAATCACCATTGATGCATCCATATCAAGAACTGTGTAGATAGCCACTCCAGTGATGGAAAAAGGAGAGGGGGTCAGCTATAATATTTCCACCATCACTAGTACCTGCTACAAGAGAGCAGCAAATTGATGAATTCTAGGGATCAGTGGCTACCATCATGCTGCAAATGGATAAGGATCAATACTCTGAGGAACTAAAGGCACAAGTGGTAGATATCAAAACCTATATTCAACAATGGACATCTCTAGATGAAGAAGCTCCAATTACATCCTTTGTTCCCCCATTCCTCTCCCAAGAAGAGCTCACCAAGATGGAAAAAATGAAGAATTGGACCAAGGCTACTACAGATTGGTTCTAATGGGTGCTATATAATGGTGGCATGGGTATAGGCCACTCTATCCAGATGACCAACAAATTCTGAAGTGTGCAGAAGTAGCTAGAGGGCACAAAAAATATATATGACCAATTCACTGAGCTATATAGGATCACCTATCCAAAGCTTGAGGCCATTCTCAAATTCCTGAGAAGACATGGGAGAAGGAGCTGGCCCTTGTGAAGGATGGTCGTTGGTTGGTAGAAACATGGAAAATGGGCCTAGATCATAAGAGAGACATCCTGGAGAGAGTGTTGCATGAAGTTGAGCTTAACCTCGAATGGGCCAAAGAGCGTAGGATGGAAATTGAGGATTACTTGAAGCTGATGATGGACTATGATATGCCAATTGTGGAGCTAGATCCAAAAAAGATTAGACCATACTTCCATAAGAAGATGGATCAAGGGGCAGTCGACTCACTAATGTCATACTTCATGGACATTGTTGCCAGATCATTCATCCAATTTGAACAAGTAATTAAGGCCACACCAAGGTGCACAAAGAATTGGGAATAGATTACTGGTAGATTTAAGAAGCTCACCTTCTAGGTTCTTCAATCCAATATCATGGAGAGGGAAAAGCTTAAGGCACTGATTGGGAAATTTGTGGAGTATGCCACTCTTCAGAAGAATGAAGGAAAGCCAATTATAGATGATAAGTTCCAAATATTATAAGCTGAGAAAAGAAGGCAATCACTAGAAGAAAAAATTGCTATAGTGTTAGGGTACTACATGACAAAATAAGAATAAGACAAAATTGTATTTTTATACAAGTATATTTTGGGGGTAGCTGAAACCCTAATGTAAAATGAATCTTGGCCATGTAATGAGAGTAAATCCTCGCCATTTATTTCAATTTTGGAAAACTATAAATAGGGGGGGTCTCCTCTCATTCAAAAAGAGAGAGTTGAGTTGTTGTAAATACATGTTGCAGAGATTTTAATATAATTTCATTGATTTTGGTGGATTCTTGTGTTTCTCACATGTTGCATGATTCATCTTCTCATATTTGATAGATTTAGATAGATTTAGTTTTCTATTCTAAGTACTTTCAATTGAATTTAGTAGCTTAGTTCATGCTATCCATTGATGTTGAAGAATGCTATGGTGTTGATGCTTTCCATGTTTGCATGATTTTTGCTATTTATTGATGATGAACAATAGTGTAAAGCTAGTTTGAACATTAATTTAGTGCTACACTTAAAATTCATCTTTTATTCATGCTTTATGGTGAATGAATAGCTGAAAATTTGTAGACCTTAGAAGATAGCACTAGTTTCATGAGACTGTATGATATTTGGTTAAGTGGAACTTAGTTTCATGAAGGCTATCCACTATAGCATCCTCCATTGTCACTATTCATTAGTAGTTGCACTTCTAGGAACTCTTACCTCCCTTTTTCCTTTTGACCTTTCTTTCAAATAGTAGTTTAGGAAAAGTTCTAGCATCATTGTAAGCCAAATTTGATGTTGAACATGGTGTTTTAGACTGCTATTTTGAACTTGCAGCAATTACACATCACTCTTAAAATCTCATAAACTCCATTTGAAAATCCAATCTCCTTCCAAATTAGCAATTTTCCATTCCCCTTGTGATTACTAGCAAATCACATCAATCCACTGAGTTGTTTTTGCAAGCCATGACTTGACACCCAAGAGACATTGGGGTAATTTTCTGCAACTTGTTTGTAGGAAGTTTCCTTTCAAGAGAGGTAGTGCACTTGTGTGCTACCTATGTTGAGAAGTGAAAAAACATAGATCAATAGTAGCCTACAATAATAAGTCACCAAAATAATAGAAACTATTTGAACATTGTGACAATAAACTCCTACACACATAGGGTTTAACTGATAAACCCTAGACCGAAAGCATGAACAAATGAATGTTGACATCTCCATTGACATCAAGACCTACACAATACCTTTCTAGAAAGCTCTTGAGAAACCCAGTTTAAATCTCCCATCAAATCCACAACTCTTACACTCATCCTCCATCATTATGCCAACAATCTCCATTGCATGATTTTCACTTTTGACATCAATGAAAACTATATGCCAACAAAAATTTATTTCATTCTTATATTTATCGACAAATTTTTCCAATATCCTTTCTGTTTCTTTAATTTTTTCTTGAAAATTCTTAATGAAACCCCAAAACATGGTTTTTGGGGTTTCTAGATTCCCTAACCTTCTCAAGTGGTCTCTAATTTGCACTACAATAGGAATTTTTTTTTACCACAAAATATTCTTTGTACCAAGAAATTCTCTAGGAAATTAAAACAATAAACATACAATTAGGGTACCATACTAGAAGGGCTACTAAGATTATTTAGTATTTTGAATATTCTCCATCAACTATTGTCTCAAGAGTTCACATTAATCAATATACAAAACTTCTTTCACCATCTGGTGAGCGGTGTGTATAGCAATAGCTAACATAGCAATCTCTTTGTTTGTATAAAATATATTATATCCTATCATCATCAATACATATGTCATCATCAGATCATCAACATCCTTCATCGTTGGGAAATTTTTATACAATTTTGCAGCAATGAGCTTCATTACCATATCATTCTTCATGATCTTCATAGTTGGAACATGTACATTTGAGCATACCCCTATAACAACCATAATAGCTTCCCTATTTATCATGTATAACACATCCAACCACATGAACTTATCATGAATTCAGTTGATTACATACTTGACCCACTCATCCTGATAGAAGAAATTGGGGAAAATATTCCAAACATCTAATTTCTTCTCTGTTAAACTCTCATATTCAGGTTTCAATTTAAAATCATCTCTTATCAATTCACTTACCAAATATTTCTCAATCTTTGTGTGATCACATTCTTCCATTTTTGTGTGAAAGTAAAATTTCACATCCTCTATGTGCATCAGACTATATGGAACCCTCAAAAAAGAACCTTCAGGGTCCATCTCCATGGACTTGTAAGGGTGTTTCTTAAACTTCGGTCTTGGCCACTCCAAGACATCAATTACTTGTGGAATTAAAATCTTGACTTCTAAAACTAGGTTTAAGCAATAAATGACAAATACCTTTAATTCTTTATCAGTGGGGTTTCACACAACAACTAGAAATTACTTGAAATATCCTTCTCTCTACTCTTCACTTCAATTTCTTGATCACAAATGACTTAATCATGTGATAAATCACATATAAACACTTTACAAATGACCTAAAAAATGCATTGATTGTAGTTGATGGAGTTAGGTCAAAAAGCTATCAAACCTTCATTGTGTTATCACAGACAGCTTCAATCACTCTGCAAAATTTTGCAACAAGATATTTTATTAATGATATCAAGTTTCCACAATCCATATTGTATTGTTCCAAAGACTTCTGGATTTGATTGTGTGCAATTTTTTTCATCAAATCTAGAAGTCTTTGGAACAAGATATTTTATACTGAAGATACCACAAATAGATCAACCATGTAGATCTACACATGTACCAGTTTGCTAAAGGCCTCAAGATCACATCTTTAATGAGAACTAGAAGATTTTTTACTAAAACTCCCTTTGATCCAAAGCTCTTTATCTAGTTTTCAAAGGGAACATATACACCAAGAGTTGGCATAGAATCATTCTTCAGTTCACCCTTTTCCTTTTTCTTTGATATTTTATTCATTTCCTTCTTCATCTTAACTAGATCCACCTTCTTTATCAGATCAACCTTCTTCTATGAAATAGAGGGGTTCAAATTCTTGCTTATGCAAAACTTGGCTATGTGTCTTGGTTTCTTGCACTATGGCACATGACACCTTTATTAAAAAGCTTCTTAATATTTTAGATCTACTTTCAAAAAAAAAATTCCCAAATCCATTGCATGTATAATAGTAACTATTGAAATACTGGAACATCATACCATTATTGTGACTACTCATCCTCTAACTTCTCCTTTCACTAACTTTATGACCAAACCTATTGCATGTATAAAACTTATTGGGAAATGATTAAAAAAATTTATCCATTATTTGTTTACACTCTACATCTCTATGTCCAAACTTATTGCAAGAATAACACTAACCATTAAAATACGGATACCTTTGTGTATTAGGTTGTTTGATAGGAGGTCTTTGAATTATTTCTTCTCATTTTAGACTTGTTTGACATTGTTCTTCTTGTCATTATTATTTTCAACATTATTTGGTATCTAATTTACCCTTAAACTTTCTCCTTTTTCAAACCCAAAAAATTCATTTTTCCTTAGAATCCTTCTAACTTAGAATTATTTTATCAAGGGTGGAGATCTTCTTGAATTTTTCATCTTGAATCTTTACTTTATCCAGATCTGATCTCAATGTCACAATCTCTTGTTCAAGCTTTGAAAATTCTATAGATTTATCTTTCAATTTAGCATTCAGTTAGCCTTCAACTCTTTTTCCTTTTTCAATTTACACTTTCATATTAGTGATTGTTTCATTGGATTGCTTCGACTACTCATTCTCTTCTTGTAGCATACAAAAATGGATCTTTGGACATTTTCACCCTCACTTACATCCTTCTTGTGGATTTTGGCTTAGTTTTGTCTTGATTTTTGTGTTGTAATGTGGTTAAAAAATTAACATCAGGTCTTGGATCATTGTGAACTATTAAGGATTCAAATCGTACCTTACCTAAGTGTTGTGAAGTGTTGTAACACACATTCACACTTTTCTAGGGCCTTATTAATGCATTTCACCTAAATAACCTCTTTTTATCATTTACCAAGCCTTATTTCAAAGTGTTGTAAAGTTTTGTAACAAAATTTCACACTTTTCTAGGCTTGTCATTAATAATTGGAATTTCTTATGCTTTAATTGGCCACATTTTGCATCTATGGGCCTTATGAGTATCTTTTAGAATAAACCCAATAAACATCATTTAAAATAGTTAAATCCTAAAGCCCACCTCAAATGCCTAAGGTGGGACCCATTCACCATTTTGGGCGAATGAGTCCCCTTAGGTGGGATCCATTAACCCAGAGTGGCAAATGAGTTCCCTTTGGCTCAAAATTCAAAGTCAATCCAAATTTCTATTTGGTTTTTATTTTCTATGATCTAAGTTTGGCATGTGATGATGTATTTTTGGGAATTATTGCATAATCAAGTATAAATACAAGGTATTTCTACTCATTTCCCCTAGTCAATCTATCAAGCATTCTAAGCATTTCAAGCATTTTGAAGTCTACATCCATTAGAGCCATCACTTGCATATTTGTACCATTCTACTTCAAGGGTTTGGTGAGTTGTAGCATTTCCTTTTGTTCATTCATCATTCTCTATCCATTTTTTCATTTCATTTCAAGGGTTTAATTACAAACATGAGGTTTGATAAAGGAAAACCCCTATTCACTAACCCCATAACAATTTTTCCCTCTCTTTGCATGTGATTTGTAAATTTAGGTTCCATATTTTTCAAAGAGAAAGACTAGACAAGTTTCCATCAAGTTTTCAAAGCCATTCAAAGTTCTCAAAGTCATAAGAGAAGCTTGGAGAACACCTACAGGTTGAATTTGACAGTTTTAGGGTCATATCTAAATTAGGAGCAAAAGAGCAGAACAAGAGCTATAGATTCCACTTTTGAATTTCCAAAAATTTGGAAGTGGACTGATTCACCATTAGTGACGAATGAGTCCCACTGTAGGAGTTTAACAAATATTTTTGCAGATCATAGAACCCATTTGTCTGAAACTTGTTCTATCATTGTTCACCTAAAGCAGGACTAAGTCCCCTAGCTTGGCGTATGAGTCCTAGTTGGCCTAAAAAGAAAAAATTTAAGGATTCCAGAGCTCCATTCCATCTTTCTCTAGTTTCTAGGTGCACACTTCAAATCTCATAGTTTTATGTTATAATCTATTTGCATTTCTAGGTCTTTTTTCATATCACACTGTGTTTTCAAACATCTTACATTTTCCATGTTTTGCATTAGTGGTGAACTCCTTTATCAGTTTTAAACCTTTAGGACAATCCCCTTTGAAAATTTTTAATCTCCTTTGCATTGAAATCTCAAGGGTTTGTTCTTGAGTGAAGCGTTAAGATTTTTTGTATCTCCTTTTAGGTCCAAAACCCTAGAAGTGTAAGAGAGTCCCACATACAAAAAAATATTCATTTCATTTTGGTGAACCTGCATTTAGAGCATCATATTTCTGATTTGGAGTGCATTTACATTGCATTGCATTTTGCATTGTTTAATTTGTATTTTAGGGTTTCAAATTTTGCATTTGTAAAAAGCTCATATAGCTTGCATTATTGCATTTCATCTCATTAAAAATCACTAAAATTCTACAATTTCATATTAGATTTGCATTAGAAAATATAAAAAGCATAAAATTCATTTTAAAATTTCAAAAAAATTTCAAAAAAATTAGTTCTAGGACTCATTCGCCACTTAGGGAAAATCAATCCCTTTGCACATTTTACAGTACATTTTCTATCATTTACAATTCAATTTCTAAGTTTCTATTTGTTGTTTTTGTATTTTAGTTTTACTTTCTAGAATTTCAGTTTTAAGAAATTCATTCTTATTAGCTTACATTGCATTTTCATTCATCCCGCATTTAGAATCCTTTGCATGAGTGTTTGGTGTCCTATTGCTAATACTATAGTGAGAAGAAGTTCAAGACTCATGTCATCCCATGATAACACACTCATTGTGGATCTTGGGTTATCTATAGCTTCCACTCCTAGTATTGACATTAGTACACTAGGCATGGATAATACCCTTAACAACTCTTTGCCTTTAGGTAGCATGCATGTTGAACCAAGGAACAATGATATCCTGTAAGATAAAATCATTCAAATTAATGAGGACTTAGTCAACCTACAAGACCAAGTTAGCCTTGAAAACATTTCTACTACTGCAATTCCTACAATAGAAAACATTCACCGCATGCTTGAAAGTGATGAAGGTCTTGACCTTGTGAACAACATAGTTCAAATCTTTGGAAAACATATTCCTTCAACCTCTAGTACTCCTATACCAACAATGTTTCACATGAAGGAGGAACTCAAGTTCCTCCTCCCTCAATGATAGCCTCAATACCTACCTATACCACTACTCAATTCACAAAAACAATGCAATAAGTTAGTAATGTGATTCCTTCCTTGAGTATTCCTACTAGCATTCCTAGTTCCTATGTGGAATCACATGTTCTATCTTCTACCACATTACTAGCTATAAGTATTCCATTCACTTGTCCTAATACTACATATACTCCATCCCCACTTTCACTTCCACCTCATACCACTTGTAACGAAACTCTCAAAACACAACTTTTTCAAACTGTTTCATCCATGCAAAAGTAAATCTTCACCATAAACCAAAATTAGAATAGCCCACCAACATATTATGTCAAAAGCAGCCCATTGTCTTTAGAAATATTGCAAACACTGATGCCACAAGGAATAGAGGTGCCTGGATTTGAGAAATATGGAGGGAATGGAGATCCTTCTAACCATGTTAATTCCTACACTGCCTTATGTAGTGACTTTGTCCTTGAAGATAAATTATTGGCAAAACTCTTTCCTAGGTCCTTAAGATACTACCTTGGAATGGTTTTCTTCTTTACCGAATAATTCAATTCATTCATTCAATGAACTTTTTAATGCATTTGTAAACCATTTCCAAGTGCATATGAATCCCAAGAAAACCTTGGTTGATTTGATGAGATGCAAGAAAAATGAAGAAGAAAAGGTAACTGATTTTATCTCATGCTATCAACCACTTTATTCCCAAATTGATGTCAAGATCCCTAACCCACACCTTCAAAATATGTTTAAATAGAAAACTTTCAAACTAAACTTTAGGAAAGTATAACTATGATAAAATTCCCATCCTTCATGCATTTGTTTACTACCCTTTGTGAATATCAAAATTCAATTAGTAGTCTAGATGCAAGGTCCATTTCTAGCCAAATTGAGAAATCCAAGCCCGCCAACCAAAATAATTCCCAACCATTTAGAAAGTAAAATAAAGGGTTCCTTTAATTTAATCCTCCCCCCACCTACCAAAAAGTGATCCAAATACCTTCAAAACAATGAGAACAAACACATTAAGTTAGAGATTGCAAGCAAGAACAAGTATTCCCCATGAAATTCATTTACAAAACTCAAATTAGGAAAATAAACAATGAAGAACACAATGAAAACAACAAAATAGATTGAATCCTAATTTATATATGCAAACTCATGATCCCATGGGGGAATTGGTGCCAATTTGATGTGAAAATTGGCCCTTTCCCAATTCCTATGATGCAAGATTGATATGTGCTGATGATGATTGATGAATGATCCACTTTGTTGATGAAGATTGAGTGCTCCAAGCTAAAAACTTGCATAACCTGGCTTTGATTCAATGATATTTGATGGAAATGGCTAAATATTTTAGCATAATAACTTTGCATAATTTGTGGATGATCAAATGAGGATATGAGCTCTTTATTTATAGAATGCCAAGATGGATGAATGTCCAAATTTGAGCAATGTGGGACTAACATTCATCCAATGGAAAGATGCCACTTGTCAATCTATGAGTGGATGGAGGATGTGCAAGTTTTGAGGGTTGTGCTAATAAATGCATATTTTTGAATTTCAAATTTGTTGAAATGACTTGCAAGAGGAAAGGGAAAATGCAATAAATGCCACTTGGCTCAAGGAAAAGGACATGTAAGATGGAGTAATTTCCTTGTTGGATGTACATGTCCACTTAGAATTTTTGAATTCAAACTTGGAGAATATTCCAAAAGATGCCTTGTGAGGAAAATAGAGATTTAATAAATCAATTAAATCTATTTTCATGTGCAACTTGCAAAATCTAGAGGATGGGACATGACAAGAGATTAAATTAATCAAGGGTTAATTAATTTAATGAGAGATTAGATTATGTGACCTATTTGACTCAAATTTATTGATTTATTTAAATCAAATAAGAGAGGAATATGATAAGAGAATAATTAAATAAGGATTTTGATTTATTTAATTAAAAGAGATGGTGTTAGATTAAATCAAATAATGTTTTAGTTTATTTAATTTAATAAATAGATTTAGAGATTTAATTAAACAAAATTGACTATTTAATTAAATAGGGATAATTAGATCGGATTGATTGATTTAATTAATAAAAGAGAGACTTAATTAAATAAATGGTTTATTTAATTAAGGGAGGAATATTGATGAATTTAATCAGATAAGGAGATTTGATTAAATGGTTAGACTGAGGGATGATTCAGGGTGAAATGATGTTAGTAGTTGGGATTAGGTGCACAATGTTAATTGGTATATTTTATGTCTACATTTTGCCCCTCTTTGAAGCAATGCACTTGTTGTGTTGGTTCAAAGAATAAACGATCTCGATCGAAGCAAAAAAAAATCGTTATTTAAAGATCCTACCCCACTATTGCCTAGTGAGAGAAAACATGCCATTATAATGCCCCCTCAAGAGATTGGACGAAAATTTCAATTTTTAGGTGATCTCACGAAAAAAGACGACAAGGTGCCCGATAGGCCCAAAAAGGCTCCAGGAGGCCAAAAACATGTCTAAATGCAATAAAACAATGTAAAACAGGCCTGAACTGGACAAAAATAGCTTCAAGGGTCCAAAACCCTAGCAGGACAGCCAATCAGGGTGAAAAAACCCTAATTTTCAAGCTTAAAAGGGGCCCAAGGGGTCACTTTCACACACTTCCATTAACAACCTCAAGATTTGAGCTTTGACCTCCTGACGATATGGTGCAATGACAGCTTCCCCTACACATTTCTGATCAAGTTCGAACGTACCAGTGGCCACCTGGCATCAGGGCACCCATAAGTAATCCTTACTTGAGCTTCATTTTTCATTTCCAGCCTTCACTTAATGCTTCTAAAGTTGGTCTTTCTGCAGTGACACTATATAGCGCTGCTCAGAAATCAAATTGTGCCGCTCGGTGTGATATTGCACTGTGGCGTTGTAGTTTGGAGTTGAAAACTCTAATGCTGAGCTCTTGGTCGGCGAGGTGATTTGAAAAGTGCAACGCAATAGTCCTGATTTTGCTCAAAGTGCACCACTAGAAGAAAAAGTGCACTGCGGTTGTGCCATTTTTGACTTTTATGCCCTAGCGTCAAAGATTAATTAGAAATCAAATTATGACAGCTTCATGAATTGCATTGCTGGAGAAGTTTTTGAATGCCCAGCGAAGAATTTTTCAAATTTTTTAACATGGTGACCTCACTTGATGTAGGACGCAGCAAGGGAGCTCTACTGTCGAGAGCACAGGTTGCAAGACCTGTTTGACTATTTGCGGGACCTGAGCGATAGGGATCAGGATCGACTCTAGGTCACGGGGTTAAGGTATATCACTTACGCAGTTCCCATTCAGACTTAGGGATGTTGTCAGCATTGGCCAAGAGATGGCACAATGAGACCTCTTCATTTCATCTTTCCACTCGTGAGGCCACCGTCACCTTAGAGGATCTTTGGCATATTTTGAGATTGTCAATTCATGATCGATGAGTGATTTTGACATGGACAAGGGGTGTGATGCTTGCCACAGAGTCCTTGCCACAAAGGACATCATTTTTTGTGAGGGGTAGATCGAGCTCAAGTGACATAGGATCTTGGCACCTCCCTTCCACCTAGTTGTTGCAATGATCATTTTGGTTCTTGTTGCCCTTGATAAATGAGGCTAATACTTTAGTCTCGGCTAGGGATATTGTTGGGAGCGTATGGTTAGAGATAGGCCGATTCATTTTGCTTGGGGGCTGGTGCTTCATGCATCTTTATATAGAGATCTTCATGAGTACATGTACATGGATGGCAAAGCACTCAGAGCAGGGGTGACCCTTTTTCACATTTGTTCATG
Source organism: Sequoia sempervirens (assembly GCA_007258455.2). Lineage (NCBI taxonomy): Eukaryota > Viridiplantae > Streptophyta > Pinopsida > Cupressales > Cupressaceae > Sequoia > Sequoia sempervirens. Next base: position 45,257,416 of record VDFB02353493.1, read on the forward strand.
GGAGCACATTGTTGTGCTTCGGCTGTGGATTGTTACTATTTTGATGATGCCAGATGATCCCCTTGTATGGTGCTACAGAGGTGGTGTGTCCTTCACACACACAGGTGAGCACAAGATCCCCTATTGGAGGAGGTTCCTCGATGAGATGCAGGTGTTTACCTAGCAACCATACCTTGGACAGCCCGGATGGGGCCGACGATGCTGAGCAATTGTTCTTTTCCCACTAGGACTGCTATATGCAGGGGCGAAAGCACACAATGATTGAGAGGTACTTGCCCGGGGGCATGCAACGTCGGTTTGGTGAGCCCCAAGATTGCCCTGATGATTATTATGTAGCCATCTTCGCATGCACCATGACACAGGTTTCATGGGGGTGGTATATTCTTGCCTCAGAGGCCATCTATAGTTTTAGGCAGTTAGTGGCTCGGCCATGGGCCTACAATTAGGGGCCTCCAAATCTAGGCAAGAAATAGGCATATAGGGATTGGTTTTTACCTCCCCTCTGATTGACTATTCTAGGACCAGTCCCTGATTAGCAGAGAGTGAGAGGTAGAGGGGGAGGACAAGGACGAAGGGGTGATGTATGACAGAACAAGCTAGTTGTGCCTCCACTTCAGCCAGGGTAGGGAGATGTACCGATGTTAGATCAGTAGCAAGTACCACTAGGTGTACCACCATGGGTCGAGGATCAGCCTCAGGTGCAGCCTTAGGTACAACCACGAGCACAACTGGCAAGATACGTGGATCCTCAGGGTGCGTTGATTGCACATCTATAGGCTCAGGTCTAGGTTGTGACAGCTGAGAGAGATCAAGCTTGAGCTGAGAAAAAGAATATGAGGGCTAAGAGGGATCAAACCATTCAACAAAGATAGGATGCAGAGTTACAGGTAGCCATAGAGCCAGGTAGAGACAATAGCTAGAGAGTATGGTAGCCACCTCTTCCTAGGGTACAATGTTTTCTCAGTCTTACATGGATGTTGTCCAAGAGGATGAGTATTATTGGAGGCACTATCATGAGGCCATACCCAAAGGAGGATGGGTCCCAGAGTACTTGTAGGAGACTAGCTATAGACTAGCAAAGGGTCACAGTGACAAGGATGAGGGGAGCATACATGGGGATAGACCTTGATCAAGATGATATGATACTTTTTGTGCCCTATGGGCTCCTTTTTGATAGCTAGATGGGCCTTTGGTACTGATTGACATACATGTACAGTGATCCGATTATTTTGTACTATGACAGTTACATTATTGATGATATATGAGATGAGTCAATGATGATTTTGATGTGATGTGATGTGTACTCTTTATTTATGTATGTATGGATGATTCTACTTCTATATGTTGTGCAATGATGTTATATGATGCTTTTATGGATGCATTTATTTATGATCATATATGCATTATGCAATAATTATGACTAATAGATCTATAATATATTGACTTATGATATGCAAATGTATTTATGTGATGTATAATGATGTTTTCTATATGATGATCTATTTATGTTGATGCAAATGGTGATGTGATATGTGATATGGAATGTAATATGGAAAATGATATGGAAATGATTTATGGTGTATACGCGAAATGATGTGAATCATGCTTATATGTGAAATGTTTATGGATGGATGTACATTTTGCATGTAATGAATTTTTGTATGTATGCTTATGTGGAATGATTTATGCAATGAAAGATTTATGATGCTATTTATGAGATGACATGGATGATTAATGCAATGGTCATGTGTTATGTGATATAATACAAATGAGATGGTTTTAAGATGCTTATAATAACAAATATTATTATTCTAATCATATTAAATGATAATGTAATGTACTTGATGCATTTTAATGTGATGTACTATATGCAATGATGATGATGTTCTATGTCAAATGAATTTCAATGTGTGAGATGACCTTATAATGTTATGCAAGTATGTATGAAAATGAATTATTTATAATGCTTATATACCTATTGTGTATGATTATGTAGTATGTGATAATGGTGAAATGGTTATGAATTTTTTATGCAAATGAATGTTATGCGATGATTTATGTGATAGATGTAATGTGATGCAAGAAATGGATGCAATGTAATAAAATGGATACACTTTTATAATATGGTGGAAATGTAATGCATATGTTCCCTATATGATATGTTGATGCAATATGCTAATGATTTGTGGATGTAGGATCGATGACGATGGTGATGGTGATGGACAACTGTCATAGTACCTCGTTAGTGCGATGAGCAAGAAGAGAAGAAGTCATTTCAACAAGACATAAGATGATGATGATGATTACTTGCCGAGGAATTGAGATTTTCAAAGGGCCAATTTCCTTATGTTTGATAACACACATGGTATGATGCATCAAAATATAGAGAACCAGGATGGCGTGGTACCTAGTGTGATGGACTTTGACTTGACAAGTAGACAGGAGTATCCTTGTTCACACCAGACATACAGAAACCTTGCTAGGATGCACTTTAGAAGTTTCAAACACCTCAGACCAAAACACAGAAAGGTATAACCTATCAATGCAATAGTTAACAAGTTGCCCAAAACCTCCTCCATACATACCTAACAAAGCAAGTATGTTCCAAGGTTATATTGCAAGAACGTCCAAAAAGCATAGAAAACAAAAGAAATGATCATTGCCCCATTCCTATTTCTATAAATCCTCTTGTTTGGATATCATCAAGAAGTCCTTGGAATGAGTGCAATAAGATAATTCAAAAGATAAAGACAAAGTAAACAAACAAGCTGATTCTCTTCAATACCGCTAACAAAAAGAGGATGTGTTTTCGAAGGATAAGAACTGAAACTATTGCCAAAAGATAATGCCCATTGTAGGAAGGATGCATCCTAGGACATGTTAGTGGATGGTGGCACACCATTTCATTTATCCAAAGCATTCTTTCAAATGATTGATATGGGACCAAATGGATGATGAGTTATTAATACAAAGAGATGACCAACTTGTTTATGCACTGACTTAGACCTAAGACTTGACGATTTGAGTTTTCACTTTCAATCTGCTAGACTTGTTTCTGATTATCTTACCAAAGATTGAGGATGACAATCATTTATTATGAGTGATGTTATTGCAGGTGAAGGCGAGATGAGATAAATGGATTTTTTCAAATATTTGGATGTTTTTGGAGTTTTTGCAATGTTTTGAGGCTATTTTTGGTATTTTTTGAGATTTTGCAAATGTTTTTGACTTTTTAATTTTTTGAATGTTTTGGGATTTTATGAGATTTTGACCAAGAGACTAACCTAAAAACCTATCCTAGGGGCCTCTAGGACTGATCAATAGATTAGCCTTGCCTATGTTATATACGTAGAGACCACGCAGTTCGACTGGCGAGTTGACTAATTTACAAATGATTATATACATGATGAGATGTCAGTTTATTATGACAGATGCCTAGAGGACTAACCTAAATGTCTCAGGGGATTATCAAAGATCAACCTTGCCTATGTTCAAGCTCAGAGATGACATAGTTTGACAAGACGACTTTGTTTTATATTAAATTTTTTGACCTATTTTTGGGATTTTGATATGTTTTGATGTTTTTGGATTTTTTGATATTTTGATGTTTTTGGATTTTGTGATGTTTTTGATGTTTTTGGATTTTATGATTTTGAGGACTTTAAGAACATACACGAATCTACTCAGATGAAAAAATTCCCCCAACGTGATGCAATAGACTACTCCGATAAAGGCGAGACAAGCTAACCTTGAGGATGGGCCGAGTAGTACTAGGAGGGATCATGATACAAAAACAAGACCAACCTACGATGCAGACGTGGGTGGATAAGTGATGGATGCATATTTGAATGCAATGGATGATGGAAGCGTAATGGATGGAAAGTGCTTATTTACACAAGGTGCTTGTTTTCTAGGTTTTCACCAAGGTACTGATACTTTTTGGATATATTTATCCATATCCAGCCTTATTTTGATTCTGGAATTCTCAATTTCCAAAAGTTTGGCTCCAATAAGTAAAGGGCCGCAAAAAGCCACTAGTTATGAATCAGGTATAGAACTAATGGGAGATACCAAGATCCAATTTAGAATTCGATATTATATGTTTGCTTTAGTTTTTGTTGTTTTTGATGTGGAAACAGTCTTTCTTTATCTGTGGGCTATGAGTTTTGATATTTTGGGTCTATTTACATTTATAGAAGCTTTTATTTTCATGATTATCTTAATTGTTGGTTTAGTTTATGCATGGAGAAAAGGAGCATTGGAATGGTCTTGTCCAAAGTGCCACCGAAGTGGTTTTCACTAGAGGACAATTTTTCTCTTTACTATTTTCAATCCTTTTTCTAATTTTTTTGGATTGTTTTCTTTTTTATTTTTTTATTTTATTTTTTTTGTTGTTACCAAAATGCCTGTTTTCTAGGTTTTCGCTGAAGTAACCATTTTTTCAGGACATTTTCTAATTTTTTTGATTTTTTGGTTCTATACCTTGAAAGATTTAGGCATAAAACTTTTTGAGGTGAGAGCTATTCATGGGCTCTTGCAGAGGTTCCCGTTTGGGTGTTGATAACTGATATTCACCTGACTTGTAACTTGTTGTGATAAAAAATGCTTCCAACCAATTAGGTTCAAATTTTCCTTTGTTGCTTGGGTTTGGGACATTCTTTTGATTCTCCTTCAATACTAGTTCTTTGACTTGGAATGTCTTGCTTCTAATTTTCTTATTGTAGCTCCTTTTGAGTCTATTCTAAAGACTTGCAAATGATTCAAAGCATCTATTCATTGCTCATCTAGTAGCTCCAGCTCTTTCAATCTTGATACTCGATACTCTTCATCTGTGATGAGGTTTTATAGTGATATCCTGAATGATGGGATCTCAATCTCAATGGGGAGTACTGCTTTTGATTCGTAGACTAGGTAGAAAGGGGTGGCACTAGTGGGTGTGTGTATGCTGGTTTGATAGGCCCAGAGGGCAGGATTAAGCTGAAAATGCCAGTCACGACCTGCATCATTGACTATTTTCTTAAGGATTTTCATAAAAGTCTTGTTTGTAGCTTTTGCTTGGCCGTTGCCTTGGGGATAGTATGGGGTGGAGAAGCAATGTTGGATTTTGAATTTTTCACATAAGTCACGAACCTCCTGATTCTTAAATGGTGCCCCATTATCTAAGATAATGGCTTGTGGAACACCATATCAGAAAATGAGATAGATCAGGATGAACATTGAAATCTACTTCCCAGTTATATACATCATGGGTATGGCCTCCACCCACTTAGTAAAGTACTTTGTTGTGGTTATGATGAATTTGTGGCCGTTAGATGAAGTGGGTGTGATTTTTCCAAAGAGATCAAGTCCCCACTGCAAGAAGGGACATGGTGTGACAAGAGGATGAAGCTCTTGAGTTGGAGCATGGATGAGGTCCCCATGCTACTGACATTGTAGACACCTTCTGGCATAATCATGTGCTTATCTTTCCATTGTGGGCCAGTAATACCCCATCCTCAGTAGTTTATTGGCTATGGTCATTCCACTCGAGTGTGAACCACAAATACCATTATGTACTTTAGTTAGAGCAGTTAATGCCTCCTCAACATTTAAACAACATAGTAGGGTTCCTTCTATGCTCCAAGGATATAGGGTATCTCCTAGGATGACTATTTAATCCTAATCCCAATACCTGCAAAACAACATGAACAAACACATTAAAAGGTGAAATGCAAGCAAGAATAAGGATTCCTCAAGAAATTCATTTGAATAGCAAAAGAGATAGAAAATGAAAGGAAGAACACAATGAAACTTGAAAGCATATAAAAATCTATTCTAAAGCAAGCAAACTCCTAATCTCTTGAGGGAATTGGTGCCAATTTGATGTGAAAATTGGCCCTTTCCCAACTCCAATGATGCAAGCTTGATGAATGTTGATGAATGATGATCCAATTTGATGAAGATTGATGAATGCTCCCAAGATAAAATATGCATAACCTAGCTATAGAACTTAATAAGATGGATGAAGATTGCTCTAAATTTGAGTATAGTAAGTTTACTCAATTGGTGGATGATCAAATGAGGAGAGGAGCTCTTCATTTATAGAATGCTAAGTTGAAGAGATGGTCAAAATACAGCAATGTGTGACTAACATACAACCAATGGCAAGGTGCCACTTGTCAACTTGTGAATGGAGGAAGCTTGAGCACATTTTGATCAATGTGCAAGTTTGAAATTTGAATTTGATGAGATGACATATTTAGGGGGGATGAAAGATGAGTTAAATGCCAAGTGGGAGACATGTAAGAGACAATGTAAGAGCTTTAAATGCTTTGTTGGATGGACAAGTCTATTTGGGAGGAGATTTCAAACTTGGAGGAATATTCCCTTTTTTATGCCATTTTAAAAGTAAATAGAGGATTATTAAATCAAATAAATGATTTAACTGTGCAAGTTGCAAAATCTAGAGGATTGGAGTGATTAGGATTAGCATTAATCATGATTTGATTAATTTAAATGATGTTAGTTGATTTGACCATTTTGACTTAGATTTTAGGATTTAAATAGCTCAAAATGAGAAGAGAATGATTTAGACTTAGTTAAATAAATATTTTTGATTTATTTAACCAAAGGGGGTGATGTTAGATTAAATTAGATAAATGTTTAATTTATTTAATTTAATTAGATGAACTTTAGAAATTTACTCAAATAATAGGGATTATTTAATTAAATAAAGATAGGAAGATGAAATGACCTAGCTAATTACACAAAGATGATGATTTAATTAAATTGAGCGATTTATTTAATTAAAAGGGGAATCATGATTACTTTAATCAAATAAGGCTATTCAATTAATTGGTTAGACAGAGGGATAATTAAGAATGAAGCGATGTTAGTAGATCAGGATTGAGTGTGCGATATCAATCTGTATATTTTCGATGTCTACATTTTGCCCCTCTTTGAAGCGATGCACTTGTTGTGTTGGTTCAAAGAATAATCTTGCTGAGATCAAAGTTCAAAAATTCTCTAATTTTTTTGGATGCCCCATTGCTGCCCCAGTGAATGAAGAATTACGCCGGTATACTACCCCTCGAGAGATCGAGCAAAGAGGTTTGATTTGAGGGTTGATCTCTTGACAAAGAGGTTCAAGATCAATTCAACTCGAATATTTGATGTAGACAGATTTGATGATGTAGACAGTCATCAGCCATGGCTAGCCTCATGCCTATTTTGATATATTACACCCACTTGATCCTGATTGCACCATGATAGTGACATTATTGATGATGAGATGATTATGATGTTTATATGTAATGGATGATATGATGATGCATGGATGATATGGATGCACGTGATTTGATATGATGATGCTTGGATGATTATGAAAATAGATGATAAATGTATGGTTTATGAGATGTTTAGAATAACCAATCTATATTATGCAATGATCGGGATGAATGCATGTGGTATGATTAATGCTTTCTATATGATATGATATGCATTATGAAGTATGCTAATGGTTTATGGATGCAAGATAGATGCAATGGCAATGATTTATGATTAACTGTCATGGTACCATGTTAGTGCAAAAAGCAAGAGATAGAAGAAAATAAGAGATTCCAACAAGACATGAGATGATGATGATGATGATGATTTCTTGCCAAGGAGTTGGGATTTTCAAAGGGCCAATTACCTTATTTTTGATAACACACGTAGGCACGATGCATCAAGGTATAAAGAACCAAGATGGTGTTGCACCTAGTGTGATGGACTTTGACTCAACAAACAGATAGGAGTAGTCTTGTTCACACCTGACATACGGAAACCTTGCTAGGACGTACCTAACAAAGCAAGTATTTGCCAAGGTTATATTACAAGAATGTCCAACAAGCACAATAGATAAAAAGATAATGATCGTTGCCCCATTCCTATCTCTCTAAATCCCTTCATTGGGGACATCATTAAGAGGTCCTTGGAATCAGCACAATAAGATAAACCAAAAGAAAAGATCAAGTACACAAACAAGCCAATGTTCTTCATACCTTCAGCCAAAGGGATGTGTTTTGATAGGATAAGAATCCAAGGTGATATCCAAAATGATGCCCATTGTTGGAATGATATATCCTAGGACATGCATTGTATAGGATGATGATGGGTTGATAAGTTGATTGATAGGCTTTTGATATAAAGTTGATTGACATGTTTGAAAATGATCAAGACTTTGATTTTGTTTTAAAGATTTGTTGTTTTCGTTTGATTTTATGATTGAAGCTTGTTTTTGCTACTTGTTGTGATTGTTTTTGTTTGCATTACCAAAGGATGAAGGTGACGATCATTTTATTATGGATGATTGATTATCGTGAGTGAAAGCAAAACAGGACGGATGGATTTTTTCAAATATTCGGATGTTTTTGACATTTTGCAATGTTTTGAGGTTGTTTTTGGTATTTTCAAGATTTTACAAATGTTTTGATTTTTTATTTTTGAATGTTTTTTGGATTTTTCATTTGTTGAATGTTTTTGGATTTTTTGATTTTCAAATGTTTTTGGAATTTGATGTGATTTTGGATGTTTTTAGATTTTTCGTGGTTTTCTAATGTTTTTGGATTTTTGATATCTTTCAAATGTTTTTGGATTTTGTGTCTCGGAGGCTGATAAGAGATTAGCCTTGCCTACGTTTAAGCTCAAAGATGACGTAGTTCAGATTCCAATGTTTTTTGATGTTTTTTTTTAAAAAAAAATTTGACTTATTTTTGGATTTTGATATGTTTTGAATGTTTTTGGATTTTCGCATGATTTTGATGATTTGGATATGGATATGTGTCCGTTTTGGATTTTGTTGAAAACCAAGCTAAGGTTGTTTGATCGAATTGATGGATTGATGATGATGATAACATTGTTGAAGATACACAACAATGCAAGGATTTGATTGATTGGGATTGATGATGATAACATTGTTGAGGATGCACAACAATGCAAGGATTGATGATGATAACATTGTTGAGGATGCACAATGATGCAAGGATAGTGTTAAGCAACACAATGATCGGGAAGGATATCCTAAGATTATGGATTGATTGGATTTGATTGATCAAGATTGTTGAAGCTTGGTTTGGAACAAAAGTTGTTTTGGATGATTTGATGTGACATTTGAAGTGTAACTTAGATGCAACTGATAGTGATTATTTGGATTGATGTTCAATGAAAGATGAAGACTGATAAGGAATGTCTTCTTGTCAAAATATGCCATGGGCTAGTGATTTGGACTTTGGATTATAGATGCTTGACCAATTTGATTTCACATTTTCCAATGTTTGAATCACCACATAAGTTGGAGGATATAGATCAAGATTTATTCTTGAAGTAAGATGTACATATTTGCCCCCAGTGTCTAGCAATGTATGGAATGCCATGGGTGGATGCTCGGATATGTGTATGGATGGAGGGATATGAATTATCTTGTGATAAGATAAGGTGTTTGGATAAAGAATTCTCATTTGGATAATGCTTCATGGCTCAAATAATGATGCATAGGATAGGATCAATGAAAGTGACCCCTGTCAAGATGTTTACCATAAGCAAGCATAAAGTGTGCACCAAAGTTTGTCAAGATCAAAATAACTTAGATTATGGATGCATATATATGCACATGGATTGGATAGATGATTCATGGGTGAATGGATTTATTATGGCTGAGATGGATGGAATGTTGTCTTTATTATGGATGGGATGAGATGCTTTCATCTGAAGTGGTGCACGTAGATGCTCGATTCTACACATGATGCCTGTTTACCAGGTTTTCATCATGGTACCTATCCAAAGCAACACTGTAGTGGTTTTTTCTAGAGGATGATTTTTATCTTTACTGTTTTCAATCCATTTTTTGATTTTTTTTTTTGATTTTCATATTTTTTGATTTTTTTTGGTTTTTCTAAAAGATTTATGCTAACTAACCTAGTGGTTTCAATGTAGATGCTTTTGTCATAATGTGTCATTGATATCCTGCTTGAAGAATTTTCTTTGCTAACATACGCGCACTTAAATGTAGCTTTTGGGATCCTGATTTGCTTCGTTGATACTGGAGTTAACTTTGTCTCTATGCACACATCGTGATAGAGTACCTTTGAAATCCTTATGATGAAGGGTCATTGCCAATACATGGTCAATGTGAGAACTGGATATCATGCATGGAGGCGTGGATGAAGTGTGTTTAGAGATAAGAGATGGATTGGTTGTCAGTTTGGAACCTTTGACTCTCCAAACTTGGGAAGATGAGCAATGATGGGTGGATACAGACGTGTGCGTGGACTTAGGACCAACTGCATGATACACTTTGTACATCGCTTGAAAATATTGCTTTTTCTTTTGTGGAAATCCTTGATGGATACTTTTCCCTCTTTTATTTTTCCCCATAGTTTCTTTGACTGATGGAGTTTGATAGGGATAATATTTCTTTGTATTCTTTGGTATCCATACGTATTTCATTTGTCCATTATGCTTCTCAACTTATTTTTCTTTGATAATGTTCTTCGTACTTTGATTCAAATATTTCCTTTGATGTTGGTCCCAATTCATGGATGGGGTGATGGGTGGATGAAGATTCATGGCGTGGCTAGTTGTAGTATTGACATCGATTTCATCATAAGGATTCTTCATGCTCCCTATGTTGACATTTTCTTGAGACGAAGTTGCCCCTAGTATGGTGGTCGTAGTACCTTCATGCTTTGATTCTGCCTATTATGAGAGCTCTTGTTTAAAATGGATTCTCTGATAAATGACCATTGCAGATGATGTTATTTCGATTGGATGCTTTGCTGACTTTGAAATATCCTGTTCTGTTTGACCTATTTTCTTTAGCGGATAATGCTAGATATCTGCATACCTGATATCCTAAGTCTAAATTTGGGATATATCTGATCCTGATGTTGATAACTCAGATTGACTATAGGAATTAATAATCTGCTCTTTTTGTGTAACAAAATCTTGTTCTAGACGAAGATCATCTACGTGTCCATCCAAAGAAAGCATCTCAATGGGTAGATGGAGGAGTATGTACATCCTGCATAGATAGGAGAGTGTCCATTAGATCATTGTAGTATCTTGGGGATACAAATTCTTGATTTTGAATGATTTTAAAATTTCTTTCAACATGCTTTGGATCAAGTTCTTGACATGGGTTAGTTTCAAAGGATGGATTGCTTACAAAGGGTTCTTGGATGTCGTCATTAGACATGGTTAGTGGTTCAATATCTTCAAGTTTCAATTTTAGGGTTCCTTCAGTATCTGTAACCATGAGGTCAAAGGGGGTCAACATGTCTTGGAAAGGACCATTCCTAGACCTTAGTGGAAGATTTTGATCATGCTTTGGAATAAATTCTTGAGATATTTCCTCTAACTCATAAGGCAATGTAGAGATATTTTCAATACAATCATTGGTCAATGGATTATGCATTATGTCGATAGGATCAAATAATCCTAACACTCCTTGAAATAGATCACTAAAAAATTGTAGCTCTTGATGTATGGTGAGTTGATCATTGGGTAGGGTAGAAATATCTTCAAGGTGCTCATCGATGGAGAGATCTTGATAGTTGTTTTCAATAATTGTGGTGAAGGGATTGTGAATGTCTTCAACTATAGGTTCAAGTGATGTTGACATTTATTGAATTGGATCATTGTTGAGTATTGTTGGTGGATTTTGATCATGATTGGAAAGTGATTCTTGATGTATGTTAATTTGATCATGTGATGAGGTGGAAACATCTTCAAGGTTTTCATTGATGGATAGATCTTGGTCATTGTCCCCAATAGTTATCATTTTTCGTGTTTGTGCTTGTGTTTGTTTGGTAGCTTGAGAGGCTTGGGCAGCTTGAGAGGCTTGTTGCACTTGTTGAGCTCATGTTGCTTGTTGTGTGGCTAGATATTGTTGGATGGCCTTTTGGTAGGCTTGGTGAGCTTTTAGTGCAATGTCATATTGTCTTGCTACATTTGTTTTTGGTGGTAGTGGTGGTGGATTTGGAATCGTGTTGGATGTAGTGACAAGTCGTTGAGATACATTTGGAGTGATCATGAGGCTTTGTGATATGATGGGTGTGATAGGGGTGGTTGGAATGATTGAAGTGATAGGAATGGTGGAATGACTGAGGTGATAGGTCCTTGGGAGACCATATTTTGATTTGTCAGGATTGATCTTATCATTTGATTAGATACCATCTGTTGGTGCGACTATCGATGGTATATTCAAAGGATTTGATGTGATGGCTTGATTGGTGTTAGGTGGATTGATTTGGATGGAGTGATTGGTGCTAGGTAAAGGGGAAAGCCCTAAACCAAGGAATGATGTTGATATGGGTAATGGTGGTGGATATGTCTCTTGGAGCAATGACTCAACTATTTTGCTAAGTGTAGCAATTTGATCTCGCCAAATTTGATCTTGACTTCCTTGATATAGTTGATTTGGTTTTTGTTCAAGTAGATTTGGGATGCATACTTGTGGTTTTTGAATGGGATCATGGACAAATTGATTTTGGAAAATGTTCCAATTTGGGTTGATGTTCGGATTTGGCATGATAGGTTGAAATTGAACATTGTTGGTGTTGGGAATCACATTGCCTTCATTTAGGTAACTTTGATTTTGCATGTTGTTACCTTGTCTTGGATTTGTTAACATCTTGTTCGGACTCTGAAAAAAATTTGTATGATTTGCAAACATATTTATCCCAAATTTTTTCAGATTCATGTTTGGAAAACTTGTACTTGGTACATTCTTATTTGGCATGTAGGGATTTGGTGGGATGACGTTGTTCGTTTGAAGGCTCATGCATTGACTATTTGGTGGATAGATTTGTAGTTTTGGACATGGATTTAAATCTACCATCGAGAAAGGTGTTTCAACCTTTTGACTAGGCATACTCACATTTGTTGTACCATTAAGGTTTGTAGGGTATAATGATCTCATGTATGGATTGTATGAATGCGAGTGTTGATAATCAATCAGTGTTGTATGGCTTTGATAGTTTGGTTGACTTGGATTACTCATGATGTATGGACCAAGTTTATATTCCATGTTCCTCTTGTGTTTTGACCTTGTTGCAAAAGTGACCTCTAAGGTTCTTAGGACCAGTGACGAGATGAAGGGGAAATGATGAGTGTTGAATGTTTAGGGACTTTGGACCAATGCTAGACTTAGGGTTTGATTTTGATTGGTTTGATTGGATTTGGATAATGAACTTCTAAACCTTAAGATGTTAGATGTTATCTTAGGATGAAATTTTTCAAAGGGGTGCTAATTCAATTAAATGCATGAGATAGGATGCATTCCCATACACCTAACTAAATAAAGTGATTTTGATTTTGATGTTTTACCCAAGTCTAGAATGACATTTCCAAAGCTATAAAGTTGTTTGGTGGGATGGATTTTGAAGTGTTTGGGATGGGTGAAATGTTTTATTTTGATCCTAAAAGAAAACCTAGGAATGACTTGTTTACGAGACCAAGATAGTGAAGAGCATGCCTTTCTCTAAGAGTAATTCAAAATCAAAAGACCATTGCTTGCATGAAAACTATATGACCAAAAGATGCCAAGCACATATGTGGGGTCCAATTGATTTAATCTTTTCTTAATGGATTCTTTTTACCACAAACACACTCTTGATTAGATTTTGAATCTAGATTTCTAATGTCTCCACTTTCCCCTTATCCCGCAAAGTGTATTATGTGGAAACTGAGGAAATTCGAGGCAAGAGTTACCTATTATTAACCTTAGTAGGAGAAAATTGAGATGAAATCCAAATGCTTAGAAGCCTCTAAGGATACGAATCCCAAGGGAAAGTAATAACATGAATTTGTTCAAGGATATTTGCTTCTCCTAAAGGGTTTGCAATTTTGATGATTCGTTGAATGTTGGTTTTCCAATTTTTTCGATCAAAGCACTGTGTTTTCAAACCATAAGCAATATGATGTCCTAGCTCAATTGGTACGTTTTTCTTGGTGGGCTTGCCTCATGCCCTTCATAGAAGAAGAGATGATTTTACATGCAACCAAGGAAAAAATATAAAGGTATGTTAAGAATGAAGTCTTAACCTTTATACTTAACCAAGATCGAACATGGCAAGTAACTTCTTGGAATCTAAGTTCCAATGCACCACTTTGATAAACTTGTTGAATGGATTAATTGGTCACTACAAACAAGGGTTTTATTTCAAACTTTCTGTTCGTGGAGATTGAGCCATACAACGAGAGTCCCCTTTCAGATCCATCTTGTCAGAGCCAACCACGTGATATTGGCGTTTACTCCAATACCCACATTTATATCCCAGTTGGAAATACTCTTGGCTTTAGAGTGTTACCGGTTGAGTCGTTCCCTTGGGTGAGTACTTTTTTCCCAAGGAAGGCCCTCTAAGATAGACAAAATCGAATAAATTATTCATAGTTCGATCGATCCTTGTTTAGAAACAAAGGGAGAACACATGCAATAAGCTCACTCACACTCACACAAGATTTTATTCAATTTTAAGCCCAAATTGAAGTGTGGAGGTGATTGCTTTGTCTCAACCTAAGATCATGAAAAAGGCCTTTTGATTCTCAAGATCACAATAAAGTGCGAGAGAAGCGCATACGTCCTTTTTCAATGATGTTAGTTCAAGTAAGCTCTCACAAAACAATGTAGCACATGTTCATTTCAGATCCCACAAAGAAATAATGAGTTCATTTTAGAGCACCAAAAGACAAATGATAGACATTTTGTTCAATTTGTTAACCAAATAAACAAACTCTAGTAAGTTGTATTCACAATGTTCATTTTAGCCCTTTTGTAGCAAAAAATTGGAATGTTCTTTTTAGAGCCCAAGAGAAATTTAGTAGGTCCTAAAAGCTTGAAGGGGTAAAATCCTTAGAAGTGGGATTATAATTGCTCCCCAAAGTGTTCAAAAACACTTGATACAATGATGTGATAATGATTTTTTCTTTGATTTTCATGCTCCATGATCCTTTAAAACCTACAATACAAGATCCAAATGTTAGATCACATCAAGGAACAAAAATATATGAAGGTTAGATAGATGATTAAGCATAAAAACCCTAAAATTTAGACCAAGTTTCATTGTGATTTGACATTAAGTGAAAATTTGAAAATTTAAACTCTATAAAAATTGATAATAACCTACACCATTGGATAGCTTATGAAATTATACCCCATTTAAAAAAAAAAAACTTTGAAAAAAACCAAAAAATGACCAAGATATGGCCATT